>CM052655.1:21725751-21747982 GCA_028533165.1 Leontopithecus rosalia | reverse complement strand
ATGGGGAGAAATGCCAAATATGGGTGAGGGGGCAGAAGGCAGCAAAACACACTGCCACGTGTGTACCTATGCAACTATCTTGCATGTTCTGCACATGTACTCCAAATCCTAAAATGCAATAAAAATTTAAAAACTAAAAAAAACAAAAAACAAAAAACAAAAAAACAAAACAAAACAAAACAAAAAAAAAATCAGTCAGGTGTGGTGGCATGTGCCTGTGGTCCCAGCTACTTGGGAGGCCAAGGCAGGAGGATCGCTTGAGACCTGGAAGTCAAGGCTGTAGTGAGCTGTGATTGCACTGCTGCATTCCAGCCTGGACAACAGAGTGAGACTTCATTTATAAATAAATAAATACATATATAGAAAAATAAACAGGTGTGGCCAGGTGGGGTGACTCATTCCTGTAATCCTAGCAATTTAGGAGGCAAAGACGAGTGGATCACCTGAGGTCAGGAGTTTGAGACAAGACTCGCCAACATGTTGAAACTTCAGCTCTACGAAAAATACAAACATTAGCTGGGTGTGGTGGTGGGCACCTGTAATCCCAGCTACTTGGGCAGCTGAGGCAAGAGAATCGCTTGAACCTGGGAGGTGGACATTGCAGTGAGCAGAGATTGCACCATTGAACTCCAGGCTGGGTGACAGAGTGAGACTCAGAAATTGGTGGTGGAGCACAAAACTTGGAGCCCTGGGTGGTGTCTTTTGCTGGGAAATACTGGATGAAGAGTCCTGGGACATCTCTTGTCTTTATTGAGGGACCCTCTCTGAATTGTTCTGTATTTTATTATTTTTAATTTTATTTCATTTTATTTTTTGAGACAGACTCTAGCTCTGTGGCCCAGACTGGAGTGCAGTGGCATGATTTTGGCTCACTGTAAATTCTGCCTCCCAGCTTTAAGTGATTTTCCTGCCTTAGCCTCCTGAGTAGCTGAGATTAGAGGCAGCTGCCACTACACCTGGCTATTTTTTATTTTATTTTTTTTGAGATAGAGTCTTGCTCTCTCATCCTGGCTAGAGTGAAGTGGCATGATCTTTGCTCACTACAACCTCCGCCTCCCAGTTTCAAGTGATTCTCCTGTCTCAGCCTCCTGAGTAGCTGGGATTACAGGTGCCTGCCACCACATATGGCTAACTTTCGTATTTTTAGTAGAGACAGGAGTTTTACCATGTTGGCCAAACTGGTCTCGATCTCCTGACCTTTCATTTCACTCGCTTTGCCCTCCCAAAGTGCTGAGATTACAGGCGTAAGCCATGATGCCCAGTGTCACTCTCACTTCTAGCCCTAAGGTAGGTACTGTCAACCCTGGGAATCCCACCCAGGTTTACACAGTGATAGCAGGCGCTGCTCTCTTCTCCTCTCAATAGGGACCTGCATCTTCCCTGCTTCAAATGGTGTGGGTACATAGGCATTTCATCTTTTATTATTTTTTGAGATGGAATTTTGCTCTCATTGCTCAGGCTGGAGTGTAGTGGCATAAACGCAGCTCAGTACAACCTCTGCCTCCTGGGTTCAAGTGATTCTTCTGCCTCAGCCTCCCAAGTAACTGGGATTAAAGGTGTGTATGGCCATGCAAAGCTTATTTTTTGTAGTTTTTGTAAAGAATGGGTTTCAGTATATTGCCCAGGCTGTTCTCGAACTCCTGGCCACTGGTGATCTGCTTACCTCAGCCTTTCACAGTGCTGAGATTACAGGTCTGAGCCAGTGTGCTTGACCAGCATTTGATCTTAGAGTTGGCTTGGCACTGGGGCTCACATCTGTAATCCCAATGCTCTTGGAGGCTGAGGTGGGAGGATCAGTTGAGGCTGGGAGGCTTGCACAACAGAGAAAGACCCCGACCCTACAGAAAATTTAAATATTAGCCATAGCTTCATCTGAGAATTAGTGGAGACCAGGGCTCCCTTGAGTGAGAAAAAAATAAACTGTATCCAGAGAGAAGAAAGCAAGAGGCTGCCTCACAGCAGAGTCCTGGGCCCAGACACTGAGCAGATCTCACTGCTCCCTCACCTCTGCTTCTCAGGCAGGAGACGTGGCTTGAGGGCAGCAGGATAGTTGTTGGTTAAGCGCTCAAACTCTGGAGCCCGGCTGTCTCTGCTATTCCATAAGCAAGGCCACAGACTGGATATCTCCTCTTGGGACCCCCACAGCTGCCCCCATGCCCTCATCCCCTCATCAGAGCCCTAGTCCCCACCCTGGGTTGTCATTGCCTGTTTGCCTTATGCTCCCTGAGACAGGGACTGAGGGTGTCCTCTTCACCATAGCACTTGGCACAGTGAACTTGGCCTTGAGGCTGGCCAGACTGCAGCAGGTGAATGGAAGTGAGTATGGCCAGGGTGGGAGGCAGGACAGGCCAGACCCTGTCCAGTACGGAAGGGCAGTGCAGGCTGGGGAGATGAGTGCACAGGGTGAGGCATCAGATGGTGGCACCTTTGAGTGCGTGAGACAGGAGAGGCTGGGTGCCCTGGGTTCCCTCAGGATTGTAAGGCCATCTATCCTCTCCTGAAGAATCAGGGAATGACTTGTGAGCTTCTTCAGGGGATTGGAGCAGGGACAGCAGGACCGGGAGCCTGTGGGATGGTACCTGCTAGGTACCAAGTCCTGTGTCCATGCTGGAGATGCAGCTGTGCCCTGGGCAAGGATTCTGTCCATGGAGACTCACAGCCTAGCAGCAGAAGAGGGCAATGAAAGTGGATGGAGGATACACCCCTCACACAGAGGTTCAAAGGAGGTGCATGCCGAAGGGCACTGGCTGCGGACCTACTGTGTGCTAGCACTAGTGAGCCAGGATCTTTGTTCTCCAGGAGCTCAGTTTTGGGGGAAGAACACTATGTGTGCACTTTTGCACCCCCTTCTCTGTGGGTCTGTGGCAAGCGGTGGGTGTGTGTGTCCATGTGTGCACAGCTGTCTGTGGGTGTGGCTGGGAGCTTCTGAACCTGTGAGTGTGTATGTGTTTTGCTGTTCATGAATCCCTTGAACCCGGGAGGTGGCTACTGTGTATCTGTGTGTGTGTGTGTGTGTGTGTGTGTGTGTGTGTGTGTGTGTGTGAAGGGAGCAGGTGTCTGCAGCAGAAGCTGAGGTCTGAGGCCTTGGGGGGAATCCACACAGCTGCCCCTTGGCCCTGGAGTGGGGTGGGATGCCCCGAGTGCCCTGATACTCTGTGGGAAGAAGGCCAGGTGCAGTGGGAATATTTGGTTTCCTGGGTGAAGGCGGAGCTGACTGTCTTCCTGTAACAGATGTAGGAATGTTTCTGCTGTTCAAGGTAGAAGCAGGGGCATGGGGGCCACCTGAGGCCTGTCCCAGCGCTGCTACAGGACACCTTTCTATGACTTGGAAAGCAGCTAGGCACTGCTAGGGAGAAGCTTTCAGACCCAGGACTAACTCCGCTCTCCAAGCACCATTCCCCCAGGAGTCACAGGCCAGGCCCAGTTCACCTCTCTCCCAGCCCCTCAGAACAGGTGAGGAGAATGGAGTCCAGGGCTCCGCCCAGAGGAGGAATCCCATGAGGAGGGGATTTGAGAAAGTGGGGACATTGGGCATCTTTCCCTAGCAGCTACAGAGGGGCAGCAACAAGAGGGAAGCATCCTTAGAGGTCCCCCCACCAGTCAGCCCAGCTGCAGGCAGTCTCAGGCTACCCCCATTTTCTTTTCTGAGTCCTGGTATAGAGCTTCAGAAGAGTCAGCAATGGCAAATTCCCCAAATGGGGAAATTGAGGCAGGAGTGGGCACTGACTTGTCCAGTTTGTCCCACCCCCAGCAGTCCTGACCCTGGGCCCTGAGCTCTCCCAGTGCACCTGCCACTCACTCCATGGAGGTTACAGCCTGGGTGGGTGCCGGTAACGCAACTGCCCTCCACCCTCTGGAAGCCGACTCTCTAGAACCCCCAGCTTTTCCCTGCATTTCAAGTCCTGCCCTGCACCTTCCAGGCTTCTGTCTGTGAAGCTCTATGACTCTTCCCACTCTGTCTACACAGCCTTCCCAGGGGTTGAATATAAAGAACCAAGCAAAGGTTGGGTGTGTGGCTCATGCCTTTAATCCCAGCAGTTTGTGAGGCCAAAGCTGGTGGATCACCTGTGACCAGGAGTTCAAGACAAGTGTGGGCAACATGGAGAAAACCTGTCTCTACCAAAAAAAAAGAGAGAGAGGAAGGTGTGGTGGTGCATTTGTGTAACTCTTGTTACTCGGGAGGCTGAGGCAGGAAGATGACTTGAGCCTAGGTGGTTGAGGCTGCAGTGAGCTATGATTGTTCTGCTGCACTTCAGCCTGGGTAGCAGAGCTAGACTCTGTCTCAAAAAAAAAAGTGAGGCCCAGGTATTTGAAGACATTGCATCTAGGCCAGGGAGGTGCTGGGGCCAGGTTGTTACTGGTGGTTGTTGGTTGCAGTCTGAACAGCCCACATCCCCCATGAAGCCATTGTGAGGCTGTGGGTGGTGGGTGGGGGATATCACAAAAGTGTGGTGTCCTGGTGTTGTGTTTTTGTAGGTGTCACTTTCCTTTACTGCATCTTAGTGGCTCCCTCCCCTCCCGCTGGGACCTGGGTCCAGAGGGAGGGGAGAAACCCACAGGGGAGGGAGCTTGTGAGAGGAGGAGGGCCTTGGTGACTTGGTGCTGATGTGCCTTGTTTTCCAGGCTGGCACAGGCAGGACACTCTGGATCCCCAGCCCTGACCCTTCTCATCCCTCCCATCAGGCCCCAGCTGAGCCAGAAGTCATTTTCTTTTTTTCTTTCTTTCTTTTTTAAGACAGTGTTTCACCCTTGTTGCCCAGGCTGGAGTGTAGTGGCATGATCTCGGCTAACTGAAACCTCCAGCTCCTGGGTTCAAGCGATTCTCCTGCCTCAGCCTCCTTAGTAGTTGGGATTACAGGCATGCACTACCATGTCCTGATAAGTTTTGTATCTTTAGTAGAGAAAGGGTTTCTCCATGTTGGTCAGGTTAGTCTTGAGCTCCCGACCTCAGGTGATCCAACGGCTTCAGCCTCCCAAAGTTCTGGGATTACAGATGTGAGCCACTGCACCTCACCAAAGTCACTTTCTTAGGTTTGTCTTTGAGACACCTTTTCTCCCTCTCCCTTTCATTGTCTCTCCCCAACCCTGAAGATCAAGAGGAGGGATGTGCCTGTGAGTCACCCTCTGACTCACTGGAGGGCACAGCAAGGCTGGGTGGGGGTGGGGGTGGGGGTGTGCATGTGCATGAGTGTGCACCCGCTTGGCAAGTGTGCATCAGCAAATGTTCATGCATGCATGCTTGTGGGAATTTGAGCATGTTGTGAGGAGGCTGAACTGGGAAAGAGGGAGAAAACATGTCTTGGCTTTCTGACCTTTGACATGTATCAGCTCTGGCTGGGCATGGTGGCTCACACTTGTAATCCCAGCACTTTGGGAGGCCAAGGTGGGCAGATCACCTGAGATCAGAAGTTTGAGACCAGCCTGGCCAACATGGTGAAACCCCATCTCTAATAATGTTGTAAAAATTAGCCAGGGATGGTCTTCAGGCACCTGTAATCCCAGCTACTCAGGAGGCTGAGGCAGGAGGAGAATCATTTGAACCCAGGATGTGGCTGTGTCAGTGAGCTGAGATTATACCACCACACTCCAGCCTGAGTGATGGAGTGCGACTCTGTCTCAAATAAATAAATAAACAAACAAACAAACAAATAAATAAATAAATGAATAAATAAATAAATAAAATGCATGAGCACATGGAAGCTTCACCAACCTGAGGGAGCCGCTAAGTCACAGCCCGGAAAGGGTGCTTACCTGTAGCAGGTGTGTAAAGCTGGATTATATTGAAAGCATGAAGAAATATCAAATAGGGCTAGCCAGGCCATGCTGCATTCTAAACATCTTACAATGACGGAACTAACACTTCTGACACAACTACCATGCCACAGCCATTTATAGACCCATGTCTGTGTCTACAAAATCTTGAAATTTGAAGCAAATCATTCCTGAAGATGAGGCCCACACTCACAGACCTTCTGGCTTCCAGAGGTGGTAGGAATTCTCTGGGTGCCACCTGGAGCCACAGAGGCCATGGGTGAAGCAAGTGCAGGACGGGGCACTGGCTGCTCGGGCTGGGCTCAGAGCACCACGGCAAGGATGTCTGCATCTGTTGTGTTTGTTGCTCTTCCCCCACCATCCAGAACAGTGCCTGATGCACAGCAGGCTCTCAACACAGATGGCTGGATCAACGACGACTGACTCCATGTCCCAGATATGGAAGATCTGAACAGACCCATGGCTGTGGGGATGGCAGTAGGATGCTGAACAGGGAAGCCTAGTTATTACTCCCCTGGTGCTGCTAAAGGCTTCCCTTTCCTCCAACATTGAGCAAGTGAAACTAGGTGGAGAGCCAGTGCTTGAGTTCTAATTCTGTGATAGGACAGGTCACTTTCCTTCCCTGAGAATTAGTTCCTGCCCTTATCTGTAAAACAGGGATGCACCATGTTCCACCTTTGGGGTTTATGACCAGCATTAGGCCATTCTTTAAGGTCTTCTCTAGCTCCAGGATCCAGAGAAAAGGCTTGGGCGGGCAGAGTATGGTGGCTCATGCCTGTAATCCCAGCACTTTGGGAGGCTGAGGCAGGTGGATTACTTGAGGTCAGGAGTTTGAGACCAGCCTGGCCAACATGGTGAAACCTCGCCTCTGCTAAAAATGCAAAAATTAGCTGGGCATGGTGGCAGGTGCCTGTAATTCCAGCTACTTGGGAGGCTGATGCAGGAGAATGGCTTGAACACAGGAGGCAGAGGTTGCAGTGAGTTGAGATAGTGCCATTGCACTCCAGCCTGGGTGACAGAGCGAGACTACACCTCAAAAAAAAAAAAGAATAAAGAAAAGGCTTGGGAGAAGAAAATTGGGGGGACTTGGAGACAAAGGGAAAAGAGGAATAGTTTGTGCCATGGAGATGAAGCATTTCCCAGATGCAGGGGTTTTACAGTAAGAACCCATGAGGGCATCTGTGTAGTCCCATGTGGATCAACACACACTGGGTATCCTAACAGTTTTCAAGCCAACTGCACAATTTGGTCTGGTGTATTCAATCAGTTACACCTCCTTGCACCAAGAGAGGCTGCTGGTCAGCTCCAATTTTTTTGCCTGAGCACAAGAATGTCCTAGAGTGATTTTCAAATGCTGTAGTAACATTTACACCCAGGATTCCTGGCTTTTCCCTGTATCTCCCAGCCAGGTGGCCCTGTACAGACCCAAACATTTAGCCACCACAACTGCTTCTCAGATAACCCATGTGGCCTCCTGGTGACTTAGATATCCATCCTGGTCCTCTCAGATGATCAGTGTCCTCCTCCATGCTGGAAGTCTGCCAGGGCTTGATGTCAGACTGACCAGTTTATATTTTCTGTTATCAACAGTTCTTCCTTTCAACATTTCTTTCTTTCTCTCTTTTTTTTGAGACAGAGTCTCATTCTGTCACCCAGGCTGGAGTGCAATGGCACTATCTCAGCTTCCTGCCTTAGCCTCCAAAGTAACTGGGATTACATAGCTGGGATTATAGGCATGCACCACCATACCAGGCTAATTTTTGTACTTTTAGTAGAGACAGCGTTTCACCCTGTTGGCCAGGCAGGTCTCGAATTACTGACCTCAAGTGATCTGCCTGCCTTGGCCTCCCAAAGTGCTGGAATTACATGCAAGAACCAATGCGCCCGGCCCCTTTTCAGCATTTCAAACATTTGACTGCCATTAGCGTCTGGCTCCAGTTCCTATTTTCTGAGTTTCCTTCAAGATGATGGCAGTGATTCCTGGCTCTTTGGCTGCATGTGGACACTCTCAGCAGCAGCTTGGCCCTTCCTGGACTTCCTCTGTGGCTTTAATGGAGTGGAGGCTGAAGGGAGGGGAAGAAGGTGATTCTGATTGAACATTGTTTATTTTGATTGCAGATATATATTAAAATTTGAAGGCATTGTTTAATCTTCTGTGCCATGAGAATCCTTCAAGCTGCCTACAGCAGAGACCACTGGAAAGCTGAGGCCTGGGAAATTCCTGAGCCCAGGAGTTCAAGGCTGTGGTGAGCTGTAACTGGGTCCACTGCACACCAGCCCGGGTGACAGAGGGAGACTCTGTCTCAAAAAAGAGAGACTCTGTTAGCCACATTTCCATATTTCAGTTTTTTTTAAGACGGATTCTTAGTTTGTCACCCAGGCTGAGTACAGAAGCATGATCTCAACTCACCGCAACCTCTGCCTCCTGGGTACAAGTAATTCTCCTGTCTCAGTCTCCCAAGTAGCTGAAATTAGAGGATAATATTTGTATTTTTAGTAAAGAGAGGATTTCCCCACGTTGGCCATGGCTGGTCTCAGACTCTTGGCCTCAAGCAATTCACCTGCCTCACCTGCCAAAGTGCTAGATTTACAGGCATGAGCCACCATGGCCAGTCTTCAGATTTCAATTTATTTATTTATTTATTTATTTATTTTTTGAGACAGAATCTCACTTCTTTTGTCTAGGCTGGAGTGCAATGGCGTGATCTTGGCTCACTGCAACCTCAATCTCCTGGGTTCAAACGATTCTTCTGCCTCAGCCTCCCAAGTAGCTGGGATTACAGATGCCTGCCACTATGCCCCATTACATTTTGTATTTTTAGTAAAGAAGTGGTTTCACCATGTGGGCCAGGTTGGTCTCAAAATCCTCACCTCAGGTGATCCACCTGCCTCAGCCTCCCAAAGTGCTGGGATTATAGGCCTGAGCCAACATGCCTGGCCAGATTTCAATTTAAATTGTACTTGTGGGTACAGAATATCAGGACTTCTATTGTCATCAAGAAATTCTTTTAAATTAAACATTTATTTTGATATAATTGTGAATTCACATGTCGTTGTGGAAAATAACAGAGTGATCTTGTGTATCCTTTACCCAGTTTCTTGCAACAATGAATAACATCTTGCAAACCTACCATAAGATGTTACAACCAGATCAACATGAATACAGTCAAGATCCAGAACATTTCCATCACCACAAGGATCACTACAGTCACCCTTTTATGGCCATGCCCACTTCCCTCCAATCCTTGCTCCTCCTCAGCACCTGGCAACCCACTGATCTGTTCTCCATTTCTGCAACTGTGTCATTTCAAGAATGTTATATAGGCTGGGCACGGTGGCTCATGCCTATAATCTCAATACTTTGAGAGGCTGAGGCAGGGGATCATCTGGGGTCAGATGTTCGAGACCAGCTAGGGCAACATGATGAAACTCCATTTCCACAAAAATTAGCCAGGCATCGTGTTGGGCACCTGTAATCCCAGCTACTCAGGAGGCTGAGGCAGAAAAATTGCTTGAACCAAAGAAGCAGAGGTTGCAGTGAGCCAAGATTGCACCACTGCACTCCAGCCTGGGTGACAGAATGAGACTCTTCTCAAAATAAATAAAATAAAATGAATGTTATGTAAATGGAAGCACAGTTCTCTGTAAGCTCATGTGGTGTTGCATGTATCATCAGTTCATTCCTTTTTTATTGCTGAGTAGTTTTCCATCACATGAATGTCCCATAGTTTGTTTAATTTGTTGAAGGACATCTGGGTTGGTTACAGTTTTCAGCAACGATGACTAAAGCTGCTGTATACATTCTTGTACAGGTTTTTGTGTGAACATAAGTTTAAATTTCCCTGGGATAAATCCCCAGGAGTGCAATTACTGGTTTGTATGCATTATTCCTGCAAATTCAGTTTTCACAGAAATTGCCAAACTGTTTTCCAAAGTGGCTGTATCATTTTACACTCCCAACAGCAATGTATAACTGATCCAGTTTGCCAACATTTGGTGGTGTCTCTGTTTTTTATTTCAGCCATTCTGAAAAGTGTGTAATGATATCTCATTGTGGTTTTAATTTGCATTTCACTAATGGGTAATGATGTTGAACATATTTTCATGTGCTCATCTGGCATGTGTGCCCTCTTTGATGAAGTGTCTCTTTAGGTGTTGTACCCATTTTCTAATTGGATTTTTTCTTTTTTTTAACTGTTGATTTTTTTTTCTTTGAGTCAGAGTTTTCTTTTTCTTGCCCAGGCTAGAGTGCAATGGCTGATTTCGGCTCACTGCAACCTCCGCCTCCTGAGTTTAAACAATTCTGCCTCACACTCCCAAGTAGCTAAGATTACGCATGTGGCACCACACCCAGCTAATTTTTGAATTTTTAGTAGAGATAGGTTTTCTCCATGTTGATCAGGCTGGTCTCAAACTCCCAACCTCAGGTGATCCACCCACCTTGGCCTCCCAAAGTGCTGGGATTACAGGTTTGAGCCACAATGCTGAGCCTACTGTTGAAGTTTGAGAGTTTTTCGTATGTTCTAGGTTCTCTGTCAGACAATGGTTTGCAGATATTTTCACCCAGTCTGTAGTTTGCTTTCCATTCTCTTAGCAGTGCCTTTCATGGAGAGATAGTTTTAAATTTTGATGAAGTCCATTTTATCAGTCTTTCCTTTTATGGATCATAATTTTGGTGTCAAGTGAGAAGCATGTATGCCTAGCCCTACATTTCAAATATTTTCTCCTGAAAGTTTTATATTTTTACATTCTACATTTAAGATCATGATCCATTTTGAGTTTCTTTTGTGTAAGGTGTGAGACAGTTTGAGGTTACTTTTTTGTTTGCTTGTGGATGTCCAGTTGCTCCAAAACTCTTGGTTAAAAAGTCTGTCTTTCTTCTATTGAATTGATTTATACTACTGTAAAAACAAAAATCAAGCAGGCAGATTTTTGTGGGCCTTTTCCGAGTCCTCTATTCTGTTCCCCTGATATATGTGTCTCTCCGTCTGCCAATACCACAGTTATGATTATTGTAAATATGTTACTTAATCAGTCTTATGTATACCATATATAAGTTGATTCTTCCAACTTTGTTCTTCTTTTTAAAATTTGTTTCAATGATTCCAGTTCCTTTGTTTTTACATATAAATCTTGAAATATGCTTGTCTATATCTACAAAAAAAATCTTGCTGGAATTTTTATAGAAAGCACATTAAATCTGTATGTTAACTTGAGAATAATTAATATATTTACTGTGTTTTGGAAAATGTATTAATGTAGTGTGTTTCTCCATTTATTTATCTTTGATTTCTTTTGTCAGTACTGTGTAATTTCCAGCATACAAAACTTGTCTACATTTTTTAATAAGATTTCTATCTAAGCAGTTCATTTTTTTGAGCCATTGTAAATGGTATTTTAAATTTTGGTGACGATGGGTTCACTGCTAGTTAGTATATACAAATACAGTTGATTTTTGCACATGTATCTTATATTCTGCTACCTTGTTGAACTTAGTAGATCTAGAAACTTTTTGTAGATTCCTTGGGATTTTCTATGTAGACAATCACATCATCTATAAATAAGGAGAGTTTTATTTCTCCCTTTTTGATCTATATATCGCTCATTTCTTTTTCTTGCCTTATTGCACAGACTAGAACTTCCAGCAGTATGTTGAATAAGAGTGTGAGAAGCATTTAGTCTTTCATCATTGAGTTTAATATTAGCTATAGGTTTCTTATACTCTGCATCAAGTTAGTGAGGAAGGTTCCATTTCTATTCCTATTTTTTTCCAAGAGTTTCTTTTTTAAATTATGAATGAGTGTTAAATTTTGTGGAGAATTGGTATTAATTGTTTCATTAAATGTTTGGCAGTGTTCTCTGATCAAACCATCTGAGCCTGGAGACTTCTTTTTTTTGTGAGACAGAGTCTCACTCTGTCACCTAGGCTGGAGTGCAATGGAGTGATCTTGGCTCACTGTAACCTCTGTCTTCTGGGTTCAAGCAATTCTCCTACCTCAGTCTTGCAAGCAGTTGGGATAACAGATACCTGCCACCATGCCTGGCTAATGCTTTGTATTTTTAGTAGAGATGAGATTTTGCTGTGTTGGCCAGACTGGTCTTGAACTCTTGACCTCAGGTGATCCACCCACCTCAGCCTCCAAAATTGCTGGGATTACAGGTGTAAGCCACAACACCTGGCCACCTGGAGACTTCTTTTGGGAGCATTTTAAAATTGCAAAGTTGCAGACATGATGGCACAGGCCTATAGTCCCAGCTACTTGGGGAGCTGAAATGAGAGGATGGCTTGAGGCCAAGAGTTCAAGACTGCACTGTGCTATGATGACACTTGTGAATAGCCACTGTATGCCAGTCTGGACAACATAAAGAGGACCCTGTCTTTAAAAAAATATCATATCATATCATATCATATCATATCATATATTAAAAACTCAATTTCCTTAATAGTATAGAGCTATTTAAATTATTTATTATATATTGGGTGAATTGCAATTGTTTGTACCTTTCTAAAAAGTGGTACATTTCATCTAAGTTGTCAAATTTATATATAGAGAGTTTTTCATAGTATTATCCTTTTTCTTTAGACGTAATCTTACTCTGTCACTCAGGCTGGAGTGCAGTGGTGCAATGTCAGCTCAGTACAACTTCTGCCTCCTAGGTTCAAGTGATTCTCCTGCCTCAGCCTCCCAAGTAGCTGGGATTACAGGCTCACGCCACCAGGCTTGGCTACTTTTTGTAATTTTAGTAGATGGGATTTCACCATGTTGGTGAGGCTGGTCTCGAACTCCTGGCCTTGTAATCTGCCAGCCTCAGCTTCCCAAAGTTCTGGGATTACAGATGTGAGCCACTGCACCCAAATGTTCATAGTATTTTTGTTATCCTTTTGTTAAGGGTCTATAAGGATACTTCATGTTTCATTCCTAATTATTGTTAGTCTGTGTTTCCTTTCTCTTTGTCAGTGTTGCTAGAGACTTGTCAATCTTATTGATATTTCCAAAGAACAAACTAAAGGGTTTGTTCTTTGAGAAGACTGATGTTTTCACTTATCTATTATTTTCACTTATTTTCTCTATTATTTTTCTGCTTTCAATTTCTGTTCTTATCTCAGTTCCTTGCTTTGCTTGTTTGGGGTTTATTTTGTTTTTCTTCTAGGATTTTAAGGTGGAGTACTGTTCCTCTTTTTTTAAAAAAAAAAATTTTATTGCATTTTAGGTTTTGGGGTACATGTGCAGAACATGCAAGATAGTTGCATAGGTACACACGTGGCAGTGTGTTTTGCTGCCTTCTGCCCCCTCACCCATATTTGGCATTTCTCCCCATGCCATCCCTCCCCCGCTCCCCCCCCCCGCTGTCCCTCCCTACCCAATAGACCTCAGTGTGTGGTACTCCCTTCCCTGTGTCCATGTGTTCTCATTGTTCATCACCCGCCTATGAGTGAGTATATACGGTGTTTCCTTTTCTGTTCTTGTGTCAATTTGCTGAGAATGATGTTCTCCTCTTTTATAATATATGCATTTAGTGCTATATTTTTCTCTCACCTCTGCTTCAGTTGTGTTCTAAAAATTGTGCTATGTTGTATTTTCAGTTTCATTCAGTTCCATGTAATTTTGGATTTCCTTTGAAAATTCCTCTTTGATCTGTGGATTATTTAGAAATGTTTTGTTTAAATTCCATGTGTTAGATTTTTTTGTTACCTTTTTGCTGCCAATTCCTTAATTCCACTGTGGCTAAAGAACACAGTCTGTGTGATGTCAATTATTTGAAATTTACTGAGTTTTGTTTTATAGTCCAAGTCTATCTTAATATATATTTCAAAGATACTTGAAAACAATGCATATTCTGCTATTGTTGGGTGGAGTGTTCCATAAATGTTTTCAGCTGCTGTTGGTTGGTGAGCTGTTCTATATTCTTGCTGATTTTATATCTCATTGTTCAACAATAAAGGAAGATCAATAAATTATTAAAAAAATAAAAGCTAAGAGAATTTGTCATCAGCAAACCACCTCTAAAGAAACTAAAGGAAGTTCTCTAAACAGAAAGTAAATGACAAAAGAAGGAATCTTGGAACATATGGAAGAAAGAACATGGCATAAAAGGTTTGAGTAAATACACGAGGATTTTCTTCTCATGTTTGCTAGTTTAAGCAAAAATTATAACACTGTCTGGCTGGGCATAGTGGCTCATGCCTTTATCCCAGCACTTTGGGAGGCTGAGGCAAATAGATCACCTGAGGTCAGGAGTTCAAGAGCAGCCTGACCAACATGGTGAAACCCTGTCTCTACTAAAACTATTTTTTTGAGGCAGGGTCTTGCTCTGTCACCCATGTGGGAGTGTAGTGGCACAATACCAGCTCACTGCCATCTCAACTTCCTGGGATCAAGATATCCCCCCACCTCGTTTTTAAACTTTTGTAGAGACAAGGTCTCACTATGTTGCCCAGGCTTGTCTCAAACTCCTAGGCTCAAGCAATGATATTCCCCTCCACTCCCCTTTCCTTGTCTCCCCATTTTTTTTATCGGGTCTCACTGTTGCCCTGGCTAGAGTGCAGTGGTGTGATCTCAGCTCACTACAACCTCTGTCTCCTGGGTTCAGGTGATCCTCCCACCTCAGCCTCCCATGTAGCTGGCTGGGACCACAGACTGGTGCCACAACACCTGATGGGTTTTTTTGTATTTTTGTAAAGAGTGGATTTGGCTATGTTGCCCAACCTGGTCTTAAACTCCTAGGCTCACGATCCACCCAACTCAGCCATCACCAATGTGGGCTACCATGTCTGGTGATTGTTTTACTTTCAACCTGCCTGTATTGTTATACTCAAAGTGAATTTTATCTGGGCATGGCAGCTCACAGCTATAATCCCAGCACTTTGGGAGGCCAAGGCAGGCAGATCACTTAAGGTCAAGAGTTTAAGACCAGCCTGGCCAACATAGTAAAACCCCATCTCTATTAAAATTACAAAAATTAGCCAGACATGGTGGCAGGTACCCATAATCTCAGCTACTCAAGAGGCTGAGGCAGGAGAATAGCTTGAACCTGGGAGGCAGAGGTTTCAGTGAGTCTAGATCACACCACTGCACTCCAACCTGGGGGATAGAGCGTGACTCTGTCTCTGAAAAACAAAACAAAAAATAAAGAAAATTTCTTACAGGCAGCATCTAATTGGATCATGTTTTAATTTCTGTCTTTAATTAGCATATAAAGACTACTAACATTTAATGTAATCATAGATATGTTGGGCTGAATTCTTTTTTGTTGGTTTGTTCTCTCTTCTTCTCTTCTCTGTTTCCATTGTCCTGCCTTCCTATGGAGCACTTTGTCATTCTTTAGACTTTTCGTTTGGTTTATCAATGGTGTTTTTGTTTGTTTGTTTTTGAGATGGAGTTTTCACTCTTGTTGCCTAGGCTAGAGTTCAATGGCATGATCTCGGCTCACTGCAACCTCTGCCTCCCAGGTTTAAGCAATTCTTCTGCCTTAGCCTCACAAGTAGCTTGGATATTTTGCATTTTGCATAGAGATGGTTTTTCTCCATGTTGTTCAGGCTGGTCTTGAACTCCCAACCTCAGATGATCTGCCTGCCTTGGCCTCCCAAAGTGCTGGGATTACAGGCATGAGCCACTGTGCCCAGTCTATCAATGGTGTTTTTAAGTATATATTTGTATGTAGCTTTTTAGTAGTTTCTGTAGATATTACATTATATATATATATGTAACTTATCACAATATACTTGTGGTGTCATTTTACCAGGTTCAGTGAAGTGTATAAAACTTACCTCCCCTTAAGTCCTTCTATCTCTTCCATTTATAGTGTAATTGTCTTAAATATTTCCTCCATATACATTGACAGCCATATCAGAAAGCCTTATCACTTTTGCTTCAACAATCAAATATGAGGAAAAAGTCTTGTATTTACTCAAACCTTTGCTTGCTGTGTTCTTCCTGCCTTTCTGTTTCCAGATTGATTCCTCCTTTTATCATTCTTTTTCTTTTTAGAGAACTTCCTCTAGTTTTTTTAGCATGGGTTTGCTGGATACAAATTCTCTCATTTTTTTAATCCAGTGATACCTTGCTTTTCCTTTTATTCTTGAAGGATCAGTTTTCTCTGGACATAAGATTCTCTGTTGACACTTTTTACTTTCTGCACTTGAAAAATGCTATGCCCCTTTACTCTGAACACCAGAGATGTGGATGAGCAATCCACTGTCTTTCTTTATTTTTTACCCTATAGGTAAAATGTTTCTATCTTGTTGCCTTCCAGATTTTTTGTTTTGTTTTTAGTTTCCAGGAAAGTTTGCCTATCATGTTTCTTGGTGTGGGTTTCTTTGGGTTTATCCATCCTGTGTTGTATTTGCTTAGCCTGTTTCTAAATTTGAGACAGGGTTTAACTCTATCACCCAGGGTGAAGTGTGGTGGCACCATCATGGCTCATTGCATCCTCCAGGATGTGGAGACCTCCTGAGCTCAAGTGATCCATCCACCTCAGCCTCCTGAGTAGCTGGGACTACAGGTGCATATCACCATCCCTGAATAACTTTTGTATTTTTAGTAGAGACAAGGTTTCACCATGTTGACCAGGCTGGTTTTGAACTCCTAGGCTCAAGAAATCTCCCCACTTCAGCCTCCCAAAGTCCTGGGATTACAGGTGCAAGCCACTGCACCTGGCCTTGCTTATCCCTCTTGATTCAGTCAGCTTATATCTCTTGCCAAATTTGAGGCATATTTTCAGCCTCAAAATACTCTTTTTCTTAGTATTTTTCAGCCCTGACCTCCTTTTGCAACTTTGTCTTGTAGAGGGGTATATTTTTTACATATACCACTTTATTTTGTCATGTGGACATATAAATGCAAGACAGATGAATGAATCCCCACTCTGCTTCTGTGTTACCTACCACCCAGGCAAACATATTTAGCAAAAATTTTCACCTTCACACTTGGAGAAAATGATTTCTTTTCTTAAAGAGCTGATGGGGATAGATTATAAAGCAAAAATAGCAAAAGCAGCCCCTCCTCACTGATGCTGAATACACATGGCTCACACATGCATTCCACAAAGGTCAAGAGTGGCCAAAGTCCAGAGAGACACCTGAAAAAGCATATTGTTACTTCCAGGAAGTTTACTGTTAGAAGATCATTGTTTTATTTTTGTTTTTAGGTTTTGTTTTTTTTTTTTTTTTTTTTTTTTTTTGAGAAAGTCTCTCTCTGTTGCCCAGGTTGGAGTGCCGTGGTGTGATCTCAGCTCACTGCAACCTTCGTCTCCCAGGTTCAAGGGATTCTCCTGCCTCAGCCTCCTGAGTAGCTAGGACTACAGGCGTGAGCTACCATGCCTGGCCAATTTTTGTATTTTTAGTAGAGCCAGAGTTTCACCATGTTAGCCAGGCTGGTTCTGAACTCCTGACCTCGGGTGATCTGTGTGCCTTGGCCAAAGTGCTGGGATTACAGGTGTGAGCCACTGCACCTGGCCCTTAGAAAACAATCTTAAACCCACCTACCCAACAGATAGATATTAAGCAATGATGTACAGTATACATCATGTATAGTATAGAAAGCCACTGATGCACAAAAGGGATGAAGAAAGAACTTGGAGGTGAGCATCCCATTTCTTTCTTTCTTTTTATTTTTTGAGACAGAGTCTTGCTCTGTGCAATAGCACAATCTCAGCTCAGTGCAACCTCCACCTTCCAGGATCAAGCAATTCTCCTGCCTCAGCCTCCCAAGTAGCTGGGATTACAGGCACACGCCACCATGCCTGGCTATTTTTGTATTTTTGGTGAAGCAGGAGCAGCTGTGAAAAAACCTCTCGAACACAGAACTGGGAAGGAAGTGGCTTTTTATTCTGCCGGGAGTTTCAGCAGACTCACATCTCAAGAATCGACTCCCTGACTAGAAAATCCTGGGCTTTTTTAAAGGCTCACAATCTTAGAGGCTACATGTGAGAAGGTTGTGATCAATGAGGTAAGCTAGGAGTACGTGACTTAGGTGGGGTCTAATCGTAATTAAGCAATAACAATGCCTTCTGGGGAAGATTCTTCCATACCATGCCTGGGATCTATAGACAGGATAGGAACTGGGGAGGGGGGTTTCATCTTTAACCTCCAGGTCTGGTAGTGGCACCTGTCTGTCTCCTCCACTGACCTTGGGCCTTCTGTTTTCAACTTTTACTTCTCCTTTTGAAATGCAAGGCCAAGGGGAAGTTCTTAGAAGTGTAAGAGGAAGGGGTCTCCTTCCTCAATGTCTTGTAAGAATCGATTACTATCTTTAACGTAAAATTAGGAATGTTTCTATTCTCAAGATATTGGGGTATCAGGACACTCCTAAGTCTGAGTCTGTTTAGTAAATGTTGTCAATATGTTACCTCAGCTGCAAACATCTAGAGGCTAGGAATGCCTAACTTTCTGGGAGTGCAGCCCAGCAAGTCCCAGCCTCATATTTCCTTGACCTCACCCAAGATGGAGTCACTCTGGTTCCAGTGCCTCTGACAACAATGCTAAATTTATTACAGCAATAATTAGCTGAATTGCTTTATTCTCTCTATTATCCATTTTAATTCCCACCATCAACATTCACCCATTTACTAAGTTAGAAATTTGGAGGCAGCTTTGACTCTTCTGCCCACACTGAGTTAGCCATTGAGACCTACCTCCTTTGCTTCAGATTTCCTGAGTCTGTTAGCACCTCCGCTTCCACCAGTGGTGTGCTGGTAAATCGTTAACAGCAGCTCTGGGAGGCAGCCCAGATTTGTAGCATTGGCCAATTTCTGTGACGTAACTACTTCTAGTCTGGTGGATTTCAAGTGATCAAAGATCTAGCAGCCTCCAGAATTCCTAAGGATATCACAATTGGCTTTTGTGAGATGACAGAAGCCAGCTACAGAATTTGCTGGCCACTTCTCCTCCTGACCCTCTTGCTCCAACTTTCTATCTTCTCAGGGTCATTCTCCAGCTGCCGATAAGGGCTGTCCAGATTCCAGTCTGACCATGCCATTCCCGGATGATTTAGTCCACATCTCATACTGACACAGGAAAGGTGGTGAAACAGACCTCTCGAACAGTGAACTTGGAAGAAAGGGGTGATTTATTTGGCCAGGAGCAAGGTGGCATAGTTGCCTAACAGCCAACTTGAGCTCACAGAGAAAGTCCCTGCCCTTTTAAAGGCTTACAACTCTAGAACTTACATGTGAAAGGGTCTTGGGCATGGAGTAGGCATGGGGTACAATGGCTTAGGTGGGGGGTTTGATGTTGTTTAAGTAAAAACAATGCCTTCTTGAAAGATTCCTCCACACCACGACTGCAATCTATAGGAGGGCGATTAAGGTGGCACCTGATCTGCCAGCCTTTACTTCTCCTGTTGAAATGCAGTGTGAAAGTCAAGGTGGGGATGGTCTTAGATGCATAAGGGTGATTAAGGGTCTCCTTCCTCAATACCAGATTACAGAGCTCTGGGTGACACAACTCTGTCACCTCCTCAGTGTCATGTTCAGTCATCTTGAGGGGCTGTCCTTGTCCATACCATGGGTGAGTCTTCCTTCTGCTGCCTGCTCCACCCCCAAGACCCCACCTCATCTTCTTCTCCTGGTCTCTGCCTTTCGCTTGAGATTAAGCTCAGCTGAAACTTCTTCCCACCATTCTTCCAGTTGGGTTAGGTGGCCCATCTCTGTGTTTATAACCTTAGCATGCTTTTTTATCATGCACTTATTGAAGCAGTATCATTTGTCTGGGGTGATACTTGGGGTTCATTGTCTCATGCTGAGGAAATCAAGGACCCAGACACACAAGGAGTGAGGTTAAGAGTGGAGGTTTAATAGGCACAAGAAAGAAAAAAGCTCTCTCTGCAGAGAGAGGTTCCAAGTGGGTCTTCCAGTACACAGCAAAATACACAGGGTTTTACAGCTGAGCTTGAGGAGGCAGTGTCTGATTTACACAGGGCACAAAAGATTAGTTGGATCAGATGTGTCATTTGCATAAGGTAGGAAAACTGGTTAGTACTAAGTGTGCCTTTTGCATAGGGCTCAAATTTCTGGTAGCCCTCACCCTAATCTTTTTCTTTTTTTTTGAAATGGAGTCTTGCTCTGTCTCCCAGGCTGGAGTGCAGTGGTACAATCCTTAACCTCTGCCTCCTGGGTTCAAGTGATTCCCCTGATTCAGTATCCTGAGTAGCTGGGATTACGGGTGCCCACCCTCATGCCAGGCTAATTTTTGTATTTCTAGTAGAGATGGGTTTCACCATGTTGACCACACTGGTCTTGAACTCCTGACCTCAGGTGATCCGCCCACCTCATTCTCCCAAAGTGCTGGGATTACAGGTATGAGCCACTACATCCAGCCTCTACCCTCATCTTTTATTATGCAGATGGGTTTTCTACCTGGCTGTGCCATGCTGCCTGTTTATTTACTGTACATGTAAGTGACAAAGAAAAAAGAAGACAAAGCCTCCAAGCAGAACATACCTGGCCTCCAGGTGGTCCTATTCCATTGCCACAGCTGCCAGCATTCACCTGTGCAAGCTTCCAGCTTGCTATCTATGTCTGCAGCTTGATTTTTTTAGGTTGCTGTTTGTTAGAAACAAAATTATTTTGGAGCCGCTTTTTATTAAAAGCAAATTCCACCAAGGACTCCTTTACCCTTACTACCTGCCTGAATAATTTCTTTCTACCTGCTGTGTCACTATAACATTGTATTTATGGGGTTTAAAAAATACTTTTCTGGCCAGGTGCAGTGGCTCACACCTGTAATTTCAGCACTTTGGGGGGCCAAGGTGGGTGGATCACCTGAGGTCAGGAGTTCAAGGCTGTCCTGGCCAACATGGTGAAACCCTATCTCTATTAAAAATACAGAAATTAGCTAGACATGGTGGTGGGTATCTGTAATCCCAGCTACTTGGGAGGCTGAGGCAGGAGAATCGCTTAAACCTGGGAGATGGAGGTTGCAGTGAGCCAAGATGGCACCATTGCACTCCAGCCTGGGCGATGAGAGCAAAACACCATCTCAAAAAAATTTTTTTCTCATTAGTCCGAAAGCTTCTTGGGGGGAGAAATAATGATTACTGTTTTCCCCCTCAGTTTATATCTACAGAGCGGAGAACAGTGGCTTTCTTGTTGAAATCAATCAATAAATGTTTCTTAATTACAGAAGAATGACCACCAAAGGTGTGTGTGTGTGTGTGTGTGTGTGTGTGTGTGTGTGTGTGTGTGTGCATGTGCTGGGGATGTGGTGGAGATGTGACAGTTGTCACAAAATCATGCACTTACATAGTGTGGAAGGCTCTGACATAGGTGAGTTTAGTTTTCATGTTTCAAAACCAGGCAGCAAATGGCTCCGGGCAAAAAAATAGCAAAGTCCATTTGTCTTTGTATGTAGCTAAAATAGCCAGTTTCCAAAGTTCAGGCTCCTGCTCTAGAGAAGGTATGAATTAGCTAGGGTGGCTGTAACAAAGTTACCACAAACTGGGTGGTCTAAACAACAATTTACCATCTCACAGTTCTAGTGGTGAGAAGTTAGAGATCAAGGTGTTGGTGGGCTTGCTTCCTTCTGAGAACTGTGAGGGTGAATCTACTCTGACCTCCTCCTAGCTTCTGGGGGTTTGCTGGCAATCTTTGGTGTTCCTTGGCTTGTAGAAGCAGCACCCCAACCTCCCTGCATCATCACATGGTATTCTCCCTGTGTGTTGGTTTCTGTGTCCAAATTTTCTGTTTTTTTTAAGATCATATTGGATGAGGGGCTTGGCCTGATGACCTCATCTTGAACTAACTAAATTTTCACATGAGATAAATAAAACCCTATTTCCAAATAGGATCATATCCTGTCTCAGTCCACTAGTGTTGCCATAAAGGAATACCCAAGACTGGGTAATTGACAAAGAAAAGAGGTTTATTTGGCTCACAGTTCTGCAGGCTGTATAAGAAACACGGCACCAACATGTGCTTCTGGGATGGCCTCAGGGAGTTTCCATTCATGGCAGAAGGGGAAGGGGAGACACAGTGTGCAAATCACATGGTGAGAGAAGAAGCAAGAGAGAGAGGGAAGAGGTGCCAGACTCTTTCAAGCAACCAGCTCTCACGTGAACTAATAGAGTGAGAACTAGTAATACTCACTCATTACTGTGAGGATGACACCAAGCCATTCATGAGGGACCCATACCCATGACCCGAACACCTCCCAACAGGCCCTTCTCCAAAAACGAGAATCACATTTCCTTCCTTCCTTCCTTCCTTCCTTCCTTCCTTCCTTCCTTCCTTCCTTCCTTCCTTCTTTCCTTCTTTCCTTCCTTTCTTCCCTCCCTCCTTTCTTCCTTCTTTCTCTTCCTCTTTCCTTCCTTCTCCTTTCCTTTCCTTTCTTTCTTCTCCCTTCCCTTCCCTTCCCTTCCCTTCCCTTCCCTTCCCTTCCCTTCCCTTCCCTTCCCTTCCCTTCCCTTCCCTTCCCTTCCCTTCCCTTCCCTTCCCTTCCCTTCCCTTCCCTTCCCTTCCCTTC
>CM052655.1:21713954-21725251 GCA_028533165.1 Leontopithecus rosalia | reverse complement strand
TGTCACCCAGGTTGGAGTGCCATGGTACCATATCAGCTCACTGCAACCTCTGCTTCCTGGGTTCAAGTGATTATTGTGCCTCAGACTCCCAAGCAGGTGGTACTAAAGGCATGAGCCACCACACCTGGCTAATTTTACATTTTTAGTAGAGATGGGTTTTCACCATGTTGGCCAGTCTGGTCTCAAACTCTTGACCTCAAGTGATCTAACCACCTTGGCCTCCCAAAGTGGTGGGTCTACAGAAGAATCTCACTCTGTCTCTCCGGCTGGAGTACAGTGGTGCAATCTTAACTCACTGCAACCTCTGCCTCCTGGGTTCAAGTGATTCTTGTGCCTCAACCTCCTGAGTATCTGGGATTACAGGAGAGGATCAAATTTCCACATGAGATGTGGAGGAACTAACATCCAAACTATATCACATTCTGAAGTACTGGGGGTTGGGACTTTCACGAGTGAATCTTTGAGGAGCACAGTTCAGCCTGCAATAGAGGGAGTGCAGAGGCAAGACTGATGGAGACTGTCCACGTGTGAGCCCTAGCCAGGAACAGAAGGGCTCGTTTTGCAGGCTGCATCTGGCCTTCATGCTCATTTACTAGGAGTGATCATTCTCTTTCTTTCTTTCTCACCTTCCTTCCTTCCTTCCTTCTTCCTTCCCTCTCTCCCTCTCTCTATCCCTTCTTTCCTTTCTTTCTTTTTTCTTTCTCTTCCTCTTTCTCTCTCCCCCTCCCTCCCTTCCTCTCTCCCTCCCTTCCTGTCTTTCATTCATTCGTTCTTCCACCCAGGCTGAAATAGAGTGGACTTATCATGGCTCACTGCAGCCTCAACCTCCTGGACTCAAGTGATCCTCCCACCTCAGCCTCCCAAGAAGCTAGAACTATAGGCACGTACCACCAGGCTGGCAAGTTATTTTTTTAAGAGATAGGGTCTCACTATGCTGCCCAGGCTGGTCTTGAACAACTAAGCTCAGGTGATTCTCCTACCTTGGCCTCGTAAAGTGCTGAGACTCTAGGCATGAGTAACCCACACCTGGTTGCAATTATTTTTTTCCAAGTGGACTTCCTATATCCCTGTATCCATCTCCTAGTTATAAGTGTCATCTATGTATTCCTGTTTTTGGAGGCTGCAGCTCCCCATAATGACAAGATGGTTTTGACATGTGGCTTTTCCGCTGTCAGTGACCCTTTGACTAAGTTTCACGCTGGTCACTCCCTTGCCTTTTTCTCCTCAGTTACCTGGGACTGAGAGCTCTTGCTTGTTTCTGGGCACTGACCATTTATCTCCCTAAAGTCACTGAAATGATTCATTAGAAACCAAGAAACTAAGAGAAACCTTTGGGAGCTCTGACTGGCAGGCCTTAAGTTAAGAAAAGTAAAATACATGAGTTTTGGGAGAAACACGTCTGTTTTCATCCTTTCTTCTTCTAAGTCTGATCTCTGATATTTGAAAGATCATTTTTTTACTTTCCTTCCATTTGTCACAGATAACCTGTTTGCCAGTCATATGCAACAACTGAATACTTCTTTTTGCATTCAATTTTGGTCAATAGATGCTTTATTAAAACAAAACTTTCTGGCAATGATTTTTTAAAAGGCCATAAAAATAACCTTTAAGGGTTTGAACTAAACATGAAGAAAACTCAGCCAGCAATCTGAAGATCTGGGCTCCCATCCTGGCTCCACCATCAACAAGTTGCTTCATTCTCTGAGCATTCGTGTCCCTATCTGTCAAACAAATAATAATTATATTTCCCTTGCTTGCTTTTTATTTTCTTTGGACAGAGTCTTGTTCTGTTGCCAGGTGCCAGGCTGGAGTGACGTGGAACAATCTCGGCTCACTGCAATCTCTGCCTCCTGAATTCAAGCAATTCTCCTGCCTCAGCCTCCTGAGTAGCTGGGACTAAAGGTGCATGCCATCATGCCCAGCTAATTTTTGTATTTTTTAGTAGAGATGGGGTTACACCATGTTGGCCAGGATGTGATCCACCCGCCTTGGCCTCCCAAAGTGCTGGGATTACAGGTTTGAGCCATCACACCTGACTCCTTTGCTTGCTTACTAAAGTCATAAGGATCAGCCGAGCTAATCTACACTAGAGAGATTTTTGGGACATGGTACAATGCAATGCATCACTACTGAATCCTCAGAAGGTACCAGATGTGTGCAGTGAGCAGCATGTGAGCACTGGACCCAGACACACCTGGCTCTGAATTTGGACCTGTTGCTACCAGCTTAGCTTCCATGATGCTCATCTCTCTTGGGTTTCCTCCTCCCCACTTCTGTGACCCCTCACAATCAGATTCTTTTGCAGGCCCTCTGATTGCTGGAGTTCTGCAGGGCTTGGTTCTGGGCTCCACTTTCTGTCTATGGAGTCTCTCCCCAGTTGTCTGATCACTTTTTCCATCACTTTAAAGACCATCTGTCTGCTGATGACTCCAAATCCACACCTCCATATCCAGACCCCTTTGGGTTTCACACTGATGTGTCTATCTACCTTCCTTGATATTGTCACTAGGAGACTCACAGGCAGATTAAATGCAACTGTACAAAAGCAGTTCTGATTGCGTATCTGTCCAGCAAAGCCTGAGATGCCTCCACACTCTGCTGGAAACAGATGCCTCTTGCCAGACAGAAAAATTAGCACTGAGACAAAGGAACTCTCAGCAAAGCTGTTTTTACTTTTTTACTTCCTGTGCTGTAGGAATGTCACCCTCGCTAGCCATCTTGCCACAAGAGTACAACAAACAAAAAAAAAGCATACCTATTTATCCCTTATACATTTGGAGTCATCCTTACTGCCGTGTCTGATCTCCATTGGCTGGAGCCAGACCTCACAATCTAAACTAAAATCCAATTGGCTAACAACTTAAAACTTTTCTAAACAGGTAAAAGCAGTGGTGATCTGGGACATGCCTGTGAGCACATCCAGCACAGTTATCTTGGTTAAAGTACAAGGGCATAGAATATACTATGTGCCTGTAAGCATGGCATGTTTAAAGGCTGCATAGGATAGGGCTTAACAATGAGCTATTAGCACACTTACGATTTATTCTTTAACAAGAAAGGAAACTTGAAAGAGGAAATCTTCTACTTCCCACACCCTCCCCAGGACCCTCGCCCTTCAATTTGCCTCCTTCAGTCTTGGTGAGTGTAAATTTCACCTTCCCTAGGTAACCTAGTTGGGGGATCTGTCCACAGTTATCCTCCATAACTTCACTACTCTTTTCCTTCAGAGTGCCTTTCACGTAACATCACATGTTATTTGTTTCTTGTTTACTTAACTGTTATTGATGATTCTTTCAAGAATCTTAGCTTAATGAGGGGCCTGTGTTTCTCATTTGCTGTCTATCCCCATGACCATGCAGAATGCCTGACCAACAACAGCTGCTCAGCAAATATAAGCTGAATAAAGGAATGGGTGTTCTGAGCAAGTTCTATGATATTAAGAGGCTTGTGCAAAACATGAGATAGCATGTGGAGGACCTCAGTCTAGTACATGCTGCAAAGGGACCAGCCCTGCCCCCAGTTCCACACCCATGGCCACAGCAAAGAATGCTGTGTCCTCCTTCCCCACCCCTCAGCCTCACACCCAGGTTCACGCCTGGGCTAATTTCATTTCTCACTTATCAGGTTTGCAGATGCCTCCCCAGTGGAATCAAAATGATAGATTTATGCCACACTGTGGGTTTGGAACAGAACACACCCACTTGAGCAACACTTAGATTCCCTGTTTCTCCCTGTCCTCAGCTACTTGTTGGAAGGGCAGATGGAGAGAAAAAGATTGTTTTTTTTTCTTGGGAAATTGGCAGAGGCATGCTGAATAAATCAGCTACAGCTGTTCCCCACACCAGGATAAATTTTTAGTCAGAGCTTAATGCACCCTCCCTCCAGAACCGGTGGTCTGTGGTGCCGATGGTGTAGTCTATCCTGGGGCAGCTTTCTCTGGGACCTGGACAGCAGAGAGTTTATTTCCATCACATTTCAGCTGCCAAACTCTCCTTTAAATGTAAGTAGGCCATTTTATTTCTTCTGCCTTTGTTTTCCCATAAAAGGGCACTTAAAAAATATATAATTCTCCAAGAAATCTCTAGTTGTTTTGAAATAAAAAGCTGTTTTTCACTCTTAATCTCATTTCTTTCAGCTATTTGCTGCTTTGCCCTCCTTGGTTTGTGCCCTCCTTATACAAATTCATTAGTGCCTTTCCAACTTCTCAGGTTGGAACTGAGGTTTCCAAAGGGCAAAATGCATTTTGGCTGAGGCAGAGGCAGGAATCCACGTTGTTTGCTATTGGTGCCATCTAATTCACTTGTTCTGAATAGGGGAGTTAATATACAGGCAGATATGCTTCACGATTCTTGTATTTCAAGAAAAAAAAAAGGTTCTCTACAGGCTGTCTTTTTTCCCCTAGCCAGTTCTGATTGATTTGAGTTTTGAGCTGCAGTCAAGGATGGAGAATCTAACTGATCTACATGCTACCAGATATTTATGACTTGAGCATAGAATATTGACTAATCTCTAATTTGCAGTCTTCTTGATGAAAAGGGAAGGGATAGTAGGGGCTCATTATCGTGTCTCTTTGGGGGATTAGAGTGATTAGATGCCTCAAAACCTGTGTGACCATCCACTTGTGGATGTAACATGTAGGAAATACTTTCAAGTTCAGGAGTCAGGTGACTTTGGCCTGATTTCCAGGCAATGGACAACTTAGGAGGCCTCTCTTTCCAGCTGTGACGCTTGAAATTTGTGTGCTCATCTTCGTCATGACTGTGTAGTGAACTCTTGGTGTTTTGCAATAAAAAATGAAAAATTTAAGCCAGATGATTAAAAAAATTAAGATCACATACCTCTGGGTATAATGAAAGACAGGCACCTGTTTTCAGACAGAATCTCCCTCTCCCTTACACACACACTCCCCACTCTTACGTGTTTGAAATTTTTACTTTCCTCTGCATCTGATAATCCTTCTCAGCTGGCACCATACTGTCGATGGCCAGGGGACCCACAGGGACAGCTAGCGACGTGCCTAGCTGACCATACACTTGTGGATGTAACATGTAGGAAATACTTTCAAGTTCCTGTCTGCTGTGGGTGCTGCCCAAAGTCAATATCACAGAAACCTTCCAATTATATGAGAGCCTCCATCTAAAAGTGAATGACATCAATAGGAAACCTAGAACAAAATGTAGCATTTTCTGAGTAGGTAACAGAATCCATAAAGTGCAAGTGTAAAAGGAAAATAAAAACTTAGGACCACAATTCATTGTGCCAAAAGAAAACAAATTCAGCTGAAAGCGAAGTCATGCAAGAAGGTACCTTTTGTTCCTGATAGCTACGGATAAAATATTCAGTATCCCTGCAGATAGTTACTCTATATTCACCTTACAGGGCGTGAGATGAATACATAATTGGCTGTTCCTCTACTTGCTCCTTTTCTCTTGCAACCTGTGTATTCAGTCATGTGACCATACCCTTCCTCTTTCCCTACAGCCTACTTTTCCCCTTTGAAGCCCTCAAAATCATCTTTGGAGAAAGGCACAGACCACAGACTGGTTCTGGGATTCCATGTTTATTTCTTCTGGGCACATCTCTAACCTTGGAAAAATAAACTTCAAAACTGATGGAGACCTGTCTCAGATACTTTTTGGTTCATGCAAGGAAACAAACTGATCTCAGGTCCTAGTCCCTCTGGAGAGCTTTAGAAGGCCCGTGGCTGCCATAAATCTCCCAGATCTTATAGGGAGGGCACAGATGGAAATCCATCTTGGAGCTCTCAGGACTGCACTAGGCTCCAGAGCAGATGACTGAAGTCTCTTTATTTGTACTCAGGTGTTCTTTGTGAAAGAAGGAGGTGGGAGGGGAGACCAAGGTTAGTTTGGGAAATTTTGCATTACACAAAGTTAATCAGATTTCTTTAGTCTTTAGTATGAAGATTGTACTGTGAATCTGTAAGAGGCAGAAGGAGTAGAAAGCTTTCCCCAAACTTTTTTGTTCTGAGAATCTCTTTTCCCTGGGGACCTCTAACATTTCAAAGAGCCCTGTGATCCACAAAGCTGCCTGGAGAAAGCCACCTGGAGATGTCAAGGAATCTCCAGCTGCCAGTTCCCAGCTCCGTGGAGATTCACCTCCCAGTTTAATGGGGACATAGCCATGCGCTTCAAATATAGGTACCCCCATTTTCAGGGGTACATGAGGACTTTCTAAGGTTACACAGGTACATGGTTTTTGTTCTTTTTGAATTCTAGATCTATGATTTCCATGCATTCTTTCCTGTAATTGCTCTGGTGAGAACTGAATGACCGTGAGCCATTGCTGCTGAATGGAACCTCTTCATTCTATCTCCTCTTTCATAACAGACGCTTCAGAAATGCAAGACATCCTTCACTCTCTCCCATCTTACTAGGGTGCATTGCCCCAGCAGGGCAGATATCTGGGATGCCAGACAAATTGCTGGATTGGTGGCAGCTTTTTTAGAAAATGAATGATTCTATTGACTAAGTAATAAATCTTTCTGCAGATCAGATGATTTCTAATTCTTTGCTTTCATGAAAATTGAGAGAACACCTAATTGAGTTGTCAGAAAATTAGATCATTAAATATTTTTGATGATAGATCACTGTATCAGAAGGAGCTTGAGTAATTGGTATTGCTATAATAAAATTGCTTCCATTTTTCTCTCTACTTCTTCTCTTTCTTTCTTTTTCTTTGAGACAGAGTTTCACCCTTGTTGCTTAGGCTAGAGTACGATGGCCTGATCTCAGCCACTGCAACCTCCACCTCCCAGGTCAAGTGATTTTCTTGCCTCAGACTTCCAAGTAGCTGGGATTACAGGCATGCACCACCAAACCTGGCTAAATTTTTTTGTATTTTTAGTAGAGATGAAGTTTCACCGTGCTGGCCAGTCTGGTCTCCAACTCCTGACCTCAGGTAATCCACCCACCTCGGCCTCCCAAAGTGCTGGGATTACAGGCTTGAGCCACTGTGCCCAGCCCTTTTTTTTTTGAGACAGGGTCTTGCTCTGTCACCCAGGCTGGAATGTGGTGACACAATCATGGCTCACTGAAGCCTCAACCTCCTGGGCTCAAGGGATCCTCCCAACTCAGCCTCCCTAGCAACTGGGACTTAAAGGTGTGAGTTGCCATGGCCAGAAAAATAAATGTTTTTATTTGTTTGTAGAGATGAGGTCTCACTGTGTTGCCCAAGGTGGTCTCTAACTCCCAGGCTTAAGCAATCCTCCTCTCAAAGTGTTCATGCCTATAAAGGCATGAACAATCACACCCAGCTTATGTGCTTCTTTGTATGAAGAAAGTTTTACAGTAGCAATAGCAACAATAATTGTAAAATTAGAAAAGTGTTGATGAGGACTCTGTCTGTTTTAATAAGAAACAGAGTGAAGAATAGCTTTCCCAATAAAATCCTAATTTTATTTTTAATAATTTCTTTAAAATATTTTTGTTATTTTGATAAATTGTATATTAACAGTACCTTTAACAATAATTCAGTCCAGAGAGATTTCTTTGATACCTGGAGCCATATGGTCACAGAAAATATTAAAAATTAATTTCAACTTATATGCGTGTTTTTGTCATAGATAATTATGAGTGATCAATAGAAGAATTTCAGGCATTGAGTATATCGTATTAACATAACATTATGTATGGAAAGTGGAATGTAAATACAAGTTTAAGAAGTAAATGGAGTAATTTTTTGCCTATTAAAGATGAGCTTGTTCATGTATGTTTAAATTGAATTATGTTTGATATAAAATTGCTATGACATTTAGATTCCATGGGAAACCCTTTTAAAAGCTATGTAAAAGCTTTCCTTTTAAATCATAGATGACACAGACAAGTGGAAAAACATCCCATGCTCATGAATTGGAAAAATTATTATGTTAAGTGGCCATACTGCTCAAAGCAATCTACAGATTCAACACTATTTCTGTGAAACTGCTAATGTCAGTTTTTTTCACAGAATTAGAAAAAAAGACTATTCTAAAATTTATTTGGAACCAAAAGATAGCCCAAACAGTTAAAGCAATTCTATGCAAAAAGAACAATGCCAGAGACATCACATTATTCGACTTTAAACTACACTATAAAGCTACATGGTACCAGTATGAAAACAAACACAAGGACCAATGAAACAGAATAGAGAACCCAGAAATAAGGCCACACACCTGCAGCCATATGATCAACAAAGTTAACAAAAATAAGCAGTAGGAAAAGGACTCCTTATTCAATAAATGCTGCCAGGATAGTTGACTATCCACATGCAAAACAATGAAACTGGACCCTTACCTTTCATCTACAAAAATTAACTCAAGAAGGATAAAGGATTTAAATGTAAGATCTCAAATGAAACATCCTAGAAGAAAACCTAGGAAACACCATTCTGGATATTGATCTTAGGAAATAATTTATGACCAAGTCCTCAAAAGCAATTGCAACAAAACCAAAAATTGACAAATGGGATCCAATTAAAGAGCTTCTGCACAGCCTAAGAAACTATCAACAGTACACAGACAACCTTCAGAATGGGAGGATATTCACAAACTGTGCATCTGACTAAAGTCTAATATCCAGAATCTATAAGAAACTTAATGTAATAATCAAGAAACAGTAACCTTATTAAAATTGGGCAAAAGGCATGGGCAGACATTTCTCAAAAGGAGCTGTACAAGTGGCCAGCACACATATGAAAAATGGTCAGCATCACTAATCACCAGAGAAATGCAAATCAATACTGCAGTGAGATACCATCTCATACCAGTCAGAATGGCTGTTATTAAAACGTCAAAAACCAACAGATGCTAGTGAGGCTGCAGAGAAAAGGGAATGCTTATTCACTGTGGATGAGGATGTAAATTAGTTCAGTCATGGTGGAAAGCAGTTTGGAGAGTTCTCAAAAAGCTTAAAATAGAACTACCATTCAACCCAACAATCCCATTACTGGGTGTATATCCAAAAGAAAATAAACCATTCCTTTAAAAGACATGTGCAATCATATGTTCATCACAACACTATTCACAATAGCAAAGACGTGGAATATACCTAAGTACCCATCAATGGGTACTTACAACTGGATAAAGAAAATGTGGTACTTATACACCAGGGAATACTATGCAGCTAGGAAAAAGAATGAAATCATGTTCTTTGCAGCAACGTGGATGGAGATCTTTATGTCTTTATCTTTGTGTCTTTTTTTTTTAAGACAAAGTCTCACTCTGTCCCCCAGGCTGGAGTGCAGTGGCATGATCTCATCTCATTTGCAACCTCCACCTCCAAGGTTTAAGCAGTTCTCCTGCTTTAGCCTCCCTAGTATCTGGGACTACAGGTATGCTCCACCATGCTCAGCTAAATTTTGTATTTTTAGTAGCAGCACAATTTCTCCATGTTGGCCAGGATGGTCTCAATCTCCTGACCTCAAATTATCCATCCACCTCGGCCTCCCAAAGTGGCTGGAATTATAGGCATGAGCCACTGTGCCCAACATATCTTTGTGTCTTTGTTTTTATCTTTTGTCTCATCGACATAAAGATGGTAATAATAGACATTAAGGGATTCTGGGTGGAGGAGAGGGAGAGGGATTAGGGTTGAAAACCTATTGGGTACAATGTTTACTACCTGGATGACAGGATCACTGGTGTCCCAAACCTCAGCATCACACAAATATACCCATGTCACAAACCTGACATGTACCCCCTTAGCCTAAAATAAAAGTTGAAATTATTTTTTAAAAGTTTTCCTTTTAAGTGTTCAATATTTGCAATTTGCCAGAAGTTATATACTTTCTATCTATGTAAACTTGTGAAGAAACATTTTAGATGTTAACTTAAATGGGCATGAGAAACCATGGAATTTTCAACCATTATTTTAGGAGGTAACCAAGCAAGAAGTTGAAGGTCTCTGCACCCAACAGTACATCAGAAAAATGTAAACATAGGTATTCAGAGATGACAATGTTTGGCTTTAACTAGCTGTGAGCTATTCCTACATTTCTTTCATACTTGATAACCAACCTCATCAACTGGGTCTTGGGACCACCTTATGGAAATTGTCCTGTGGGGTTCTCCTGCCCCTCATTCCTTGACTCATTCTTGCCTCTAATTCCGGAAAGCCTCAGAAAGCAGAAGGTGAAATGTTGGTCCTAGTTCCCAAGCCTTAGACCACCCAGCAACCTTCTCAACAATTAGCAATGATTTGTAGATTTGCAGTTTTCAAAGTGTTTTCCTTTCTTTTGACTCCTAACCACTACTTGCTGTGACAGGCGTTGGGGGAGGGAGGGGAGGATTGGAGCTCAGAGGATTTCAGTGATTTGTGGGGGGTCACATAGCAAGAAATGACATCATTAATACTTGAATCCAGGCTATCGGTCTTCAAACTCTATGTTTCATCCACGACATCTCATTGTTTCTGGGGAGTCTTATTTTACACAGAGGCCAAAGCAACTGGGATCTCCTGAGTCCAGGGAGCCCATTCAGCACTCTTAGGGAGATAGTGGTGGGTTGGGTCCCTGGTCTCTTCTGGGAGTCTCCAACAAGATTATCTGCCAGGGCCAGGGATGGTGGCTTATGCCTGTAATCCCAGCACTTTGAGAGGTTGAGGCAGGTGGATCACTTGAGGTCAAGAGTTCGAGATTAGCCTGGCCAACATGGTGAAAACCTGTCTCTACAAAAAAAAAAGTTAACTGGGCATGGTAGCATGCCCCTGTAGTCCGAGCTATGTGGGAGACTGAGGCAGGAAATTCTTTTGAACCCAGGAGGTGGAGGTTGTGGTGAGCCGAGATCACACCATTGCACTCCAGCCTGAGCAACAGAGTGAGACTCTGGCTCAAAAAGAAAAGATGAAAGATTCTCCTCCAGACACTTGCAGTGAACTTACACACAGTGAGGGGAGATCAACACATACAGATACTTAGTGTGAAACAAGATATCACGGTGTGGAGCCAAGATGCGTATAAATAAATATTCACATAAAAATGTGCAGGATTTCTCGTGAGTGGTGTTTTAGTATGTATAGTTGTACCGGAAATAAGAGTTGGTCAGATGTCAAAATACTACTCATCTAGCTTTAGTTTTTATTTTTATTTTTTTATTTTTTTTTTATTTTTTTTTTTAAATTTTTATTGCATTTTAGGTTTTGGGGTACATGTGCAGAACATGCAAGATAGTTGCATAGGTACACACGTGGCAGTGTGTTTTGCTGCCTTCTGCCCCCTCACCCATATTTGGCATTTCTCCCCATGCCATCCCTCCCCTGCTCCCCCCCTCGCTGTCCCTCCCCTATTTCCCCCAATAGACCTCA
>CM052655.1:21666252-21713854 GCA_028533165.1 Leontopithecus rosalia | reverse complement strand
GTTTTTATTTTTAATTGAAGACAAAGGCTTTTAGAAACAAAGAGAATCACTGAGTCTGTTTCAGCTTGCCTCCAAGGGCCCAGATGAATAGGTACTTCTGGCTAACTAAGCTGAATTTGTGCTTTGGGTGTTATTTCTGAAAACTTTTGAGGAGACTTTTTTTTCTAGGGCATTTACTAAAATGTCTGCTAGACATATATATTGGAAAATAAGTGCTCAGTCATTGGAACTTATTTTTTTTTTGTTCCTCAGCCTGAGGTATAATCATTTGAGGCTGAGACCTTAAGAACATTAAAAAGTCAAATGAAATTTCTAAAGATTCTTAAGGTCTTAGAGGAGTCAATCCATAGGTGAGATACACAATAAATAATTTTTGTCCACTTAGTGCATACAGGAAATAATTTACTAAAGAGAGGACTCCAGTATTGTACATAATACAAGGTCACCCTCAAAGGCTACCTGATAGTTTGGGCATGCAGGTGTCCAGGAGTTTAGTAACCTGGAATTTATCTTACCTGTCCTTATTGATTGGTTCCAGTTGTTTTTGTTTGTTTGTTTTTGAGACAGAATTTTGCTCTTGTTGCCCAGACTGGAGTACAGTGGTGTGGTTTTGGCTCACTGCAACCTCCACCTCCCGGGTTCAAGTGATTCTCCTGCCTCAGCTTCCTGAGTAGCTGGGATAACAGGCATGTACCCCCTTGCCCAGCTAATTTTCTATCTTTAGTAGAGACGGGGTTTTACCATGTTAGTCAGGCTGGTCTCGAACTCCTGATCTCAGGTGATCCATCTGCCTTGGCTTCCCAAAGTGCTGGGATTACAGGCATGAGCCACTGGACCCAGCCCCAGCTGTTTATTTTTGTGGATGATTCACATTGCTGGTTGTTCAAACTCCACTTATGGATAGGGCTCACTTCCTTTTGTCACAGTCTACCTTGGGCTGGAAGATGTGTTAACATAAGGGGACAGTGTCATAAATAATAAATTTTGCATGGAATTTAAATGCAAATCTGGGTTGACACAGTGGGGTGTTTCCCAAGCACAGTCTGGGTATCACGAATAACTTGCAAGTGGTACCCTGATCCCAGTTCGCTCTGTTCACCCCAGGTTCTGAGATGTCCTTCCTCCTCATGCCCATCTTCTATGGGACAGTCAACCTGGACATTGAACTTAATGCCTTTGTGACTGGGCTTTTATTGCCAGAGAATCACTTGCCTGAAATCATAATGCAGACAGATATTCATAGACTATCAAGATGGGAGGATGCCAGAGGCCATTTACCATTGTCAGCAGTCACCTAGGTGCTATCAGCAGCCTCAGGCAGGAAGATCTTTCTCTATGAAAGCTTTCTATGCAGGACAAACAGCATTCTAGATACTGCCCACTGCATGTCACTAGTATGTCTGACACAGTTATGGTGACAACTAAAACCTGCATTTTCAAGTACGGGAGGAGAGGGATGGTCCTACCATTGCCAGCTGACAATGTTGTGCACAGGGAGGAAATCATCCAGGAACAGAGAATTACTCGCCTGAGGTCACAATGCAAATTACAGTGAATAAGAATGTTATTCTGCACTCTCCCAACTTTAATCTTTGTCCTGATACTTACTATCCATCTGTAAAGTAGGTAAAAAATCCTGTTTAATGTATTATTTGTGACCAGTATCTGTGATACACTTTAAACTCCTAGGCGAAAGATACTAAGTAACTACTTCTTGTTCTTTATTATTTATTTGTTAATCAAAGTGCTATCCATTTCATGTAAATGATTGAATAATAGTTTAAATTAGTTTAAATTGTAATCCATTCTAGAAGTACTTTTTTTAGACTGAGTCTTGCTCTGTCTCCCAGGCTGGAGTGCAATGGTGCTATCTTGGCTCACTGCAACCTGTGCCTCCCAGGTTCAAGTGATTCTCCTGCCTCAGCCTCCTGAGTAGCTGGGATTACAGGCATGCTCCACCACACTCAGCTAATGTTTGTATTTTTAGTAGAGATGGGGTTTCACTATGGTGGCGAGGCTGATCTCAAACCTCTGACTTTTGGGAAGCCTGCCTGCCTTGGCTTCCCAAAGTGCTGAGATTACAGGTGTGAGCTGGAAGTATTTTTCTAAAAAAAGCTAGATCAGGGATGCATGGATGAACACAGCTCTGCTCTGAGAGCCTCTGGAAGGCAGCAGCAGGTATATTCTCTTTTACACTCAGCACTGAGCATGAAGCCTCGGCCAGCGCTTATTTATCTGAACTGAAGCATGAGCATGGTGGCATTCAAGCTCTCCCAGATATTTTGTCAAAAGGCTTATCTTGGAGTTACATTATCAACTCCAGGAACCCGTGTTTAGGTTCTTCTGGATTACAGGGAGGGAACTGGACTTTCAGAAGTAGCCCAATGAGAGGGAGCTGAAGGAGCCACCTTGAACAGGTGCGCAAGATGTAGCCACAAGGAGGTGGCAGTGTATGTGCTGCAGGACCGTGTGGAAGAAAACAGCCTCCTCCCCAGGCCACAGCTCTTTCCCTCCCCACAGCTCCAGCAGTGGGAGCAAGATGCTCCCTACCAAGCATTTGGAGCTGCCTGAAACAAAGTGCTACACAAACACCATCCTTATTATTGCTGCTAATCTGCAGACTCTGAGCTCTCTGCCGATAAATACAAAGACAGAAATGGGGCTGGGTAGACAGAAGCCAGGGCTTGGAGCACCCCAGGCTACTACTTGCTGCTAGGTTCTTTTTCAAGTAGCGATGCCAAACCTCTGTGCTAAGCCTCAACAAGTCCTATATATTTGTGATAGGAGCTTCCTCTTTTGGAACATAAATGCTAGTTTGTTTTCTTAAACAATCAACTTTTGTTCTTTTCTAAGACAGCTCCTACACAACCCTAGGCTGCACTTTCTCTTTGATGAGTCCTGGGAGCAGAACTCGGGTCTTCCAGCTTTCTTTTTTCTTTTTAATCTTTTTTTCTTTCCAACTTTTATTTTAAGTTCAGGGGTACATGTGCAGGATGTGCAGGTTTGTTACCTAGGTAAACGTCTGCCTTGGTGGTTTGCTGCAGATATCATCCCCATTACCTAGGTATTAAGCCCAGCATACATTAGCTACTCTTCCTGATGCTGTCCCTCATCCCACCCTCCACCTTCTGACAGGCCCTAATATGTATTTTTCCCCACTGTGTGTCCATATGGTCTCATCATTCAGCTTCATTTATAAGTGAGAACATGTGGTATTTGGTTTCCTGTTACTGCATTAGTTCAGTGAGGATAAGAGCTTCCAGCTCCATCCATTCCCCACAAAGGACCTGATCTCATTCCTTTTCATGACTGCATAGTATTCCACAGCACCACATTTTCTCTTTTGAAATCTGCTGGAGACCTGGAGAAAGGCTCTTAGGGTCTAAGTTGTTAGTTTCCCTCCTCCACTATAGAACAAGCAGATGAGCAGGGAAGTGTAGACACTCAGGGTATACGCCAGCCAGTTTCATCAACTAAGGCAGTACAGAGTGCCTACAAGATCAAAGGATGTTCCTCCAGAGATATTCCTTTTAGAGATGTGTTCTCACTATGTTACCCAGGCTGGTCTCAAACTTCTTGGTGGGAGGGCTCAAGTGATCCTCCCACCTTGGCCTCCCAAAGCACTGGGATTATAGGCATGAGCTACTATGCCCAGCCTTCTCTGGATATCTTGGCTGACAAGGGTGTTCAAAGCCTATGAGTTGACTTTACAGCCAAATTCAGAGGGTAGTAAGTTCTTCAAGACAATGCACCAAGTTTCCTTAGCTACCCAATGGCATGGAAAGAAAAATGGTGGAGGGAGATGATTATTTTAGTGATTCTGGTGAGAAAAATATAAAAGAGACTTAGAGGCCTGATCACCTTCAACAATGTTTCCAATAAACCTATGGTAAAAAGATTATTTTAGATCAATGTGTGGAATTTTTATGCAGGCTCAAGTGTCAGATGATTAATTTTGTTGGATGTGTTAATGGCATTATGGTTATATAATTAAATATTGTCTTTTTTTAGATACCCAATGAAGTATTTAGTTTTAAAAAGACTTGAAAACTTTGATTTGTTTTAAAGTATTTCAACTTTTAAAAAGTGAGTGTAGATGAGATGTATGATAAAATATTGATAATTATTAAAGCTGATGGTTTGTTGTATGCTATTTTAGACATTTTATTTTAAAACATATAGCAAGGATTACAAATATTTTATATAAAAATACAGGAATTCGTTATGTGATTATGGTACTCAAAGTACAAAAAGCAGCCAGGCACAGTGACTCATGCCTATAATCCTGGCACTTTGGGAGGCTGAGGTAGGAGAACGGTTTGAGTCCAGGAATTCAACACCAGCTTAGGCAATATAATGAAACCCTGTCTCTACAAAAAATGAAAAAGAAAATTAGCTGGTCATGGTGGTGCCTGCCTGTAGTCCTAGCTATGCTGGATACTGAGGTGAGAGGATTGCTTGAGCCTGGGAAGTCAAGGCTGCAGTGAGCCGTGATAGCACCATTGGACTCCAGCCTGGGTGACACCATCTAAAAAAAATGTACATAAGTGTCGGGCATGGTGGCTCACGCTTGTAATCTCAGCATTTTGGGAGGCCAAGATGGGTGGATCACCTGAGATTAGGAGTTTGAGACCAGCCTGGCCAACATGGTGAAACACATATCTTCTAAAAATACAAAAATTAGCCAGTCATGGTGGCATGCAACTCTAGTCCCAGCTACTCAGGAAGCTGATGCAGGAGAATTGCTTGAACCCAGGAAGCAGAGGTTGTAGTGAGCAGAGATCACGCAACTACACTCCAGCCTGGACCACACAGTGAGACTCATCTCAAAAATCAAAAACAAAAACAAAACAAAGCAAAACAAAAACAATGTACATAAGTCTTTCACTTTTCTGTCTAACTTAGATAGAATATGGTTTTCTAGAAGTTTGTCTAATTTAAGCTCTTTGGGAAAGAGTTTCTATTTGCAAAGTTCAGTATGGTTTACTTGAAGTTTTAAAATATATATAGCATGGATTTTTTAAAAGGCTTTGAAAAACCTGTTAAATTCACTGAGGTCAACAGTATAAAAGAGATATGGCAGGACTCATGACATCTTTTACCCCCCAATCTTTCTTCCATGTTGTCCTTTTCTGTATTACTTCATCCCGGTAGGCAGTCTCTTCTTTATGGCATTATGCACTTGGGGTCCTTTTTGCTTCTCTCCCTAGAGGAAAAGGTTTTGTTTGTTGGTTTATCTATTCAAGTCCATTTTCTGAAATGTCTTCCCAAGTATTGTCAATTCCAGGACAGCTATGGGTCAAGGAGCCATGGGTTGTATGTGAATGGTGATCATAAAACCTAGATGCTCTTGATATTTTACAAAATACCTTGGATGATAGAGTATTTCCTTAACATGAATTAGACAAGCAGAACATGGTTTCTTCAGTGGAACATACACAAACATGATGCAGATCTTGCCCTTAACTCACTCACAGTTTAACCACAAAAACAAAAATTACAACTTTTTGGAAAGGTTCACATAGAGTAGGAGACCTGTTCCAGCAAAATGTTTTTGATAAATATTGTCATTCATTCCGGAACCAAGTTGAGACTCATCTTCTTTACTAGCTAGCATTTATTTTTTATTTTATTTTATTTTATTTTTATTTTTGGTCTCTAATGTCTAATGTATAACTGCTGAGCTATAAGAACCATCATTCCAGTGATGCCCAAAAGCAAGAATTTTTTCTATCTTTCAGGAAGTTGACATAAAAAAGTAATGTAAGACATGCTAGAGCAAAAACATGAGAAAATGCACTAAAGCTGAGAAGAGACAGCTTCCACCTAGGAAAGCCTCTGGCTGTGAAGTTGCCACCCAGAAATGCAGAGAGATTAGTGCTCTCTACCTAAGCATCCTAAAATGATGCCAGGACTGGGCTTTATAGAGATTTCCTCCAGTCCTGTTTTTATTTTCTTTATTTTTTTTATTTTTTGAGACAGAGTGTCACTCTGTCACCCAGGCTGGAGTGCAGTGGCACAATCTCGGCAATCACTCCGCCTCCTAGGTTCAAGTGATTCTCCTGCCTCAGCCTCCCAAGTAGCTGGGATTACAGGCATCCACCACCATGCATGGCTAATTTTCGTATTTTTAGTAGAGAAAGGTTTTTGCCATGTTGGCCAGCTGGTCTCAAACTACTGACCTCAAGCGATCCACTCACCTTGGCCTCCCAAAGTGCTGGGATTACAGGTTTGACGCCCATGCCCAGCCCCAGTCCTGTTTTTAACCCAACTGGACAACATGAACCAGCTTCCAGAGTATCTAAACAGCTTTCCTTATGATTGAGATGTGGGATTTGGAGGTGAAAACCGTGGAGCAGGCAGTGGAATCAGAAAGGACGCAGTAGGAATATATTGCAGAGGCTGGCATCCTGACCTCATGATTCTCCCGTCTCAGCCTCCCAAAGTGCTGTGATTAGAGGCCTGAGCCACTGTGCTCTGGCATTGGATTGTTGATATATAATATGACATGTGATGGCTACTCAGTGAATGATAGCTGTTAGTAAGTTAATGATCAGCCTTTTAATCAGTATCTTAGTACAATAAGAAGTCAGAGAGAAAGAGACAGGGGAAGACTTCATATTATGGGATGTGTAGAAATTCCTGACAAGTATGACAACTGGAAAACATTTCTGAAGGGAGTTACTGAATCACTTTCTCATTATATTATTTAAAATAAGATAGCATATATTCGTTGAAAGAGTTGGATGTGGAGGGGATGCCCCCTGAGGTATGCTTTGGGTTATGAGAAACGTCTGTTAGTGGAGGAATTGTTGTTGAGATTCACCCACGAACCTACACACTGACTGTCTCAGAAGCTCATCCCTGATGACAACGCCACCCTCCAGCTTGCTCATAGGCCAGCTCCCTGTTCTTCATTGGTTTTGTTTTCAAGTTTGACAAACACAGAGCTGATACTAAAGCAAGGCTTACAGGTCCTTTACAAATTACCAAGATTGCCATGGAAACTAAGGCACAATGACAAAACCCCAAGGGTCAGGTATCCTTTGCTTAATTGTTTATGAAGATACACAAAAGAAAATGAAATTTCAGGTCTGGTAAAATGACAGAGCTGTTCAGGAGGAGGAAATGGAAGAAGAGGTTAACAACACTCTTGGGGGTGGCCCAGGCAGCTCTGTTAAGATCACTGGCTCCGTGGAAGCATTTTGATTACAGAGTTTTACTTACAGTACTGCTGATATTCATGCTGGAGTGGGAAAAGGAAAGCTTATTATGATGACTGTTATGACATTAAACTGAGAATCTTGGGGGGGGAATGGTTAGGATGTATGCTTTTTGGGTGGATTTTAAATCTCTTTTTAAAAAAAATACCTGTAGTCTCATCAAAGATTAGATGAGAATGTGGAGTGTTTCCTAAATTTTAGTGAATTCCGTCACTTCAAGCTTTTCCTATTGCTATGTGAAAAAGACATATCCCAGGTATTCAATGCTAAGTGCAGACCATGCAGTGTTATAAAACATGAAATACTCGTATTCTTTAAACTTATTTTTTTTGAGATTGAATTTCTCTCGTCACCCAGGCTGGAGTGCAATGGCATGGTCTTGGCTCACCGCAACCTCCACCTCCTGGGTTCAAGCAATTCTCCTGCCTCAGCCTCCCAAGTAGCAGGGACTACAGGCATGTGACACCACGCCCAGCTAATTTTTGTATTTTTAGTAGAGACGGGTTTCACCATGTTGACCAGGATGTTCTTGATCTCTTGACCTCATGATCCACCCGCCTTGGCCTCCCGAAGTGCTGAGATTATAGGTGTGAGTCACTGTGCCCAGCCTGATAAACTTTCATTTAAAGCTTAAACATGAAGCCAAGAAAAAAAATTAAACCTCTGTTTAAAAGCTATACTTTGGGAGGCGGAGTTTGCATTGAGCTGAGATTGCACCCCTGCACTCCATCCAGCCTGGGTGACAGAGCAAGACTCCCTCTCAAAAGAAACAAAACAAAACAAACAACAACAAAAAAACACTACACTTTTGTTCAAAATGTTTCGTGTAAAGACTCTGGCCTTCTTAGAATTAATTTCTTTAGAATCCTCCCACTAAAGCAGTTTGTTAAGCTATAGGTTATTAAGGTGTGATGAGGAATGTACTATTATTGTATATAATTTCAGGCCACACCTCATTATCAATGCCTACTTATAAAACTGGTGGGAGAGTTACCTGCTAATTCTTCTTAAAGAGTAAAATTTGTTATTTTAAAAATTATTTATTTGCATTTATTTTTGAGAGTCTCACTCTGTCACACAGGTTGGAGTGCAGTGGTGTAATCTCAGCTCACTGCAACCTCCCCCTCTCAGGTTCAAGCAATTCTTCTGCCTCAGGTTCCTGAGTAGCTGGGATTATAGGTGCATGCCACCACACCCAGATGATTTTTGTATTTTCAGTAGAGATGGAGCTTTTCTGTGTTTCCCAGGCTGGTCTCGAATTCTTGGACTCAAGTGATCCTCCCACCTCAGCCTCCCAAACTGCTGGGATTACAGGTGTGAGCCACTGTGCCCAGCCAAGTTTTTTTAAAAAACATATTTGTCAGGAAGTAGGATGATGTTTGCTGCTATTATGATAGTGTTATTTCCAGAAACCAGCAATGTCCAAAATCTGTTTTTCATGTTACTTCTTTTCTGCAAAGTGTTCTTGACCTGAGAATGAGGTATAAAAGTGAAATGAAAAACAAAATACAAGAAGACCTCTTTATATCTGAGGATAATTGATACTAGGAAAAGGCTACTCAACTGAAATCCACTTAAAGTTCAGACCAAAATGTCACCATGGACAAAATAAAACAGGTTCGATGGTATTTTTTCAAATAAAATAAAAATTTATAAAAGTGATTTTTGATGTTATAATTAACAGGATTCTTTTATAATAACAGTTGCACCCTAAGTCATTTGTTCAACCAAATGAAGGATGTGATAGAGTTTGGTGGCTCTCAATAAAGTACTCCCTAGTACTTGCTTCCTTATGAGTCCTCTCACGTATTGATTCTGGGCTTGGCTATATGATGAACTTTGGCCGATGCAATGTTAGGCAGAGTGATTGATGCAAGGGAAGGCTTGATAGGTCCCTGCATATTGAGACTTGTCTTCTTGGAATGCTTCTTCTTGGAACCTATCTGCCATGTTGTGAGAAACCCTAAGCAACCACATGGAGAATAACTGAAGCCCCTTTGCCTGTTCCAGCTGAACCTACAATCAGCAGCCAGTACCAATTTCCAGCCATAGAAATGAAGCGATTGTAGACCTTCTACACAGCCCAACTCCAAGTCAACAATATGTGAAGCATAATACCCCCTGGTCAACCTACAGAATTGGAAGAAGCAATAACAAATTATTATAAACCATCAAATTTTGGTATTTTTAAATGCAACAATAGATAACTAAAATAGAAATTGTTACCTGAAAGTGGGGTCCCACAATACCATAAGGTCCTTCATTTCTTCTGGTAGACAGAAGGAATGAAGAATTGTGGAAGAATGGGAAGGAGACTATTAGTGGGGGCTGGAAGGGCAATGAGGAGATTCCTGTGGGAAGCTGGAGGAATGAGAACCCAAGCTATGTATTGGCAGAACAAGTAACAGAACAGTTGCCTTGGTAATGTGGGAAATAGAAAACATACCTGATAAATTTGTGGATCTGGCTAAGCAGATTTTTAGGCATAAAATACTGAATGGGCCATCCTTTTAGTTGCCTATGATAAAGAACAGAAGATACATGTTGAGCTAAAGAAGGACCTGTTCAGATTTCAAGTAGAATTTAGAAAAACTAAAAAGGAGCTACAACTTGCTATGTTTGATAACACAACTGTTTTTCATTTCTAGTCTTTCCAAGAAAAAATTGTTGAAGTAAGAAATAACCTTGGTTTTAAGATGCAGTACAGGGTGCTGGGAGTGAAATATGGCTTTAGGGTCAAGATCTCTGTTAACACATTATAAATATTTAAGGAATATCTCAAAGGTCCTCTCAATGAGGCAAAATGTACTGAGAATACTAAGGGTGTTTTCCCATAGCATTCTGATGTGCGGTCAGAGACAGCCTGCAAACCCTGGTTCTGCAGAGAGGACTGCTTGAGGAGATCTGTTAGTAGGGTTTTGTCTAGTATAGATTATAGTTTGATACAAGTAAAACTGTACAAATTTTAATGAAATTATATCATCCTGGACTAAACAAACAAACAAACAAAAACAAGGAAAGAGGTAGTTCAAAATGCAAAGATGCCTCAAGACCTCCAAACTTTCATGTGGAAGTAGATTAAAAAAAAAACTCAATTACACACTTAGGTCATTTCTCTTGGAAAAAGAAGAATATCTCAGAGAACACAGTCTAAAGCACAGAGGGCAGAAGTAAGAGGCACAGAGAATCCATTGCTGGGAGCAGAACTGAGTCATCAGTAAACTAGCTACATGCACCTGACTGGATTTCAAAATTGCTATGGACCAGTAACTTCTGTGTACCATCCATTTTCAACCTTTTCGAGTAGGAATATCTATTGCAGGTTTCCTATGCTTGCCTCTTCATTTTATATTGGGTGTGTGCAGACCAGAAAACATGTCTTTAGTTCACACATCTTCAGATCACGAGGAACTACACCCAAGAGACCTCTTCTGCACCTGGATTGATTTAAATGATGAGATTCTGTACATGATATCATAGTAAGACAAGACCTTAGATCCTTAGAGGGGATAATTATATTTTTCATGTAGTAAGGACATGTTCCATTAGAGACCAGAGAGTGCTCTGTTTGGTGGCCATCAATGAATCTTATTTCCTGGGATTCAGAGCTTTGGGTAGTTCCCTCCCTTATTGACTCACAGCTTGGCAATGTGACTAGCTTTAGACAATGGGATCTTAGCAAGAATGGTGTCATTGGAGACCTGATAAATACTTGCACATTGGGGCTTCTTCTCTTGGAACAGTTCTTGAAACCTAGCCACTAAGCTAGGAGGAAGCCTGAGCAACTCTGGGTAGGAGAACTGAAACCCCAGAAAACCCTTCCACATCAGCCCTCAGTCAATGGCCAGCACCTACTTTCAGCCATATGAATAAAGCCATTTCGGATCTTCTTGTCATTCCAGCATCCAGACCACAAGTGAAGCAGAAAAACTACCTAACCAACCAACAGAATTGTGAGCTATGTTACATTGTTATTGTTTTAAATCATGAAATATATAGGTGGTTTTTATGCAGCAGTAGGTAAGTCAAACAGGTGGCTAATAATTTTTAGATAAAATTGTATAATAGCAGGGTTAAATATCATTTGCTTTACACTTGATTTTTGCTGTAAAGTCATGAAAAAGGCCATTTTGTGCAAAATCCCCCACAACTCAAGGATTTTATTTGTTTTTCCTAAGTACTTTGTTAATCTTTTGCTATTTGAATTTCTTTGTTTTAAAGTACCATTATGTCTTCCTGGTTGGCTTTCTCTTTGATTTTTCACTGGTAAACTTGTGCTATATCTTCATTTATTAATGACTTGGCCTGTATTTCAAGCAGCTCTGTGGTATAGTTTCATCAACTTTGTAAAATCCTTCATCTATTGCAATGTTTATAACTTCTTTCATGGTAGACTTCTGTACTTGAATGTATTATCTGCTATACTATTGGCAAGATAGATGGATAGATATTAATGCCTTGAAAGGAGGGGCATTTGGTTGGAAATTAATTTGATAAATGGTCAGTTTTTAAGTAAACAGTTTCACGTCATGATGATTTTGCTTCTGTTAACATCTCTGATAATGGATGTTCAGATTGGGGGCCCCTTAGTTTGATGCAAAAGAAATCGCAGTTTTTGCCATTACTTTTATTTAAGAGTGGCCATTTCTTTTGCCATTAAAAGTAATAACAAATACACCATTATTTTTGCACCAAGATAATACCATTGTGTTTATAGCTGAGTAGGTTCTAGGATCAGCTGATGCTGGGCTTTCTGGTAAATGCTGAGTTGAAACATGTGATTTAGGCTCCTTGCCTAAGACCATTTTCTGCTTTTCACCCTGAGTCTAAATTTTGATGACACTACACTCAGGTATAACTTTAAGGAGGGAGGGAGTGAGAGAGAATTCTGGATTCTTAGATAAGGTCCTGACCTGCTTTGGCTTGTCATGATAGGTGTGGAATGGGTTATAAAAGAGAGAGAGAGAGGATTGCTCGGAGAAGATAGCTTCTGCCTAGTCTACAGGGGGAGGATGAAGAGAGGAGGACATCTCTTCTCTAGCAGATGTGACTTAGTGAATCTCCTAGACTCTCATCAACAAACTTAGTCCTTCCTCATCTCTTGCGGTGGGTTGGGGTAGGAAGGAACGGGTTAGAAAAATAGAGGAAAAGAGGCCTGTGGAATGCCCTACCTCCACAATACCCATTGAAAGAGGCCTGAGGAACGTCATCCCTCCACAATATCCATCCTATTGGAAGTATACTACCCATTGGATAAGGGGAGGTTGGGAGTCACAAAATACAGAAAAGAGAATGGTGTTACAGTCAAAGGGCAGATGATTCTGAATGTCTCTCTCTGTTCTGCCCTGTGGAAAGGAGAAAACAGACCTGAACAAAGGAAGCCACACCTCTGGCAGAATCGATTTAGCAATAGACCTAAGAGAAGCTGCCATGGGAAAGAGCTCTTCTCAGAGTAAAGTTATCAGAATTTATTGCCGAAAAATGCTGCAAGACTTTTTTGATGCCAGCTTTGCCTGAAGTCTGATACTAGAACTAGAAGGGGGTTGACTTAAGAGAGGATTGAAGTGGAGAGAAGCTTTTGAGTGAAGACCTGGAGATCACAGCAAGTTTAAGCTCTGATTGATAGGACTAAAAAGATGGAAAGGAAATGATGGTACCTTGAATTGGTGTATTTTAAAAAGTTGCTCCAGAATTATCTCTTCTTTTATTGTTAAATGATAAGCTTAGTTATTTCCTTAAAGAACTGCATTTTTGCAAATGCTGCATAGAACATTTATAGCTATAATCTAACATTGATATCATCTTCCCCTCAAAGCCTACTCTTTTGAGTTTGAACACACAAATTAAATATCTGATGAGAGAATATTTAAATTGAATAAGCATTTTTAGTGTGAAGTAAACCTCCAAAAAGCTGAAGTTGAAAGTTTATAGGTACAGGACATATTGATTGATTCATTCATGAGTTCATTCATTTATTCAGCAAATATTTGAGTGCTTGCTCAGTGCTAGTCATTACTGATATCTAGTGATCATATTTATTAATTATTTTAAAAATTTTTGTTTTATTTTCTTTAATAAGATTTCTTTGTAAAAACATTTTGCTCATAGTCATTGTAAGATGAACTTGTTAGGTATTCTTGGTAAAGTTCTTATTCCATCCCTCCTTCCTACTTTATCCACAATATCCACAATATCCATCCTATTGGAAGTAAACTACTCATTGGATAAGGGGAGGTTGGGAGTCACAAACTAGAGAAAAGAGAATGGTGTTACAGTCAAAGGGCAGATGATTCTGAATGTCTCTCTCTGTTCTGCCCTGTGGAAAGGAGAAAAGAGACCTGAACAAAGGAAGCCACACCTCTGAGAGAACCGATTTAGCAATAGACCTAAGAGAAGCTGCCATGGGAAAGAGCTGTATATTTTATTTAGTAGCTAAAAGTATCTTCCTCAATTGAGTGGGGTATTTTTCACATCAAGGCTGGTCTGGTTATCCAATCATCAAAGGGATGGTTGACTTTTCCTTCTGCACATTCCTTATAAATCAGTGCATATTTTGAGATGACACAAGAACAGAAAAGGAAACACCATATATACTCACTGATAGGCGGGTGATGAACAATGGGAACATATGGACATAGGGAGGGGAGCACCACACACTGAGGTCTATTGGGGAAAATAGGGGAGGGACAGCGGTGGGGGGAGCAGGGGAGGGATGGCATGGGGAGAAATACCAAATATGGGTGAGGGGGCAGAAGGCAGCAAAACACACTGCCACATGTGTACCTATGCAACTATCTGGCATGTTCTGCACATGTACCCCAAAACCTAAAATGCAATAAAAATTTAAAAAAAAAATAAATAAAAAAAAAAAGAAAGAAAGTGATCCACCATGCATGGAAACTCTCTGTTATTACTCTACAAACTTTTGAAGAGTAGATGTTTCAAATCAAGAAAGAAATGTGTTGTAGGCTAATAATTTCATCAGAGCATAAAAAAAGCTTATTCCCTTAATATAATGTTTAACATTATATAGAAATAAGCTTTGTCCTTTGTTAAGAATAATAGCACAACCCTCTGAGTAAAGATGATTTATCTTTTGCTAAACTGCCCTAACTGTTCATGACAGCAAAAAGACAGGTATCATTAACCTTAGGTGTTGACCATTTAGAATTCATGGGAATGTGTTAGAAAAACTATAGATGGGTCCTATCCCTGAGTTTTTGAAGAGCAGATGAATCCTGTGAACCATTGCCACTCATGCCTCACGTTGCTAGAAAAGAGTTCTCCTTGAATTCTCAGAGAGGTGATTTGGTTTTATGTACCTTCAATCTGAAGTTGAAGTAATAATTGTTTTGAGAAAAATGGATCTGTATTCCAATTAAAGTATATTCCAAGGTCCTAGAATCAAGTTTGTAGAATCAAATTTGTAATTTATTAATAGTGTTCTTATTTATTTATTTTTTAGCTAGAGTTTCACTCTTGTTTCCGAGGATGGAGTGCAAGGGGGTGATCTTGGCTCGCTGTAACTTCTGCCTCCCGGGTTCAAGTGATTCTCCTGCCTTAGCCTCCTGAGTAGCCAGAATTACAGGCATGCACCACCACCACCAGCTAATTTTTTATATTTAGCAGAGACGGGGTTTCACCATGTTGGCCAGGCTGGTCTTGAACTCCTGATGTCAAGTGATCCACCTGCCTCAGCCTTCCAAAGTGCTGGGATTACAGGTGTGTGCCACCATGCCCGTCCCAATGTTCATATTTATTAATGCATCTTGAAAAACTTATTTTTAAAAGTTATCGTGAGTCATGTAGGGGCACCAGAATTAAATTATAATTTTTTGTTTGTTTGTTTTGTTTTTTGAGATGAAGTTTTACTCTTGTTATCCAGGCTGGAGTGCAATGGCATGATCTCAACTCACTGAAAACTCTGACTCCCAGGTTCAAGTGATTCTCCTGTCTCAGCCTCCAGAGCAGCTGGGATTACAGCATATGCCACTATGCCCAACTAATTTTTATATTTTTAGTAGAGACTGGGTTTCTCTATGTTGGTCAGGCTGGTTTTGAACTCCCAACCTCAGGTGATCCGCCCGCTTCAGCCTCCCAAAGTGCTGGGATTACAGGCATGAGCCACCACACCTGGCCTATGATGTATTTTTAAATGAAACAAAGTGATAGAAAATTTAAGGAAAAAACAGATACTCTTCTACAAACTACTTTATTCAGGGGTAGAAGTTAGTGAAATGCTGATCACATGATATCTGTACAATGAGAATACAGATGGAAAGGTCAATAGATGCTTGACCTTTCCATTAGAATGTTTAGGAGGTAAACATTCTAATTGTGATACCTGTGGGGTTTTTCTATGAATGAACCAGTTAGACTTTTTCCTGATTCCAAAAAAGGGATGAAATTTTATTTATGGTTCGGAGCAATCTTAATTAACCATTTTAATGCAGTGCTTTTATAGTAAACATAAGAATATCCAAATGTCTTCCACACTTTTTTTTCTTTCTTTTCCTTCCTTCCTTCTTTCCTTCCTTCCTTCCTTCCTTCCTTCCTTCCTTCCTTCCTTCCTTCCTTCCTCTCTTTCTTTCTTTTCCTCCCCCTTCCCTCCTCCCTCTCTCCCTTCTTTCTTTCTGTCTTTCTTTTTAGATACAGAATTTTGCTCTTGTCACCCATGCTGAAGTGCAATGGTGCGATCTCAGCTCATTGCAAGCCTTCACCTCTAGGGCTCAAGCCATTCCCCTGCCTCAGCCTCCCGAGTAGCTGAGATTGCAGGCACTTACCACCATGCCTGCTAATTATTTTGTGTATTTTTAGTAGAGACAGGGTTTCGCTATGTTGGCCAGGCTGGTATCAAACTCCTGGACTTCAGTGATCCTCCTGCCTCAGCCTCCCAAAGTGCTGGGACTACAGGCATGAGCCACCATACCTGGACTCTATTAACTTTTCAACAGTCCATCGTAATGTTCCACCAAACCAAAAATCCTGTGAGATTCTTCCTCCAGGATGAGAAACTATTTCTCCAGAAAGTTTTCAACAGGATTTTAAGTCCTCGGTGCAGCTAGCAAAAATGTGGAACCAGCACGTTGAAAACACACAGTGGCCTGTAGGCCAGAAGTCTTTGTAAACTTTCCCATGTATCCTGTTGCAGCTGTTCACATTTCCTGGACAGATACTGATGAGATATCAGGCAAGTATGTGAGGAATGAAAGTTGGTCTGGTGTGCACAGTTTGTGAATTTACAGTCTCTCGAGAGGGCCCAGCTGTGGGTCTTCCCTTCGGCAGGAGGACCATCCCCCTCCAAGAACTTCATTCCACTCTTCACTGTCTGGATTTCTGCCATGTCCCCAGAGACTTCACTTCCTATGGGAAAGAGGCACTTGTTGACAACATCTCAGGAAAACCCACAAACATAAACCAGCTTTAACATTTATGATATCCACACGTATTCCCTCTCCAGCCCTCAGGAGCTTTGGCTTATTATTGTTATTATTTTTTTTTTCATTTCATTCCAAGGACATAGAGAGGAAAGTAAAGTAAAAAAAAACCCCACCTTGTTCTCAGTTTAGGATTTGCTATGCTGTAACCTATATTAGGAAACTTGGCATTTTAGGGACTGTAGAGCGAGATCCTGGCATGCTTAGTCTTAGCCTGATTAATTACAAAGACATTTAAATAAAGGTGTTTCAAGAGATGTGAAATAAGATTTTGAACCCATTCTTTCCCAAGGAAAGGTTATGTCTCCAAAGGCTAGTTTTTTCTTCCGTCTTTATTAGTCATACCAATTTGAGACCTGATGGATGTCAACCCCAATGAGACAGAGCCTGTTTTATTCATTGCTATGGCCCCAGGGCCTGGAATAGTGTCCGATGCATAGTAGTTGAAAGAAAAATATTGAAAGCTATTTGTTGAAATGTAAATGTTGAATGATGAATATTGTCAATTGCTCAGGCCATGCCTAGTATTTCCATTAGTATCTAACAATCTAAAAGAGAAGATGTTGGGAAATTGGTTGGATGGACTTAAAATTAAAACATGCATTCTTTTTTTCTTTTCTTTTTCTTTTTTAAATTTTTTTTTGAGATGGAGTCTCACTCTGTAGCCCAGGCTGGAGTGCAGTGGCACAGTCTCAGCTCACTGCAGCCTCCACCTCCTGGGTTCAAGAGATTCTCCTGCCTCAGCATCCTGAGGAGCTGGGATTACAGGCACCTGACACCTGGCTGAATTTTGTATTTTTAGTAGAGATGGGGTTTCATCATGTTGGCCAGGCTGATCTTGAACTACTGAACTCAGGTAATCCACCCACCTCAGCCTCCCAAAGTGCTGGGATTACAGTTGTGAGCCACCATGCCTGGCCATAAAACAGTCCTAGAACTTCATCTCACTTCCATGAAAAATGAGCTCATCTCCCCTGTTTCCATTTTACCCACTGTGAAAAAGGCTTTGGCTGTGTCATTCTCATGACTGTAGAGTAAGGACACAAGCACACTGCTTAACAAAGGGCTATGAGACCTCCCAAAAGGTAACATATTTCTATGTAGTGCTCTTCAACCCCAGTGCTCATTCCTTTTCAGAAATACAGGTGCTTAAACTGGCAGAGATCATGCTCTCTAGACTTCAGCACCTTGCTTTTGTCCTCTGCCAACAGAACTGGATTATTCAGGCTCAACGTTAGTCCCCACACCAGATAAATGTGGAAGTATCATAGACAGTGCTTACATCTGCTGAATTGTCTCTTGAAGATGTACCCTGTATTAATGTGCAGTGGAAGAAAAATGCATGTTTTGTCTCAGTAGTTTCATAGCATTCCTTTTAAAGAATGAAACTACGACAGAGTTTCAACATACAAAGTTATCTCTTAGGAAGGAGGCCCCACTTGAAAGCTGGGGGACCACAGGCAGGGATTCCTAATCCCAAGTTCCATTCCCAGCCCCTCACACTGCCTGTAGTTATGTGACCCAGGGGATGGCATTCAACCTCTGGGACTGCTGCTTCTTTATCTATGAAATAACATTGGCTTTCTGCCTCCCAAGGATACCAGAAGGAAGAATGAGTTAACATTTACATTATACATTAGAAGTCTCCGAGGAAGGCCTTGAATAAGTAGGAAATATGATATAATAGAAAGAATGTCTTTTATTTTTGATCTGTTTATCTCTGTTAGGTTTTCTGGGTCCTTCCTATATACAGTATTCAAAAAGCAGGCACATGTAAAACAAAGTGTTTTTTTTTTGTTTATTTGTTTTACCAAAAAAGTCAGCAAAAGGGAAAAAGAAAGGCCAGGTGTGGTGGCTCATGCCTGTAATCCCAGCACTTTGGGAGGCCGAGGCAGGATCATGAGGTCAAGAGATCAAGACCATCCTGGTCAACATGGTGAAACCCCATCTCTACTAAAAATACAAAAAATTAGCTGGGCATGGTGGAACCCAGGAGGCGGAGGTTGCAGTGAGCCGAGATCATGCCATTGCACTCCAGCCTGGGTAACAAGAGTGAAACTCTGTTTCAAAAAAAAAAAAGAAAATTTTGAGCTCAACTCAGATGGGATAGCTGTATCCCAGCTGCTGGGGCTTTTATTTATTTATTCATTTGTTAACTCTGATGGGAGGGTAATTTTGAGGAGATGTAACTTGGTTGCTACTGGAAGATGTAGCTGACTTTGGACCATGTGTAGACAATAGCAGATAAGCTCTACTGATTTTTTATTCAAAACTTTTTATTTAACATTTTGTCATACATATTAGGTGTATATACTTGTGAATTACATGAGGTATTTTGATACAGGCATGCAGTGTGTAATACTCACATCAGGATAAATAGGGTATCCATTCCCTCAAGCATTTATCCTTTGTGTTTTGAATAATCAGTTATACTCTTTTAGTTATTCTTAAATGAACAATTCAATTATTTTTCTCCATAGATACCCTCTTGTGCTAGAAAATACTGGATCTTATTTATTCTTTCTATTTTTTATACCTATTAACCATCCCTTCTTTCCCCCAACCTAGGCTCTCCTATTGAAGAACAATGATAGGCACAGATGGATTGGCCCAGGTTTGGGGTCCATTGGGATGGTCTGCTCCTAGGGGTGGAAATTGTGTCATGTCTGTTTCTCTCTCCAGAATCTTTCCAGTGTCTGGCATACAGCTGCAAATGAGTTTGGGTTGATTTAATGAATGACTTGATGAGGGTCTGAATTGTAGCTTTATTCTTTTCCAGCTATGCACCCCTTTTCCTTCTCTGTAAACTAGGAGTAATACCACCATTGCAAGGCTGTGGTAAGGGCTGAATGAGTGAAACACGTGTCATGTCCAGCACACTGACACACAGTCACAGTAACTGCTGTGATGACTGTTGGCTCTATCATCAATGCCTGCAGACCCAGGGTGTGCTGTACAGCAAGAGCAGGGCTAAATTCCCATCCTGGCCTCATTAGATATCAGCTGCTGGAGAGCAATGATCTAGCCCTTTTAGAATTTGATTCCTAATCTGTATAAGAGGCTGATGGAATTCAATCTGCTTAACAGCTCAATCTCAAGAAAATAGTCCAGTAGGACAGAGGGTCTTTTTTTTTTTTTTTTTGAGATGGAGTTTCACTCTTGTTACCCAGGCTGGAGTGCAATGGCATGATCTCGGCTCACCACAACCTCCGTCTCCTGAGTTCAGGCAATTCTCCTGCCTCAGCCTCCTGAGTAGCTGGGATTACAGGCCCATGCCACCATGCCCAGCTAATTTTTTGTATTTTTAGTAGAGATGGGGTTTCAACATGTTGACCAGGATGGTCTCGATCTCTTGACCTTGTGATCCACCCACCTCAACCTCCCAAAGTGCTGGGATTACAGGCATGAGCCACTAGGCCTGGCCAGATACAGGGTCTTATAGATCCTTTAAAAATCTTTTATTGTAACTACATCAGGAAAATACATAAATCATGTTTATGAAACAAAATGAGTGACAATTTAGCTACCACTGAGGTCAAGCCAGCACCCCAAGAGCCCAGCATGGGCCTATAGATCATTTGTAATCTTCTTTTACTTAATGTTATATCACATGCATGCCATTTAGAATGTTTAATAATATGTTTGTGATAAAATATGCAAATATATGAATGTGCTACACTTTATAAATCACTCCCTGATTGTTGTTTCTACATAACTATATTAAGTTCTTATGAACAAGATCTGTTTTGTTCTCCTTTTGATACGATTGCAGAATTACCACACTATTTCAAGCATTGTAGCTGCATAACATACTTTCTAAATATCTGTAAGAACAATTACTTCTGCCAATCCTCTTTCAAAAAAATTCTTAGTTCTTTCACATATTTAGTAGCTTTTCTTCTCACTTTTATTTTGGAATATTCTCAAACTTACAGAAAAGTTGCAAGTCCAGTACCAACAAACTGCTACAGGATGCCCATCACCTGCAAATATTTTAGTGTGTATTTTCTACAATCAAGGGCATAGAAATGGAAAATTAGCATTGATTTAGTACCACCATTGACATTTCAGATCCCATTCAAATGTTGCCACTTGTCCCAATAATGTCATTAATAGCAAAAAGATCCAGTTCAGAATTGTGTGTTGCATTTAGTCTTTTGCGTGCCTCTTTCTCTTTTTTCTTTTTCTTTCTCTCTCTCTTCCTTTTTATCACTCTTTCTCTCCCTCCTTTCCTTCCTTGCTTTCCTTCCCTACCTTCCTTCCTTACCTTTCTTCCCTCCCTCCCTCCCTCTCTCCTTCCTTCCTTCCTCTGTTATGTTCTGTTCTGTTCTTGATGGAATCCCACTCTGTCACCAAGGCTTGTCACCAAGGCTGGAATGCAATGGCATAATCTTGGCTCACTGAAATCTCTACCTCCTGGGTTCAAGTGAGTCTCCTGCCTCAGCCTCCTGAGTAGCTGGGATTACAGGTGTACACCACCACACCTGTGGAGATGGGGTTTCACCATGTTGGCCAGGCTGGTATTGAACTCCTGAACTCAGGTGATCCACCCACCTTGGCCTTCCAAAGTGCTGGGTTTACAGGTGTGAGCCACCCGCCCAGGCATGCATACCTTTTTTATCTCCTTAAATCTGAAACAGCTACAGGGTCTTTTATCGATTTTTGTGAACTTGACACTTCTGAAGATTACAGGCCAGTTATTTTATAGAATGCTCCTCAATTTGTGTTTATCTGATATTTCCTCATGTTTACATTCACAGTTTGCATCATTGGCAGGAGTATCACAGAGGTGATTCTGTGTTCTCAGTATGTTTTATCAGCTGGCACAAGATTCCAGTGTGCTCCATTACCATGATATTTACTTGGATTACAGTGCTATCTGCCAGGATTCTCCATCTATAATGTTGTTCTTTTTCTCTTTTAATAAATAAATATTTTCTTGGGAGCTATTTGTAACTATGTAACTATCTCTAAACTGTTCTAATTATTCATTCCAGTATTTACTACTGTGAATTCATGGTTTTCTATTTAATTCTATGGGTTATAATTCATTATTAATTTAAACACATTACTAGGAGGCCCTTTAAGGGTGTATGTGTGCGTGTGTGTGTGTGTGTGCATGCGTGTGACAATTTCCAGTTGTTCTTTGAACACCCTTTTTGGCACAAAATGTTTGTGACTAATCAGAATTTTCATGTCCACTCATAATCTACTCTCTGAGATCATGTATTTCTCCAAAGAGTCCTGGTTCCTTTTAATGGACAATGATATATAGAAACTAAAATCTGGCTGCTAGGTGCTCTCATTGCTTTTGGAGTATTACTGCCCCTGGACCTTCTTGGTGGACAGAGCTAGGAAATATGTGTGTGTATGTGTGTGTGTGTGTGTCCCAGAAGTCTTGGTGCAGTTTTAATACTTCTGAAAATTTTAATAACTTCTGAAGAATGAATGTGATAAATTTACCAAAAAAAATTGGAAATTACTTATACTGCTTTACACTTAATTTTGTGAATTTTGAATATAAAAATGTTAAGTTTTTCTTTGAATTTTTTTGGCAGCAATAGAAAAAATGTTTTTCTTCATGTCATTTTATTAGAATATTTCAATTTTTAGGTTTGGGGTACACATGTAGATTTGTTATACAGTTAAACTTGTGACCTGGTTATTTGGGGTACACATTATTTTGTCACCAGGGTACTAAGCATAGTATTCAACGATTTTTTTTCTTCTGAACCTCTCCCTTCTCCCACAAGTAGTATATAAGCATTCATTCTCTTTTCTCTACAACCTCGCCAGCATCTGTTACATTTTGACTTTTTAAATAATAGCCATTTTGACTCATGTGAGATGGTATAACATTATGGCTTTGATTTGCATTTCTCTAATGATTAGTGACATTGAGCATTTTTTCATATGCTTATTGATGGCAAGTATGCCTTCTTTTGAAAAATGTCTGTTCATTTCCTTTGCACACCTTTTACTGGAGTTGTTTTTTGCTTGTAGGTTTAAATTTCCTTATATATTCTAGATATTAGACCTTTCCTAGATGTATAGTTCACAAATATTTTCTCTCATTCTGTAGGTTTTCTGTTTACTCTGTTGATAGTTTCTTTTGCTGAGCAGAAGTTCTTTAGTTTAATCAGGTTTCATCTGTCAATTTTTGCTTTTGCTGCAATTGCTTTTGTCATTTTCATCATGAAATCTTTGCCAGTTTCTATGTCCATAACGGTATTTCCTAGGTTATCATCCAGGGTTTTTATGGTTTTAGGGTTTTTTTTTTTTTTTTGAGACGGAGTTTTGCTCTTGTTATCCAGGCTGGAGTGCAATGGTGCGATCTCGGCTCACCGCAACCTCCACCTCCTGGGTTCAGGCAATTCTCCTGCCTCAGCCTCCTGAGTAGCTGGGATTACAGGCACATGCCACCATGCCCAGCTAATTTTTTGTATTTTTAGTAGAGACAGGGTTTCACCATGTTGACCAGGATGGTCTCAATCTCTTGACCTCGTGATCAACGCGCCTCAGCCTCCCAAAGTGCTGGGATTACAGGCTTGAGCCACTGCACCCAGCCCTGGTTTTAGGTTTTATATTTAGGTCTTTTATCCACCTTGAGTTGATTTTTGTATATGGTGTAAGGAAGGGGTCTAGTTTCAATCTTCTACAATAGCTAGCCAGTTATCCCAGTGCCATTTATTGAATAGGGAGTCCTTTAGCCATTGCTTATTTTTGTCAGCTTTGTCAAAGATCAGATAGTTGTGGATGTGTGCCTTTATTTCTAGGCCCTCTATTCTGTTACATTGGTGTATGTATCTGTTTTTGTACCACTACCATGCTGTTTTGATTACTGTAGACTTACAGTACTGTTTGAAGTTGGGCAATGTGATTCCTCCAGCTCTGTTGTTTTTGCTTTGGATTGCCTTGGCTATTTGGGCTCTTTTTGGTTCTATATACATTTTAGAATAGTTTTTTCCTAGTTATGTGAAGGATGTCATTGGTAGTTTGATAGGAATAGCAGTAAATGTATAAATTTCTTTGGGCATTATGGCCATTTTAATGATATTGATTTTTTTCTATACATGAGCATGGAATGTCTTTTGATTTATTTGTATCATCTCTGATTTTTTTGAGCAACCATTTTGTAATTCTCATTGTAGAGATCTTTCACCTCCCTGGTTGGCTATACTCCTGGGTATTGTATTGTTTTTGTGACAGTTCTGAATGAGATTGTGTTCCTGATTTGGCTCTCAGCTTGAGTGTTATTAGTGTATAGGAATTCTGCTGATTTTTGTACATTGATTTTGTGTCTTAAAACTTTTCTGAAGTTGCTTATGAGCTCAAGAAGTTTTTGTGCAGAGACTATGATATAGAATCATGTCTTCTAAAAAAGGGATAGTAGGACTTCTTCTCTTCCTATTGGGATACCTTCTTTGTGACAGTTTTATAGATGAGAATTTCTAAGACCAAGTGAATTGGTATAGGAAGTCCAGTTGCTTGATGGTTTTATCACCTGATTCATCCATGTTTTGGAAGGTAGTAATAGTTATTATTTTCTGTTGATGAGTACTATTTAATTGTAAATCACAGTTTATTTATTCATCTACCTGTGGATGGACATTTGAGTTGTTTTCAGTTCTGGTCTACTACACAGAAAGCTGCTATGGACATTCATATATGAGTCTTTGTATGGGATGTGGTTTATTTTACTCTAATATATACCTTGGAGTGGAATGGTTTAATCATATGTTTAACTTTTTAAACAGCTGTCAAGTTGTTTTCCAAAGTGATTTTACCATTTATATTTCCATGAGCAGTGCATGAGAGTTCCAATTCCTCCATGTTTTTGACAACACTTAGTATGGTTATTATCTTTAATTTTTACTATTCTAATAGATATATAAGAGTATCTCATAATGTTTTGAGTTTCACTAGTGACTAATAACTTTGAGTACTTTTTCATGTACTTATTTGCCATTCTTATCTTCTTTGATGAGGTGTTTTTTAAATCTTCTGTTTTTTAAATCTTGTTTATATTGGGTTGTTTGTTTTCTCATCACTGAGTGGTTTTTTTTTCAAAACCTAGTCTTGTTCTGCCACCCTGGCTGGGGTGCAGTGGCATGATCTCAGCTCACTGTAACCTCCAACTCCCAGGTTCAAGCGATTATCTTGTTTCAGCCTCCTGAGTAGCTGGGACTGCAGGCATGCACCACCGCAGCCTGCTAATTTTAGTATTTTTAGTAGAGATGGGGTTTCGCCATGTTGGCCAGGCTGGTCTCGAACTCCTAACCTCAGGTGATCCACCCACCTCATCCTCTCAAAGTGCTGGGATTACAGATGTGAGCTGCCACACCCAGAATCATCATTGAGTTTTGAGAGTTGTTTGTGTATTCTGAATATGTATCCTTTAACAGATACATGCTTTGTAAATATTTTTCCAGTCTATGGCTTGATATTTCATTATCTTATTAGACATGAGATGTTTTGATTATATCTAAGTTTTGCCTGACTCAAGTTAGCAGAGGTTTCCTCCTAGATATTTTATAGTTTTAGGTTTTATATTTTGAGTTAATTTTTGTGTACAGTACTAGGCATGGGCTGAAATATTTTTCCCACAATTGTTCTAGCATAATTTGTTCAAAAGATTATTCTTTTTCCAATAAATTTCCCATGAATTATCTCTGCAGCTTTTTAAATAATCAGTTCTTCATATATATGTAGGTTTATTTCTGGATTTCTTTCTGTTCCATTGACATAGATATTTGTGTTTCCACCAAATCACACTTTATAGCTTACTATAGCTTTAGAGTAGGTCTTGAAATCAGGTAATGTTACCCTTCTGGTTTTGGTCTTTGTGTTCTAAGTTGTCTTTAGCTATTCTCAATTTTCTAAATTACATATACATTTGAATATACTTATTAATTTTTATCAAAAAGTCCACTGGGACTTTTATTCAGCTTGCATTTAAGTTGTAGATCAGTTCAGTTAGAATTAACATCTTAACAATATTGAGTCTCCCAGCCTATGAAAAAAGTATGTATCTCCATTTTCAAAATATTCAATTTCTCTTAGTAATGTTTTGTATTTCTCAATGTATAAGTCTTTTACATATTTTATCAGATTTATTTCTAAGTATATCATATATTTTGATGTCATTGTGAATGGTATTTTTTAATGTCAATTTCCAGTTGTTGTTAATGTAAAGAATACAATTGCTGTTTGTATATAAATTTTGTATTCCACTTGTTAAACTTGCTTATGAGTTCTGGTAGCTTTTTTGTAGATTCATTTGATATATATTTTTGAGACAGAGTCTCACCCTGTCACCCAGGCTAGAATGCAATGGCATGATCTCGGCTCACTACAACCTCCACCTCCCAGGTTCAAGCAATTCTCCTGCCTCAGCCTCCCGAGTAGCTGGGACTACAGGTGTCTGCCACCACATCCAGCTAATTTTTGTATCTGTAGTAGAGATAGGGTGTCACCATGTTGGCCAGGCTGGTCTTGAACTCCTGACCTTGTGATCTGCCCACCTTGGCCTTCCAAAGTGCTGGGATTACAGGCATGAGCCATCGCACCTGGCCTGCATTTTCTAAATAGATGATCATGTCATGGGTAAATAGAGGTTTACATCTGTGTTGTTTTTTCCAATCTGGATGCTTTTTATTTTATTGAATTATTGTACTGTCTAGAACCTTCAGTACTATGTTGAATACATGTGATGAGACTGAATGTCCTTGTCTTGTTCCTAATCTTAGGGGAAAGCACTCAGTCTTTCACACTAAGTGTAATAATGTTAGCAGTAGACTGCATAGATGCTTTTTATTTGGTTGAGAAAGTTCCTTTCTGTTGCTAACTTGCTGAGCTTTATCAAGAATTCTCTTTTTGTAAGCATATAACATATATTTCAAAGACTTGTGGGACAGTTAAAAGTGTGTATCTACACACAAATTCACATGCAACTATATTGATTTCTATATCTATTATTAAAATATATGAATTCATGTTTCAACACCACAGGATCCATTCTAGTTTTCTTCCTTTCCATATATGTAACTCCCTTTTTTTGATAGTGAGAAAACTGGTTTCAATCCTCCTTCATATATTTGCTTATTTGATCAACCTCTTGTGTGTAACCATTCTCCCATCACTACTCCCATCCTATAGCTCATGCCATATCTTCCACATCACACTAAGAGTCTGGTGTTCACTGCGCTGCTGCTGCCCTCCCCAATGCAGACATCCTTATTCCCCTACTTGGCCTCTGACTCCCTGGCCTGCAATGCTGGTCTGTATGGACACTCATCTCACCCTAACCATGCTCTGATTCTCTCAACTGGGTCATGCCCTTTTCACATGGAAGTCCCTTGTACTTGCTCATGCACTGACATCCTTGTGGATGTTACCCCTATTGGCTTCTGAAACCCATGCTGGGCTGCACGCCTGGGAGACCAGTCTTTATCTGGACACTGAATCTCTGCAAAGTTGCCCTGCCACATGGCTAACCCTGTGACAGGCTCCTCCTGTCATGCGGTTTGGAGCCTGAGACCCCATGACAGGCTCCTCCTATTCAGGGACTCTCCTTTACCCTTGTTAGGCTCTGACATCCAGTGGTGGCCACTCCTCTGCACTGATGCCCTCCTCACCCCTTGTGGCTCTTACCTGCCATGGGAAGCCCCATAGAGAAGCTCCTCCTATTTTGCATTTCTCCTCCATCTCTTATTCTGCCCCAACTTGGAGACCTAACTTCCATGGCCACAGCTAGACTTTTAGAGCTGAGTATTTTAGGAAGAGATAGGCAGAGAAGAACAAAGAGGAAGAACTCACTCATTTATTTTTCATGACTAACTTAGAATATTTTTTTTACCTAACTCAGATATTTTTCACTATTTTTATTGAGATTTAAACAATTTATTTTAGGAAGAAAGGACATATGTGACAGTACTTGGTCTATCTTTAAGAGGGTGTAGCTTCATTGTTGTAGAAGCATCTCTTATAAGGCAATTGTAGCCATAATTAAGGTCAACTAGTGGTATAACTAAGGTCAAAGCTCAGTATGTCCAGGGAGACAGGTACACACTATAATCCAGGAGGAAATAGCCCAGACACTCAAGAAATTGCAAGACTGCCAATGTATGTCAGCAGACTCCAGGTAGAACCAAAGTGGGCAGGATATAATACTAATTTTGGCAACAATTCTTGTTTTGATACATTTGAGAGTAAAAATGTATTTCTAGAGGTGGCTCTATTAGCTTAGTCGATTGGTTGACTAAAATCTGAATTCAGTGGTGGCCTCTATTCAATGAGGTTGAGATGCCAGAGCTTCCTTGAAATAATGTAGAGGCGGAAATCCAAAGGCTTAGGGAGTTAGGAAGGTTGAACTGAATGCTTGATGTGTGACCTGTACAGCCATCTCCCAGCTACATTCCACAAGATGACCCAAAGAAATATTTCCTTCACGATGGCAATAAGAAATATATTAATGAAGGGAGGGCTGCATTCTTGAACATCTCTGTGGTTTCTCCTCTTTCTAGAAAAGTTACAACTGTAGTACAGGATGGTGCCATTGAAATGGGTCCCCAGATTTCAAAGGAATGATGGAATTCTAAGGTAGCAGGGTCCAAGTGGCAGCACTTAACTGCCAAAGGCGAGGTAGGTACCTCTCCCATAAAGGTCAGGAGGGGCATACCAGTAATCAGAATGCTTGATTGGCAGAGATCTTTAACAGTGGATAATTGATCATGATGTGTCTTGAAACTAAATATATGGGCAGTGTACTAGTGTAGTGCCCGATCTGTGTAACAGGAACTTAAGCCCCTTACCCAGCTTTAAGACATAAGTAAAATTTATAGACACAGAGCCTTTTGACTGAAAGGTAAGCCAGGTGCCCTTGAGGAAGGACCCTGAACCATTGCCATATCATAAATCCTCCTCTAAGACTTCTCCAAAGTGACCAGAGTTGACAACTGACAAACACCCACATTTTCTCTCTGACCCATGTGTGAGGGCTTTTATTGTTGGAAGGGCTAAGCAGAAGCTCCTAGAACTTTCAATTCTACCAAGAGAATAAATCAGAAGCAATATTGCATCCTTGAGGGGATTGCAAAAATCGATGCTGTCATCAAAGACTAGAAAAAAGTGGTAATAGTTATCACATCTCCATTGAATTCATCATTTGGTCTGTGCAAACATCCTGTGGGTCTTGAAGAATTCAAACTACTAGGAATTGAATGAGGTGGTGACTCAAATTCTAGCTTTTGTCCTAGATGTAGTATCTTTCCTGGGGCAAATTGATGTGTCTCCCAGCATTTGCTTTGTAGCTACTCACCTACCTTTTATTCCTCACTGATTTGCAAGGATTACCAGCAACATTTGCATTTACCTGTGAGGACTATCAGTATACTTTCAGTTTTGCCTCAGGCTCTGTCAGTCCTCCTGCTCTCTATCACATTTATTCTGCAGAGATTTTGATTGTCTTGACATTCCACAAACCATCACATTGGATGACCTCATGGATGACATTATGATGAATGGATCTGACATTCACAAAACACCATATAGAGGCCTTGGTAAGATATAACGTGGGAGGTAGGCCCCACAAACATTCAGAAAACTGCTACCTCAGTGAAGTTTCTGGGGGCTCAGTTATTACTTCTCTAAGGTGAAAGGAAAGTTGCTGGTCCTTGGATGATCCACAATGGGAAAAGAGGAAAAATGTGTGTTCAGCCTTGTATTTAGGAGGAAACTTATGCAACATTTAAATGTGATTTGGATTCATCTGTAGAGTTATCTGTCAGGCTGCCAGTTTCAAGTGGTGTTGAGAAAGTTCTGAGAAGTCTCTGTGGCAAGTTCAGGCTGTGTACAAGCCATTGTATCACTTGAGCCTTGTCATCCAGAAGATCCACTGATAAAGTATTTATGGCAAATAGCAATGTGATATGGAGGCATTAGCAAGCACCAAAAGGAAAATTACAGCACCAAACTCTAGGATTTTAGTGCACATCTATGCCTTATTCTGAATATGGCTATTTGCCTTTTGGAAAATAGCATCTACCTTGCTATTAGGTCTTGGTAGAGATTGAATGCCTAACAGGGGTATGCTGGGTGATCACATGATATAAACTTCTCATCATGAACTGAATGTTGTTTGACCCTCCCAGACATAAGGCCATGTGTGCACAGCAGCAATTTATCATCAAATCAAAATGGTATCCAAGAGACTGGGATTGGGCAGATCCAGGTGGCACAAGCACGTTGCATGGGCAAGTGGCTTAGATTCCTTTGTCTCTGAAGGTACTTTGCCCCTTCCACTCATATGGTTTATGGCCTCTTTGGGATACTCCTTATGATCAGTTTAATTAGGATAAAATGACAAGACTGGTTATTTTATCTGGTTTGCAGATTTTTCTGCATTACACAGAGGTATTACTCAGTTCCACTCAGGGGTGATCCTGAAGGGCACTGGTGAAGAAAAATGCTCCCAGTTGATAGAACTTTGGCAGATTTCATTGTATGCCATGTCTAGACTGAGAGATGGCTGGTAGTACAAATGGACACTGATTCGTGGGCAGTTGCTAGTGGTTTGGATGGCTAGGGACCTGAAAGAAATCAGATCAGAAAATTGTTGATAAAGACATCTTGGAAAGAGGTGAATGAATGGACATCTCATAATGGTTACCAGAAGATATTTATGTTCCATGTGAATGATGACCCAAGTGCATTCACTGAGGGGAAGTTCTTAGTGGTTAGGTGGGAAATTCATGTACTCAGTGGGTGTCAGTCTCTATTCTTGGCCACTCTAGTTCCAACTCAATGAGCCCATAAACAGAGTGTCCATGGTGGTAGGAATAGAAGCTATTCATTGCCTCAACAATGTGGACTTTCTCTTACCACGCCTAGCCTGGCTAACGCTACTGCTGAAAACCTAGTATGTCAACAATGAAGGCCAACATGGATCCCCTGATACAGCCCCATTCACCTGGGGAACTAATCAGCTTTCTTGTGGCAGCTTGATTCCATTGGACCTTTTCCATCTTTGGGTGGGGGGAGGGTGGTCAGAGATTTGTTCTCACTGAAATAGAATATGCCTTCTCTGCCGTAATGCTTCTGCCAGGAGCACCATCTATGGAACTCATTGGGCACCTTATCCACCATCATGGAATTTCCATGGTAATGTTTCTAATCAGTGATTTCCATAGCATTGCTTCTTTCTCAGCAGTGAAGTGCAGCAGAGTCTCAAGGACATAGAATTAACTGGTCTTACCACATGTCCTGTCACCTGGAAGCAACTGGGCAGATTCTGAAAGGTGTAACTGCTTAGTGAAGACTTAATTATATTGTCATTTGGGAGTCACCACACTGAAATGATGGAGTCCATCTTAAAGTGTACTGTGTGTGCTTTGAAATAGAACATCCATCCACCCCACAGCCAGGACATATGGGTCTTGGAATCAAGAGATGGAAGTGGCTCACATCACTATGAAAACAAATAATTCCCTAACAGAATGTCTGTTTCTCCTTCTGGCTACCTTGAGCTCTGCTTGTTCGGAGGTCTTAATCCACAAAGGGGAACTGCTCACCAGAATACACAGCAATAGCTCCATCAGGAAGACAAACACAATCAGTGAGGGACGGCCAGATCTTACAGAGGAGAAAAGCATGACTGATGTGTCTGCTGAATCCATGAGGACAATTTCTTACAGGTGTTCACTTCTGCAATATACATTCTGGGTAGTACTGGAAGAGTTTTGATTTTGTCAAGTTCAAGTTTATACAAGAAGAGAAAAAACAGCCATGTATGCTGATTTTATTTATTTGCTCATCAACGTGGAAAGAAAAGTCAGGGCTTTACAGTCAGTGGGGGTAGACTCATCTTTTCCAGGCCTCCAAGGCACTTGAAAATGTGAATAATAAGAAAAACTTTCTTAGTATCTTATCTGCATAAGTTACAGTATAGGACTAAAATAGAGGAGGGATTCTGGGTGATACAAAATTAATGTTAAGTCAGTTGCACACTCTTTGAGCCAGCTCTGGTGATTCTGCTGAGGTTTTGCTCTTCATTTGCTCTGTGTACATTGTGGTTAAAGGGTCGACCTGTGTCTTTAGAGCATTTCCTGTATTTGGCCCTATTCTAAGTGTTGTTGTTAAGTACATGGACTCTGGAGTCTAATGGCAGGGGCCGGGGGCGGGGCTGAATCCTGGCTCGGTCATTTTGCAGCTGTGTGATCTTTGGTGTCAATCAACCTCTCTATGCCTGTTTCCTTATCTGTAAAATGAGCACAATAGTTATATCTACTTCTAATGTTGTTTGGAGAATTAATTAAGATGATATATGTGCAGTCCTTACGACAGTGTTTGGCCCATGGTCAACAGTGAATACAGTTTAGCAATTGTTATTGTAACTTGGCCATATGTGCTCTGAGTCTGCCTGCCAGGAATATAAGCCATTTGGGATCCCTGCTCTCTTTCTCTAGCAAACCTGCATAACACCTGCTAAGTAGCTCTTATAGACTGAATCCTGCATCCTCTTCCACCTCCAAATTCATATGTTGAAGTGCTAACTCCTGAATGTGACTGTATTTGGAATTAGGGCCTTTAGGGAGCTAATTAAATGAGGACGTAAAGGTGGGTGATAACCTGATAGGACTGGTGACTTTATTAGAAGAGGAAGAGAGGCCAGAGCTCACTCTTTCTCCATCACACGCAGAGAAAAGAGAAGGCCACGTGAGGACAGAGCCAGAAGGTGGCTGTCTGTAAGCAAGGAAGAGAGGCCTCACCAGTAACCAGCCCTGGCACTGGAATCTTGGACTTCCTGCCTCCAGAACTCTGAGAAATTAATGTCTCTTATTTAAGCCACCAGTCTAGAGTATTTTATTATGGCAGCCCTGGGAGACTAATAGCATTATGAAATTGCATTATTTAAATATTCAGGACAGATGTGGTGGCTCATGCCTGGAATCTCAGCACTTTGGGAGGCTGAGGTGGGAGGATCGATTGAGCCCAGGAGTTTGAGACCAGCCCGAGCAACATAGCCAGACCCTGTCTCTACTAAAAACAAACAAATAAAATTATCTGAGTAGTAGTGTGCCTATATTCTCAGCTACTTGAGAGGATGACCTATTATCACCTGTGCCCAGGGGAGGTTGAGGCTGCAGTGAGCCCTGATGGAGCCACTATACTCCAGCCTGGATGACAGACAGAGACCTTGTCTCAAAAAAAAAAAATCAAACCAGAAAAACCTGTTGCCTTTAGAGATAAAGATGGAACTGTGGAGTTTGAATATCCTCAAATTCACTAATCGATGTGAAAGGCTGTTTGGAATTTACTGCTACATGCATTTCTCAGGTGTACAGTTGTTCAGAAAGTGGAAGTAGGGATTATGTAAACCATCTGGGTGTAAGAAAATCAGGGCCAAGTGATTGCTTTTGGGACTCTTATCAAAGCTTTTCTAAGATCTTCATTAAATAATTAGCAAATCTGAGCGAGCATGAGATCTAAAAAAGCTTTTCAGCCCACACTGAATTTCATAGTTAATCTCTGGGAAGACAAAGTCAGATTTGGTTTCTATGTATTTTTACTTTGAAATGCACAGAAAATGTCAAAACTTAGGTAGTAATCGTCCAAATTAAAAGTCATTCTTTTATGAATGCCTTGAAGTTGCAAACAGGTTATAGGCTTGGGAAGCTCAGACCCCGTCCATAGTGGGGCGCCAGGAGACGGCTGGGCCTCTGTCCTCAAGTCAGGGCGGGGTCCTGGGTGTCCCCGCCCCAGCCGGCGCCGGGACCGCCCGACTCCCCACCCCTCTGCCACCCACGCCCCAGCCACAGGAGGCAGGGCGGGAGGCGGGTCCAGTCCCCCTGACACTTTTTAAAGCGTGGCGCGCTGGGGCCAAGCACGCGGAATCCTGCAGCGGAGACAGCAGTTTGCCCAGCTCCCTGGAGTGGCGCTAGCAGCTGAAGGCCTAGGGGTGCCCGGGCTCCCCGCCGCCTCCCCGCGTGCCCCGGGAGGGCCCGGCATGCTGCACTCGCTGCTGCTTGCCATGCTCTGCCTGGCGGGTCCCCGGCGCCAGGTGCCCTCGGAGTGGAGGCCCCTGAACTACGGCTGCCGCCCCGAGCTGGCCGAGACCATCGTGTATGCGTGGGTGCTGGGGCTGGAACCCGAGGCGCCCAGCCTCTACAACCACCTGCCTTGGCAGTACCATGCCGGCCAAGGGGGCCTCTTCTACATGGCCGAGGTGGAGATGCTGTGCGACCAGGCATGGGGCAGCATGCTGGAGGTGCCCGCCGGCTCCAGGCTCAACCTCACCGGCCTGGGCTACTTCTAGTTCCACTCCCACACCGTGATCCAGGACTACTCCTATTTCTTCTTCCTCAGGTGAGCCCGGCGCCGCCGCCAACTCTCTGTGCCACCTCCCAAGGTCGCCATTATCTGGAGCCAGGCCGGGGCCTGGCTGTCAGTGCCCAGTGAGAATGCGCCTGGGGCGCCTCCCGCTTGCCTTCCTGGCTCTCTCTTGCTCCGTGTGACGTCTCTACAGACACTTTGGCTACCCCTGCTTAAGGCTGTTTAAAAGACAGGGAGGGTTTCTGTGCCTTGTACACAGAAGAAAGAGCATTACAGACAAAAGCTCAAAGCTCACTCCAGCAGTCCCTGTGACTCAGGTTTTTAAACTGGGCTCAGTGGGAGCAGATTGGTGAGAAAAACAATCTCTGAAATCAGTCTGCAGCTGGCATTTTGGCTCTGCCCTTTCTAATCGTGATTCTGAGAACATTTCTTTCACCTTTTCAAGAACTTCCATAGCCTCACCTGTGTAAAGTGAGAAGCAAGGCTGGCTGAGTGGGAAGTGTAACTCATGCAGAGCACCTGGTGCAGGGTAGTGGCTGACCAGCTGTCCACCCTCTCCTCTTCCCGCTCAAATGCCAAGAGGTGAATTGTGTGGAATGCAGTCCAGCATCGCTTCATTATCTCATATCAGCTGCCAGATTAGATGAAATAGCAATGGTTTATTGGGGGTTAGGGGTTTCTGCTGTGGGTAAAATCCTGGGTCACAGTGCTTTGCGGAGTGGAGAGGTGAACCAGGCAGGAGGTTCTCTTGATTCTAGACCACTCCATCAGTGTTGGCCTGTGGTTGAGATGAAATGCATCTGCATAAGAATTCAGTCAATTCTCATTGACTACTGAATTTTTCTGAAATTTGACTAGAGAGCTCCAGGTAGAACCCTAAATTATTTGGTTGGCTTCAGTTGAATTTGGAGAGGGATATAAAACAACTAAGGAAAGCATCAAAATGGAATCTAACCTATGTATCAAGAGGGTGAGTGAATTAATCCACTGTGTGGAGATCGGTAGTAGTTGCAGTTTTCCCAGTCTGTGAAGTAGCACTAAGGATATTTGGAACAAGGCTGACCTGGGTCTGCAGATTCACTTTTAGCTCACATTTCTCTGAGAAAAAACAGTTCTACAAAGTGGTGTTTGTAAGTGCATGGCAACACGCGTTTTTCGTATCGAAGCCGGAATACCTAAGTTTAAAAACCGTGCTTGCTTTGTGTTGGCTTGAGTCGTTCAGCTAGATTGTTGACTTTTTTTTTTAATTTCCAGAGAAGTATAAGTTTCTAAATAAAGGCAGCAAGGACTGAGAGTGCCCTTCTCGATACAAGAAACTTAGGGTTTCATGTTTTTAATTAGGAAAAATTCTGAGAACCCATCTATAAAACTGTTCAAAACCAGAACTTTGTTCTCCAAAGAAAACGCCCAAGTACTTGAGCAAGCTTTTTAAAGAAATTTTTATCACGAAATACAGTTTGTCCAGTGGTCCCGTGATGCTCAGCCAATTTTTATTGTTTTTTCTCTACCATGTTTACACAAGTTAGGGCAGAAATACAAAGACAGTAGTCTGACATTTTCATTTCACAGGGCTGTCTTGCCTGGGAGTGTGTTAACAACTGCATACACATCATTCCTCCTCTGTTTTTCTGGGACCCACTGAGATGAGATGGGGCCTCTGGTCAATATCAGGGGTGAGGGTGGACATTGAGACTTACTGGTGAGCCCTATGTGTCCTGTTTTTAGACTGAAGTGTAACTTTCATCTCTTCTTGAATTCTTTAAGAATCATTCTAATTGATTTATGCCAGGCCCTGTAAATACGTTCACTAATGTGTACTGCATTTACTTTGCACTAAGTGCTTCATTTATTTACGTTATTGATGCCATCCTTATGACATCACCAAGAAAGTAGGCCCTATTATTTTATTTTATTTTATTTTTTTAGTGAGATGGAGTCTTGCTATTATCTCTCAGGCTGGAGTGCAGTGATGTGATCTCAGCTCACTGCAACCTCCACCTCCTGGGTTCAAGTGATTCTCCTGCCTCAGCCTCCCGAATAGCTGGGATTACAGACACCTGCCACCACACCCAGCTAATTTTTTTATTTTTAGTAGAGACAGGGGTTTCACCATATTGTCTAGGCTGATCTTGAACTCCTGACCTCAGGTGATCCAACTGCCTCAGCCTTCCAAAGTGCTGGGATTACAGGCATGAGACAACGCACGGGGCCAGCACTATATTCTTCATGCAGATTAGAATATTGAGGCTTAGAGGAGTTAAGATATTTGTTTCATGTTATATAGAAGATAAATACCAATGACAGAACTTAAACCTAGGTCATTACAGCTGACTTTCCTTTCACCAGGAAATAAGGAATACTCAATGAGAAGGAAGACCCTTTGGGAGACTTGGAAGACCAATAGACAAACAGGCACCACACACATACTTTTCCCCATACTTTGCTCAAACTTATCTTTTGGATACTTGAAGGATAGACTCATGTAGCATGAGACAAAGAAACAATTAGAAGTAACTTTAGTAACTTCTCTAATGAGAGCCATGCCAGACATTGATGTAAAATTGGCAAGCCTGCCACAGTTGTCTCTGACTCTTGATTGAAGCTGGTACACCCTTGACTGTCGAGTCTACATGTCTGCCTTTCTTTTCCCTCTTCTCCATTAGAATGGATGAAAATTATAACCTCTTGCCTCATGGAGTCCATTTCCAAGATGCCATCTTCCCAGACACTCAAAAGAACAGAAGGATGTTTTCTGGCCTTTTCCAGTTTTCAAACTATTCCGAAGGACAACAGCTGGTGACTTTCTCCAGTGACTGGGAAATCCAGGGAGACAATAGGGTAAGAATTGGCTAAATCTTGCACCATAGCAAAACAATAGCATAGCAACATCTTGTGTAAAATTTATGACCAAAGGAGTCAAGATTACCCTTCTGAGCCAGGCACGGTGGCTCATGTCAGTAATCCCAGCACTTTGGGAGGCCGAGGTGGGCAGATCTCAAGGTCAGGAGTTCAAGACCAGCTTGGCCAACATAGTGAAACCCCACTTCTACTAAAAATACAAAAATTAGCCAGGTATGATGGTGGGTGCCTGTAATCACAGCTACTTGGGAGGCTGAGGCAAGAGAATCACTTGAACCCAGGAGGCAGAGGTTGCAGTGAGCAGAGATTGTGCCACTGCACTCCAGCCTGGGTGATAGTGCGAGACTTCATCTCAAAGAAAAAAAAAAGCTCTTCCAAAAGCCCAGACCAAAAAGTATTATCCTAGTCCCTCTCTCTCTCCTACTATCCCTCCTTACCTCCCAGCTGTTACAGCAAACCACTCAGAAACTTTGGATCCCTGAAGCTTTACTGTTTGATAAGGAGTTCTTCCCAAAGTATGAGAACAAGAGGGAATGAAGACTGAGCCTCAGTTTCCTCTTTTGCAAAACAGGGACAATAGTGGCAGTTATATCAGGCTTGTCCAACCTGCAGCCCAGGACAGCTTTGAGTGGCCTAACACAGATTTGTAAACTTTCTTAGAACTGTATGAAATTTTTTTTGGCTTATCAGCTGTCGTTAGTGTTGGTGTATTTTTTGTGTGGCTCAAGACAATTCTTCTGATGGGGCCTAGGGAAACCAAAGATTGGACACTTCTTATCTTTGTCAGAGGGCTGATGCAATATGATTTAAATATGTAAAAAACATACATATGTAAATCCCTTAGCATGGTGCTTGAAAGAGTAAGTGCTGGATACATGTGAACAGTTCTGACTGTTCTGTGTGATTGTTATTGACAGCATGGGGTTCTAAGGAATTGTCATAGAGGAAAGGGAGAGTGCTGAGGGGAACGAAGTGAAACTGCTGTCGTAGCTAACACTCATATGAGTGATTCGTAACTACAGCCAGTAAACGCAGAGGTGCAGGATGGCCGCGGTGGTTGCAAGATGGAAGGGTTGGGATCATTTGGGGAGTCAGAGAATCTTCTGGATCTGGGCCAGATGCCACAGGTGCAGGAAAATGTTGATGATCACCACTTTTCCAAAGCAGTGGTCATTGCCACAGCGAAGTTGGGATGATACTGGGGCCATGTGAGTCTAGGCCTTTGGGGCAGTGACCCATCTCTTCCAGTCCTTGATTGAGGACATTTTTAGGGCAAGTGACAGATGGCTGGAAAGAGTTCTGATGGGGGTATCATACGGAATAAGGCCTCTTTTTGGTATTAATGAACCCATTTACACATTTTAAGAGACTCTCTTCTTCCCACCCATCATGAAAGGTTTGAGGGAAGGGTCTTTCTCTTGTCTGGTGGGATGGCCTAGGGTAGCTGCCTTGTTCTTCTGAATCCCCTTACTGTTGTTTTTATGTTGTTTTCCTTCCAACTGTTGTTTTAGGTTCAGGGAGTACCTGTGTAGGTTTGTGATGTGAATAAGTTGCATGCCACTGGGGTTTGGTGTACTGATTGTTTCATCACCCGGGTACTGAGTACAGTACCCGAGGTAGTTTTGCCATCCTCACCCTCCTCCCATCCTCCACCCTCAAGGAGGCCCCGTGTCTATTGTTGCCATTTTTGTGTCCATGTGTACTCAATGTTTAGCTCCCATTATAAGTGAGAACATGTGGTATCTGGGTTTCTGTTCCTGCATTAATTTGCTTAAGAAAATGGCCTCCAGCTTCATCCATGTCAGCAAAGGACATGATTCAAACCCCATTTAGAGGTAGATTCAAAGGGAGCTTTGCCCAGAGCTCACTGTACCTGGAGGCCTTCTTCATGCTCTTGCACAGAAGCTATTCCTGTGAAGGGCAGGTACGTCCAAATAAGGGAAGTGGTTTATTCTTCTTTGACATATGCCTGTAATCCCAGCACTGTTGGCAGGAGTTCAAGAACAGCCTGGCCAACATGGCGAAACCCCATCTCTACTAAAAATGCAAAAATTAGCCAGGCAGGGTGGTGCATGCCTCCAATCTCAGTTACTCAGGAGGCAGAGGCGGGAAAATCACTTGAACCCAGGAGGCAGAAGTTGCAGTGAGCCAAGATCGCACCATTGCACTCCAACCTGGGTGACAGATTGAGACCCTGAAAAAAAAGGGTTACTGCCTCAATTCTACTCTACTTACAGCAATCTAGATTTTTCTAACCCCTTCCTGATGGTTTGCTATAACTTTCTGAATGCTTGTCTTATATTTTGCTCCCAAGATGGTTCCAAGTACCTGTTTTCTTCTTGTTTTTCCCCTTTTTAATCTTTACTGTTGCCCACTCCATGTTGAATTGGACCCAGCAAGTCTAAGCCTGAGTGTCCCAAGCCTGAGTCACTCTTAGTATCTTCTAAGTGAAATCTCTTTTAGACTGGCCCTTTCGTTCTCCATTTTGTGGGCCCTTTGCTTATATGACTAGATGGTAGATTGATGCCAAGAGAGCAGATATTATTCTGAAAATATTTGAATATGCTAGCCCCTAAAAATTTAAGCTACATAACTTTTTAGCCCTATGGTCACATAATCTAGCTGCTAACATTTTTCTGGAATTAGATTTTTCCATCATTTGGGAAAAACAAAACAGGAACAATAGGACCATGGAGAATTGTTTTAGTGTGAAGGCAGCTTTATTTCTGTTGATCAGATGTTGATCTCAGGGGTGAATTCCTTTTTCTTTTCCCTTGAATCACCCTGGCCTCTTAGATAACACAGTATGGGTGCATTCCAGCCTCAGAGAAAGAGTGGAAACTTGAGGGGAGGAAGAGAATTATTTCACTTTGCTGAGCCGCTGTGTAGCAGAATTTAGTTCAATCTGGGGGACCCTGCACATTTCCAGACCTCTGATTGTGCCAGTTTTATTCCCTACCCACTTGGAAAGGAACCACATCAAAGCTACACAAAATTGGCCCATTATGGACTGGGCACATTGGCTCATGCCTATAATCCCAGCACATTGGGAGGCTGAGGTGGGTGGATCACTTGAGGTCAGGAGTTCGAGACCAGCCTGGCCAACATGGTGAAACCCCATCTCTACTAAAAATACAAAAATTATCTGAGGATGGTGGCATGTGCCTGTAATCCCAGCTACTTTGGGAGGCTGAGGCAGGAGAATCATTTGAACTTGGGAGGTGGAGATTGCAGTGAGCTGAGATTATGCCCCTCAAGATCCAGACTAGGCAGCAGAGCAAGACTGTCTCAAAACAAAACAAGAAAAACTAGCCTGTTAGTTTACAATTGAATTTGAAACTAAAATTGACTCTTTCAAGTTTCATGATGCTCCCTGAGATTTTTACATACCCTGGAGTAATTAAAATAGTTGCGAATTATTGACAACTACTTCTTTCTTTTTTCTTTTTCTTTCTTTCTTTTTTTTTTTTTTTTGAGATGGAGTCTTGCTCTGTAGCCCAGGCTGGAGTGCAATGGCGTGATCTTGGCTGACTGCAACCTCCAAATTCCGGGTTAAAGTGATTTCTCATACCTCAGCCTCCTGAGAGACTGAGATTACAGGCCTATGCCATAATGGCTGGCTAATTCTTGTATTTTTACTAGAGGGGAGGTTTTATCAGTTTGGCTAGGCTGGTCTTGAGTGCCGGAACTCAGGTGATCTGCCTGCCTTGGCCTCCTAAAGTGCAGGGATTACAGGTGTGAGCCACTGTGCTCAGTCCACTTGCTTTTCTTTTCTAAAAAAAAAAAAAAGCTTTAAACTTTTCTATTTTTGTGGGAAGGTAAGCATCAAATTATCCTACCCAGGATAAATATACCACGTTATGTTAGAAGCAGTCAACATTGTTCCTTAACCTTAGGAGGGGTCAGAATTGCTGTTATAATCACCCTTTTATTTCTAGCGAGAATAGATGTTAGACTTCTGTTAATTAGAACACACACTCTGCATGCTCTAAGAGCAGTTATGAAAGGCCCGGGACTATACTTTCTTATATTATGTGCCATGTCTTCCATTACAGACCCTGCAGGCAGCCCCTATGTGCCTGTACTGTCTACGTGCTGTTGTTTTGTTTTTGTTTTTGAGATTGCATTTTGCTCTGCCATCCAGGTTGGAGTGCAGTGACGTGATCTCAGCTCACTGCAACCTCTGTCTCCTGGGTTCAAGTGATTGTCCTGCCTCAGCCTCCCAAGTACCTGGTATTACAGGCACCCACCACCATGCCCAGCTAATTTTTGTATTTTTTGTAGCGATGGGGTTTCACCATGTTGGTCAGGCTTGTCGCTCTCTCCCATCCGCAAGTGATCTTCTGGCCCTGGCATCCCAAAGTTCTAGGATTGCAGGTGTGAGCCACCATGCCCTGCCTCTAGATGCTGTTGATGCTGCTGTTCTTGAGCTTCCATTCCATTTGGGCATGGATCTGGGCTTAGTTATGAAAACCACATCTCATTCTCTTCCTTGGTAGTTCACAGTTTCTCTGTGTTGGCGGATCTGGGACTCGAGAGTGGATTTGGAGGGTAGGAGATGGAAGAGGAGGTAAAGCTTGTGGAGGGCAACTTCTGCAAAACGTATGCAGGGTGACATTCAATTTAGTCCTTAGGAACTCTTGGGAACTCTTGGAAACTCCTTGGAGAGAACACTCTGGTTCCTTTCCAGTGCCTCCTTATCTTCAAATATCCTACCCACACACTAGTAAATAGCAAAGTGATCTCTCTTTCAAAAGTTGCCAAGATGTCAGCAGTGTTAGCAAGTGTTCAGTGCCTCTCTCATTCTGTGTCGTGGTATTAATAGGACTTGGGGGATATCCTTGGCATGTTGGAACATCCACCAGATTTACTGGCAGGATTCCCTCTACACAAGCCAAGGACATTTTATCCTTCCTCATTTCTCTCTTGCTGGACAAGTATAACAGTCAAAACAGAATTTGGATATTTTTCCCATTCTGCCAGTACTGTCCCCTAGGACCAAGACCCAGACTGACCCAGACTTACATAAAATGTCTGTCATACAATGTCACGGGATTGAAAGTAACTCTGTGGAGCTCCTGCTACCATTTTCTTCTTTTGGAGATGGGAAGAATGATGGGGGTATTACCCTTCTCTCAGCCACCTTAGAAGGACTGTACACTTTTAATCAGAAGAACTTGATTGGCTCTGCCATTTCTGGAGGAATGACCTTGAGCAGATCCATTAATTTTTCACAACTTCAGTTTTCCCTTCTGAGAAATAGAGCCTAGAACAGATAAACTGATGTTGTAATGACCTAATTAGAACATACTTTTGAAAGCACTTTCTAGAGTGAGGCAAGGGCTTAGTACTGGAAGCTGATTCTTCTTCTTCTTTCTTTATTTTGAGATGAAGTCTCCTCCTTGTTGCTCAGGCTGAAGTGCAATGGCACGAGTTTGGCTCACTGCAGCCTCTGCCTTCCAGGTTCAAGTGATTCTCCTGCCTCAGCCTCCCAAGTAGCTGGGATTACAGGCATCTGCCACCGCCTAGCTAATTCTTGTATTTTTTTTAGAGACGGGGTTTCACCATGTTGGCCAGGCTGGTCTCAAAATCCTGACTTCAGGTTCTGATCATTCTTAAGTATTGCTTTAAAAACTACATTTAAAAATTTATTATACTTTAAATTCTGGGGTACATGTGCAGAGCATGCAGGTTTGCTGCATAGTTATACATGTGCCATGGTGGTTTTCTGCATCTATCACCCTGTCATCTACTTTAAGTATTTCTCCTAATGCTCTCCCTTCCCAATAATCTCACCTCTGACAGGCCCCGGTTTGTGATGTTCCCCTCCCTGAGTCCATGTGTTCTCATTGTTCAACTCCCACTTATAAGTGAGAACATGTGGTGTTCTGTTCTTGTGTTAGTTTGCTGAGAATGATGGTTTCCAGCTTCATCCATGTCCCTGCAAAGGACATGAACTCATCTTTTTTGTGGCTGCATAATATTCCATGGTGCATACATGTCACATTTTTTGTATCCAGTCTGTCATTGATGGGTATTTGGGTTGGTTCCAAGTCTTTGCTATTGTGAACAGTCCTGCAATAAACATATGTGTACATGTGTCTTTATAATGGAATGATTTATAATCCTTAGGGTATATGCCCAGTAATGGGATTGCTGGGTCAAATGGTATCTCTGGTTCCAGATCCATGTGGAATTGCCACTCTGTGTTCCACAATGGTTGAACTAATTTACACTGCCACCAGCAGGGTAAAGGCATTCCTGTTTCTCCACATCTTCTCCAGCATCTGTTGTCTCCTGATTTTTTTAATGATCATCATTCTAACTGGTGTGAGATGGTATCTCATTGTTTAAAACCCCCTTTTTAAACAAAAATTTAAAAAGGAGCCTGCTGCTGTCCAGGGGAGTCCTGAAACATCCCATGGAAGAGTGGCAACAGCAGTAGTGATGGGGGTTTGTGCTGGAGATGGGAACAGACGAAGGGGAAGTTGTCTTGTATACTGTTTTCTTTCAACATAATTCGTTGTGTTCTGTGCAGGGACTACATGTAAAAATAGCGTGTATTGGATTATCAACAGATAGTACACTCACGTGGGTCCTCCACTACCTCCAACACCCATCCACCCACTCCCCACCTACCCTCCAAATAAGTAGCCAGTGTTATTCATTTCTTGTATAACCATCTAATGGCGTTTAAAAATTATTATTTCAAGCTAGGCATGGTGGCTCACGCCATATTCCCAGCACTTTGGGAGGCTGAGGTGGGTGGATCATAAGGTCAAGAGATCGAGACCATCCTGGTCAACAAGATGAAACCCCGTCTCGACTAAAAATACAAAAATTAGCTGGGCAAGGTGGTGCGCACCTGCAGTCCCAGCTACTTGGGAGCCTGAGGCAGGAGAATTGCTTGAACCCAGGTGGCGGAGGTTGCAGTGAGCCTAGATCATACCATTGCACTCCAGTCTGGGTAACAACAGTGAAACTCCATCTCAAAAAAAAATTATTTCAATAAGTGCTGGGGGAACAGATGGTGTTGGGTTGCTTGAATAAGTTTTCTAGTGTCAGTCTCTCTAGTAGCTGGAACTACAGGCATGTGCCACCATGCCCAGCTGATTTTTGTATTTTTAGTAGGGACAGGGTTTCCCCATGTTGGCCAGGCCAGTCTCGACCTCTGGACTGATCTCAGACCTGAAGTGATCTTCCCACCTCAGCCTCCCAAAATGCTGCAATTGCAGGCATGAGCCACTGTGCCCATCCTGTGTGGTTTTAATTTGCAATTGCCTCTTGGCTAATGATGTCAATCATCTTTTCATTTGCACATTTACCATCCATATGGCCTGTTTGGTGAAATCTTCATATATTTGGCCCTTTTTTGCCATTTATTTTCATTAGAGCTATGACTAGAAGCATTCCCTTTATAGGATGTTGAAAGTTTTCAAACTTTTTTATGTTGAGACAGAGTTTTACTCCCATAAGCCAGGCTGGAGTGCAATGGTACACTCTTGGCTCACTACAACTTCTACCTCCCAGGCTCAAATGATCCTCCTGCCTCAGCCTCCTGAGTAACTAGGGCTACAGGTGCACACCACCACACCTGGCTAATTTTTATATTTTTAGTATAGATGAGGTTTCACCATATGGCCCAGGTTGGGCTTGAACTTCTGACCTCAAGTGATCTGCCCACCACAACCTCCCAAAGTGTTGGGATGAGCCACCACTCTGCCATTTTCAAACTCTGCTTTGCAGCAGTGTTAGGATTAGAGACACAACTGTTAAGCTACTCATAGATTTATATTTCTTTTTTCAATTCTACCAAAAAACTTTGAGAGCTATAGATTTTTTGATACATATATATACAGTTTTATTTATTAATTGAGACAGCCGTCACCCAGGCTGGAGTGCAGTAGCACAATCTTGGCTCACTTCAACCTCTGCCTTCTGGGTTGAAATAATTTTTGTGCCTCAGCCTCCTGAGTAGCTGCGATTACAGGCACCTGCCACCATGCCCAGCTAACTTCTGTAGTTTTGGTGGAGATGGGGTTTCACCATGTTGGCCAGGCTGGCCTCAAACTCCTTACCTCAAATTATCTGCCAGCCTCAGCCTCCCAGAGTGCTGGGATTATAGGCATGAGACATCATGTCCCACCTAGCCACAGATTTTTTTTTTGAGATGGACTCTTGCTCTGTTGCCGAGGCTGGAATGCAGTTGCACAATCTCAGCTCATTGCAACCTCTGCCTCTCAGGTTCAAGTGATTCTCTTGCCTCAGCCTCCTGAGTAACTGGGATTACAGGCATGTGCCACCATGTTCACCTAATTTTTGTGTTTTTAGTTTTTAGGGGTTTCACGATGTTGTTCAGGCTGGTCTTGAAATCCTGATTCTGTAATCCTCCCATCTCACCCTCCCAAAGTGCTGGGATTACAGGTGTGAGCTACCACATCCAGCTGATTTCTTTTTTAATTATGGTAAGAAACACATGATATGAAATCTACTCTTAACAAAATTTCCAGTATTGTTAACTGTATGTATACTATTGTGTAGCAAATTTCTAGAACTTACTCATCTTGCACAACTGAAACTCTATGTTGTTTCCCTTTCCCCATCCTAGTCCTCACCTCTCCAGCCCCTGAGAAGTACCATTCTTTGTTTCTGTGAGTTTTACTGCTTGAGATCCCTCACATAAGCAGAATCATGCATTATGTATCTTTCTATGACTGGCTCATTTCACTTAGTTTAATGTCCTCAATTGTCCTCCAGGTTGTAGTTTGTGACAATGGCTGTCTGTTTTAATTGATGGCTGCTCAGTTCTTTTATTTTTCGAGATAGTCTCTCTCTGTTGCCAGGCTGGAATGCAGTGATGCAATCTCAGCTCACTGCAACCTCTGCCTCCCGGGTTCAAGTGATTCTCCTGCCTCAGCCTCTCCAGTAGCTGGGACTACACACATTTTTAGTAGAGACCAGGTTTCATCATGTTGGTCAGGATGGTCTTGATGTCTTGACCTTGTGATCCACCTGCCTCGGCCTCCCAAAGTGCTGGGATTACAGGCGTAAGCCACCATGCCCGACCACTCACTTCTCATTTTTATCTCATGGATAATCACATGGTGTCACCACAACTCACTTTCTCCATTGTAAGTCACAGGGGATGGAATCTGGGAGTAACTAAAGTCACAGCTTTGCAAATAACTGGGACTCTTCCTGTGGACTACTTCATAGATGCCCTCAGTGGTAGTGCCTGTGCCAAAAGGTCAGAAGTCAGCCTGAGAACATTCTCACCCTGCTGGGTTGAAGAGGCTCATTCTTCCTGAATTTTTTCTACTTTTCTTGTAACACTAAGTTTGCTCTTAGTCCCCCAAGCCTTTCCAGAGAGCCTCAGTACATGATACACTCAGGTGGATTCAAAAGGATGGTGGGCTGGGTGCAGTGGCTCATGCCTGTAATGCCAGCACTTTGGGAGGCTGAGGCAGGTAGATCACCTGAGGTCAGGAGTTTGAGACCAGTCTGGCCAACATGATGAAACTTTGTCTCTACTAAAAATACAAAAAGTGGCTGGGTATGGTGGTGAGTGCCTGTAATTCCAGCTACTGGGGGGGTGGGGCTGAGGCAGCAGAATTGCTTGAACCTGGGAGGTTGCAGTTGCCATGAACTGAGATCATGTCACTGCACTCCAGTCTGGGCAACAGAATGCATCTGAAGAAACTAAGAAAAAGGATCCTAGGCCAGATGCAGTGGCTTACACTTGTAATCTTGGCACTTTGTAAGGCTGAAGCAGGAGGATGGCTTGAGGCCAGGAGTTTAAGACCAGTCCAGGCAACATAGCAAGACCCTGTCTCCTAAAAAAAAAGTCTGTCTGTCTTACAGAGAGTATGCATAGTGTCCCCCAGAGAGAGACTCCTCAAGCCAGCCTTCCTATGGCCTCATGAGGTAATCCATGATAGGGTGATTGTTATGGGAATGTGCTATGGTACTAGAAAGAAAGCTTGAAAGAGTCTTGCGTTCTGAGAGTCTCTCACTCTAGGAGATAGAAGTTTCTGGGTTCTGTTCCCAAAGTCCTCTGCAGCTGTTTGCTTCATTAAATTCACTCTGTGTCTTATCTCCATGCAGACATGGGTTCTGAATATGTATACTGGCTTTGTAGGGTCTATGTAAAGAGAAATGACAGGTTCGTAGGATCTCTGGCCATAAAGCCGTGGTTTTAAATAGGAAATGATCATTTATCTTTCCTCTATCTTGGAAACAGAAAGTCTGCTACTCTCTGAGCTCTCCAGATGGACATCTTAGCTCATGCAAACTTCTCTTGGGAAGACAGTATCTTTGCTTACCTCCTTTCTTCCCCCACCCCCTCCTCCCTGTCTGCCCTGTGTTTCTGCCTCATCCCATCCCTCACTTACACCAGCAGATGCACCTCTCCCCTTTCTCAGCTGGCACTGAGGTTTTACAGACCTGCAGGGACATTTCTTGGGACTTATGGTTGTAGTTAGAACAAGCACAGCCTGTGAATCTTGGGCTGGAGAGGATCTCCTCCTGTCTTCCCCATGCTATTTTGGCTCTCACTGGACATACCCTCTCTCTGGTCAAGCTTCAGTTCCCCTGGCTGGTTCTCATCTTTTTTTTTTTTTTTAATTTTTATTGCATTTTAGGATTTGGGGTACATGTGCAGAACATGCAAGATAGTTGCATAGGTACACACATGGCAGTGTGTTTTGCTGCCTTCTGCCCCCTCACCCATATTTGGCTTTTCTCCCCATGCCA
>CM052655.1:21650038-21665752 GCA_028533165.1 Leontopithecus rosalia | reverse complement strand
GCCTTTTACACCTGGGCTTTTTCCCCCGCTCTGTGGGCTATAAGGATCCGTCTGAAAATGCGGTGTTTGCTTACCCTCTGCGTCTTGACTGAGAGCTGCAGTGGTGAGTTGTTTCTACAGCGCCATCTTCCTCCCCCCTCCTCTCATCTTTCTTTTAGTTAAATCAGCTGTGACACCCGACAGAGCCTCCCCTCCCCCCAGGGTCTAAGCAAGCCCAGATGCTTGTGGCAGTTTCCAGGGACTTGGGGCCTCAGAGATCACCCGATGCACTTGGGGTCAGTTTGTTTGCTTTGCAGAGAGACAGGATGAAGAATATCAGGATTGAAAGGGACCCAGGAGGCTGTCTAGTCCCACCCCTTCATGTAACATCACAAAATAATCTCATAGGAAAATAAGAACCTACCCAGACCTACAACTATTAGCACGTGGCCTAGTGATGCTGTTCTGACTTTAAATGCAATCATCATCATTTCAATGACAAACTGTTTAAAGCTGCCAGTAGAAACTAGTACAGGGTTTCAAAAGTTCACAGGCCTGTGCCCTTTGCCAAGGCTTTGTAGTAAAGCAAAACTGTTATACTGAAGGTCAACTCAGGTGACCATCATCCATATCATTCACCAAAAAATCAAAACCAGGAAAGCAACTGAGGCAGTTTTCTCAGTCATTAGTGGCTTATTTAGCCAAAGTTTGAGGATGCACCAGGGAAAACACAAGTCAGCAGAGTGTCTGTGTGTGACCTCTGCTTTTCCAAAGAGGGTTTGGGGGCCAGGTGTGGTGACTCGTGCTTGTAATCTTAGCACTTTGGAAGGCCAAGGGAGGAGGATCTCTCTAGCCCAGGAGTTTGAGACCAGCATGGGAAACACAACGTCTCTACCAAATATTAGCCAGGTGTGGTGGTGTATGCCTGTGGTCCTGGCCGCTCTGGAGGTGGAGGCAGGATTGCTTGAGCCAAGGAGGTCAAGCCTACAGAGAGCTGTGATCATGTCACTGTACTCCAGCCTCGGCGACAGAGTGACACCCTCTCAAAAAACAAAAATGGAGGGCTTGGGGAACTTCTGTATTTGAAGGGGAAAGAACAAAAAGAAAGGGAGGAGCTGGGTATGGCGGCTCACACCTGTAATCCCAGCACTGTGGGAGGCCAAGGTGGGTGGATCATGAGGTCAAGAGATTGAGACCATCTTGGCCAACATGGTGAAACCCCATCTTTACTAAAAATACGGAAAAATGAGCTGGGCATGGTGGTGTGTGCTTGTAGTTCCAGCTACTCAGGAAGTTGAGGTTGCAGTGAGCCAAGATCGCATCATTGCACTAGAGCCTGGCAACAGAGCAAGACTCTGTATAAAAAAAAAAAAGGTAGGCAGTGAGTGATTCCTGGTTAACAGTCAGTAAATCCACATCTTTCATGTGAAAAGTCAGTGATGCATTTGTCTGAGCATAGGCAGAAGGATGATTTCTGGTCTGGCCCTTATTCTCTTCCTGTGAAGATAAGCTGATAATTGACATTGTCAGGGTGAGGTTCAGCAGAACTCAGTTTCAGGGCTAGTTTATAGAGAGGAATATGTATCCTGAAAGAGTTAGCGACTTAAAAGGAATTTCCTTGTGAGCAGTTTTGAAGGAGGCCCTCTGTGGAGATACGTGACCTGTCACTGTGGGAACCTGGCTTATGGATGAGGAGATGACACAGGGTTGAGAAATGACAACTCTCATTTGGGAACACAAGGAAGGCAGTGTTGCATGACTCAGTTCCTGAGATGACCTTTCCCTCTGGCATAATGAGTGTGGAGTCCTGAGATTCTATATACTTTCACAAAACAACATGCACATTAAAAAATGAAGAAAGAACATTCTTACCTGGTACCAGAGAGTAACTCATTAGGTCCTTTCTAAATGACTCATCTGCTCTAAGAAAAACCTCCTCTTTCCATTTCTTTATTCTGAGGCTGGAGAGAAGGGTAGATTTCCTAGTTTTCAGGGAGATCGTGGTGGTCGTGCCTGGAGACTGGGTTGGCTCCCTGGGTGCAGTCCAGCTTACTTTCTGACTGCCATCCTCTCCAGGTCTGCCTGCAGACTCTAGGTTGGCCTCCTGTCTTTCTGCTTTCTCTGGCGTTACCTCCCTCCCTCCCTCCCTCCCTCCCTCCCTCCCTCCCTCTGGGTCCATTCTGCAGGCCCCACAGATTGCTTCTGCTTCCTAAGTACTCCCCTGACCATTTCACGTAATGCCAAAGTTCTGCTAGACAGTCAGTGCTGATTCCATCGGATAATTCGAGTTAAGGTGTGAAAGCAAAGAGTAGCATAATTCATTCTCTCCATGAATATATACATTTGAAAGCTTTCATCTCTTAACCTGAAAATGTGATTGGAGCAGGTGCTTTAAGAGTGTGGAAAATAGGGTTGGGTGCCATGGCTCATGCCTGTAATCCCAGCACTTTGGGAGGCTGAGGTGGGCAGATCCCCTGAGGTCAGGAGTTTAAGACCAGCCTGACCAACGTGGTGAAACCCCTCTCTACTAAATGCAAAATAATTCTACTAAATGCAAAATAATTAACCGAGCATGATGGCATATGCCTGTAATCCCAGTTACTTGGGAGACTGAGGCAGGAGAATTGCTTGAACCCAGGAGGCAGAGGTTGCAGTGAGCCAAGATTGTGCTGTTGCACTCCAGCCTGGGCAACAAGAGCGAGACTCCATCTCAAAAAAAAATGGTGTGGAAAATAGCTTTTCTTTCCCAAGAGATACATTAGTTCCTTTAAACCATGTCACTGACACTATCCATAACAAACCCAGGCCTGAGTTCTGGTCCTTTGTCCTGTTGTTCCAGAGGAAGATGAAACCATAGGGTCCCCAGCATGTCTTTCAGGAATATTCATCCAAAACTGCCAATGAAGATGAATCCTATCTTTAAATGCAGTTATTTTCATGAACAATAGGAACTTGATATGCATCTGTTAATGATGAAATATTAACATGGTTGATGAAGTTGGCAATAAATCTTTCCTGTGGTTTAAAAACTGCTTATAAAGTTTTACTGAAAAGGTCTGGTGAGGCTTGGATTTTGGGTTATAAGATGCAGTAATTAATCAAAACTCTCCATGAGGATCATTTCTTCAGCCCCTCCCCGCTGCATGTTGCAAATACATTCCTCTCATGCCTGGGGTTTATGCTTCTGGAGAGATCTGTCCAAGGTTACTGCCTTTAGATGCCAGTTGTTTACTGTGCAGTCAGCTCCTGCTATTATTAATAGCTTTATTGGATTAGGAGTTTGCTCTCTTCCTTTGAGAAGTTTGTGGAAAGTGGTGTCAACAGGCACTTCGGGACAGCAAGGGAAGTTCTAGAGGGCACTGCTTACTCTCTTAAAGACACTTTCTTTTCTTTTTTCTTTTTTTTTGAGACAAGGTCTCACTCTGTTGCCCAGCTTAGAGGGCCTTGGTGTGACTTCAGTTCACTGTAACCTCTGTCTCCTGGATTCAAGTGACTCTTGTGTCTCTGCCTTCCAAGTAGCTGGGGTTACAGGTGCTCGCCAACCTACCCAGCTAATTTTTATGTTATTTTGGTAGAGACAAAGTTTTACTATCCAGGGTGAGCCCTAGAGAAAGACAGGTGACAGGAAAGAGCTTCCTCTGTTTAATCCTCTCAAGGGCATGCAGAGGGTGGTGACTGATGGTCTCAGAACCAAAAAGCTGAATTTCAGAATCCTGGGACCACAGAGGGATGATGGAGCTGGCCCTGGGGACCATGTCCTTTAACCATGTGATGGTCCAGTGAAGGGCAGAGGCCCAGGGACTTTTCAAGGTTCTGAACTCCAGCAAAGAGCTGCTCCTGCTTCTTGCTGTGGCCTGGATCAGGTTGCTCTGGTCTCTGTCCCCAGAGCCACTGTGAGCTGCTGAAGTGGGAAACAGGGCTTGCTGTGCAGATGGAGCTGGAGCTTTCAGGACTGGGCAGGGGCTTGGGGTGGTCCTTGAGCCAGTAGGAGAGGGGAGGTAGAGGGTGGAGGTCCAGAGGCTGGCAGCCTAGATGCATCCACCCCACCACAGCCCCTCCTACCTGCCTCTCTGGACTCTGTAAGACCCCTCCAGACTCCCTAAGTGCAGAGGACAGCACAGGGAGAGACAGAGGGGCCAGTGTGTGGGGCCACCTGCTCACAGGTTGATCTCCTGCAGAAGGGAAGTCTCTGAAGCCACTAGCTCCCAGCCTCTCCCCAGACTGCTCTGGGCCTGAAACTAGGGGCCATTTGCAGAAAAGCATGGAAAAGAATAACCCTAGTTTCTAGTGGTTTTGCAGAACAGCAAGTCCCTGGATTTCCGAGTCAGCTTAACTGAACTAGCTGTGAGATCTTGGACAAGGACCCCTATCCTCCTAGGACCCCAAAGAAACTCCCAGGGTGAAGGCTCCAGAGCCTGACTGCCTCCAGACCATCACCTCTGAATGTTCAGATCCTGCAGATGGTGGCTGCATGGCAGTGGAAACCACTGTAACCCACCAGGCCCGGCACAGTGCAGAGAAAGGATTGGTGCCTGCCCTTGGTCAGAGGCATGGACTCTGCAGAGAGGCGGTAATGATGCTATAGATTGTGACAAGGGTTGCAGTTGCCCAGAGCAGGGAGCAAAGCCTCCCATCTTGCGAATAGAGACACTGAGTCCCAGAGAGGAAAAGTGGCTGTCCTGGGCACTGGAGACTGGCAGCCAGGAGTCTTCTCCCTCTCCCCTCTTCCTTTTCTGGTGCTGACCCTCAGAGCTTCCCTGGGGAAGGTAGGTGGTCTTAGAAGCCCCATATGGTAGAACTGAAAGCAGAAACCCCTGTTAACTGACTCCTCCCACAGCCCCTGAATCTCTGCTTCCAGTGTTGTGGTTCATTTGCTTTTGTGATAGTCTGCAATGGGTCAGGCTGAAACTAGAGGGGTCCCCTATCACCCCAAGTCCAAAGTGTACCCCAAGTGGAGTGCTGCTGTGCTGTGTCGGGTCAGTGTGGCAGTAGGCCAGGGCCCCTCAGCAGTGCTAAGGCATGTGCAGCTATGAAGAATGCCAGAAATGCAGAGTGGCCACGGTCTTCACACTCCTCTTCCTCCCCCTCTCCCCATGCCCAGTGCAGAGCAGGATATTCCCTGTCCAGGGAAACCCAAGTCCAGTCCCTTTATGGGAAAACCATGGGACATCTGGTAGCACCATTTCTGTACTGGGATGGGGCATTCAGCATGAGGGAGCTGGAGAGGGGGCATGGGGTGCCACTAGGGAGGATGCAAGGATCTGTGGCACTGGCTCTGTGTGGATTCAACACACATTAGGGCCTACTACATGCTAAGGGTGTCATGTGAATTAACTCACTGAGTCTCACATCAACCCTGGGAACTTCTGCTTTGCAGATCAGGAAACTGAAGTTCACAGAGGCTAAAGAGCTTGCCCGAAGGCCCCAGCTAGCCAGCGACAAAGCCAGGCTGGAGTCTAGACAAGTCGGACTCTGATACCCAGACTCTCAGACAGGGGCCAGGTGGCCCCAACTCAACTGTGGGCATGGGGGTGATGGCCTGTGCGCTCACATGACACCAGTGGGGGAAGGGCACACTGTTTGTAGCGGGTCCATTTCAAAGGTGGCAAAGGTTTGTCTCAGAGATGCATGGTCTGGCCCTTCCCCCGGGTTGTTCTTGCCGATCCTAGCACCGTGGACTCCCAGAATTTGATCAGGATACAGACTTGGCACCCTGAGGGGTTCCTCTGGACCCTCCCTTATAAGCAGGGGAGGTCATCACTCTGGGGGTCCAGGGATAGGAGGTGGGGCTCTGGGAGAGCTGAAGGGGAGACAGAGTCCAGGAGTGGGGAGCACAAGGGAGTAGCTGCACTCACTCCAGATCCTAGGGGTATCATGCCCTGCCCTGGGCTCCTCCCTTCAAGGCCAGCCTGCCACAGCCCTTTGGTTTAGCTACAGGTCTGGGACATTACCCTAGTGGGGTCAGGTGCAGCCAGACAGAGATGTAAAGGCCCAGCCTTGGATCAGGCCCCTGGCAGATAGCGAACAAAGAAAATACAGAGGCACAGGCTGTGCTGAGGCTCTCTCAACCTCTAAGACAACCCTAAAGTGACTGGAGACCAAGGGACTATTTACATAAGAAATTCTCCTCATTAAGAAATAGGAGAAACTGAGACAAGGAGGAGCCACATGGCTTGCTCAAAGTCGTAGAGCTGTCATCTAGTGGGGCTGTGATTTGAATCCTGGTCTTTCTCTCTGGCCCCCACCTGGGGAACCCTCACCATCCCTCCCTTCTCCACTAGCCTCCCAAAGTCTGGCTGGTTCTGTTCCAGTGCGTTGGGGTGAAAGTCTCCGCAAGTGATTCCCCTCCCTGTGCCTCAGATTCCCCATCTGTAGCAGGAGGGCATATGACCCCAGGGAGGGGCAGCAGGCAAGCCTGGTGCTTATGAACGTGGGTCTGTTGGGGCTGGACTGTCTGGGCTCAATCCTGGCTCCGGTGGCCACACAGACAGGTCCCATGGGGAGCACCTTCAGAAAACAGGATGTGCCCCAACCTGCAGGTGTGTAAATGTCTGGGCTCCATCACTCCACAGCTGAGTGGCTTTGCAAGACTCTCAGGGTTCTCTTCTGTTTTCCTGTGGCACACCCATCATCCATGGCCCTCCTTCCTGTACTGCAGAGGGTGCTGATGGTGGACACTTAGGCAGGGAAGGCAAGTAAGGCAAGTTCCCTCGAAGACTGCTGTGTGTCCTGCACACTCTGCTTCCGTCTTCCTTAGGGCTCCATCCATCCATCACTCAGGAAAGCGGGCACTGAGCACTGGGCAGCCAGATGCTGGGGTCCTGGGGCCATGTGGTGGACAGAGAGAGTCCTGCTGTCCTCCAGGGTTCTAGATGAGGACTGGGCACCAGGCATCCTGTAGCCATTCCTCTTTTTATTCAACCTGAGCTGACCTTTTTACGATTTTAAATTTAATTTTTTGGACAGGTGTGATGGCTCACACCTGTAATCCCAGCACTTTGGGAAAGTGGGTGGATCATGAGGTCAGGAGTTTAATACCAGCCAAACATGGTGAAACCCTGTCTCTACTAAAAACACAAAACATAGTTGGGTATGGTGGTGGGCACCTGTAATCTCAGCTACTAGGGAGGCTGAGGCAGGAGGTTGCTTTAACGTGGAAGGTGGAGGTTGCAGTGAGCCAAGATCACGTCACTACACTCCAGCCTGGGCAACAGAGTAAAAAATTCCATCTAAAAAATAAAATTTTAAATTTAATTTTTTAAGGGATGGCATCTTGCTGTGTTGCCCTGGCTGGTCTTGAACTCCTAGGCTCAAGCAATCCTCCCACCTGTAGCTGGGTATACAGGGCACTTCTGTAACACCTTTCCCCACTTCTGCTGTGCAACCCCATCTTCTTCCCCCTCTCTGCACTTTCTGCAGACCAGTCCCTCATTGGGACTTTATTCAAACACAGGACCCCTATTGTTTGTATGGCCCCAGGCAGAACACCATAAAGTTGACTGAATCAGGCAGTTCCCTGTTCCTCCCAGAGGAGCTCCCAGGCTGCTGTGGGAGACATGTAGACCACAGTAGGACCAGGGCTTTGGCTGAGGGGAGCCCAGAAATTTTGCTGGTGGAAGGCAGAGGGGTAGCCAGGGGAGGCTGTGGAGGAGGAGCTGATCAGGCTTCATTTTGACAGCTGGAAGCAATAGTGATGGTGTAAGCATTTAGTAAGCAGAGAGGGGGTGGGGGGTGTGCCAGTGCAGAATGGCCCTGAGCTGAGAGCCATGGAGGGATTGTTCTAGGGAGTGATGTCATCACTCCACTGCCAGTGCAGGATGGTGGAGGTGGCTGAAGTGAGATATACTGGTGGCTGTGTCTTGGAGAATGAGTGGTGGTGGTTATAGAGGTTGGGAGACAGGGATAGTGAGAGGTGGAGGGAGGTGAGCCAGAGGAGGACTTGGAACACTCCTTGGGTACCTGGCTTGGCTGGCTTAGTTCACCTGGACAGGTAGGTCCTTGAAAAGGGGTGGAAGGGGAAGGAAAAAGGGGTAGGAGGAAGAGCAGGAGGAAGAGATGACCTGGGAGAAAAAGAGGGCAGGGCACTTAGGTCTGTGTATGTTCAGTCTGAGAGGTCGTGGGACTCTGAAGAGGAGCCATCCTGGAGGCAGTTGCAGCAGGATGTGCAATGTAACTACAGAAGAAGTCACAGTCCCTGATGACCTGTGAATTAGGGAAAAACAGTCTAGTACATTCCCTTGGTATAGCCTAAGATGGTGCTTCTCACAAATGAGTGTGCATGTGAGTCCCCTGGGACTCAAGTAAGACAGAAATGCATGTTCTGTCTCAGCGGCGTGTGGGGGTGGCACCTGGGAATCTGCATTTCTGAAAAGCTCCTGAGTCAGGTTGATGCTGTGTCTCTGACCATGCTTTGAGGATAGATGGCCTAAGACACTCAGAGGATGGTGGAAGTTAACCTTGAGATCAAGAACACAGATAGAGTGGAGGTGGGTCTGAGAGTTTAGGTTTTTTTTTTTTTGAGATAGAATCTCTCTCCATCAGGTGCCAGGCTGGAGTGCAGTGGCATGATCTTGGCTCACTGCAACCTCCGCCTTTTGGGTTCAAGCAATTCTCCTGCCTCAGCCTCCTGAGTAGCTGGGATTACAGGCATGCACCACCACGCCCAGCTAAGTTTTTGTATTTTTAGTAGAGACAGGATTTCACCATGTTGACCAGGATGGTCTCAATCTCTTGACCTCATGATCCACCTGCCTTGGCCTCCCAAAGTGCTGGGATTACAGGTGTGTGCCACCGCACCCAGCCTCTCATGACTTCTTATTTGTTCTACTTAATCTTTTTGGTGGCAAAATCCTTCAGTAGCTTCCTGAGAAAGAGTGCCTGGGCAATAAAATTGTGGAGACACTTGTGTGCCTGAAGTGTTTTTGTGTCCCTCTTTATATTTTATTGGTATTTTGGTTAGACATAGAATCTTACATTGAAATGAGGTTCTTCCAGGAATGTGCAGGCATTTCTCTATCATCCTCCTATTTCTACTGTCTCTACTGAGTGGTCTGAAGCCATTCTGGGTCATCATTTTTGTATATGACCCATTGGTTTCTTTTTTTTTAAGCTTGTAGGATTTTCTTTTTGTTTCCAATGTTCTGAAATTTCATTATCATGTGTCTTATTGTGGAGCTATATTTATTAAAAGGTTACCAGGTACAGTGTCTCATGCCTATAATCCCAGCACTGTGGGGGGCCAAGTCAGGTGGATCACTTGAGTTCAAGAGTTTGAAACCAGGCTGGGCAATATGGCAAAACCCTATCTCTACAAAAAATACAAAAGTTAGCCAGGCGTGGTGGTGTGCAACTTTAGTCTTAGCTACTCAGAAGGCTGAGGTGGGAGAATTACTGAGCCTGGGAGATCAAGGCTGCAGTGAGCCACGATCATGCTGCTGCACTCCAGCCTGGGAAAGAGTGAGACCCTGTCAAAGAAAAGAAAAAAAGAAGAAAAGAAAGATAGAGGAAAAAAGAAAGAAAGGAAGAGAAAGAAAGAAAAAAGAAAATTAAAAGGCAAGCGAGTCTTGGTGAAATTATTTGCTGAACATATACAGAATATATAAAGAATTCTTTTTTTTGACATGGAGTCTTGCTCTGTCACCCAGGTTGGAGTGCAGTGATGCCATCTTTGTTCTTTTCCATTGATCTAGATGTGTATTTGTACCAATACCATCAATACCATAGTTACTATAGCTTTGTTAATAAACCTTGAAACCCAAGTATTGTATGTCCTCCAAATTTTTCTTTTTCAAAGTTGTTTTAGCTACTCTAGGTCTAGTGCATTTCTATATACATTTTAAATTTAATAGGTGCATTTCTAAAAAAATTCTCTAGAATTTGTATAATAATTGCATTGGATTTATCAATTAGTTTTGTGAGAATTGAGTTATTAACAATACTGAAATCCAGGAATGCTGTATATCTCCCCATTTTTTTTAGTTCCTCTCTTTAGTTTTTCTGTTTAGTTTCTCTCATTTCTTTACTGATATTTGGTGGTTTTCATCCTGTACATTCTTTTCTCAAATTTATTCCTAAGTATATTTTAGTACTATTTTAAATTAGATACATGAAAAGATGTTCATCATTAGCCATTGGAAAAAGGTAAATTAAAACCACAATTAGATACCACTATACTAGGGTTTCTCAACTTCAGCACTGTTGACATTTTGAGCCTCACAATATATCCTTGGTTGCAGGGAGGTGGGGGTTGGGGTGCCTGTCTTGTGCATTGTAGGATGTTTAGCTGCATCCCTGATCTCTATCCACCAAATGGCAGCATGATTTCATGCCTTCCTCAAACTGTGGAAACCAAAATATCTCCAGATTTTGCAAAATATGCCCTTGTAGGCATACATTCACTACTACGGTTAAAATTAAAAAAAAAATAAACTATTGGCAAGACTATGGAGCAACTGAAACTCACACATGCTGCTGTTGAGGACGTAAAATAGTTACAACTACTTTGCAAACAGCTTGGCAGTTTCTTTTTATAATTTTGCTTTCAATTGACACTTAATTGTTCACATTTATGGGGGTACTCTGTGATATTTGCATACATGTATGTATTGTGCAATGATAAAATGATGGTATTTAAAATATCACCTCACCTTTTTTATGTGGTAAGAATATTTAGAATCCTCTCTTCTAGTTATTTAGAAATATACATTATGATGTTTTTACTATTGTCTTCCTACTATCCTACAGGACACCAGAATTTATTCTTTCAAACTACAATTTTGTACTCATTAACCAATCTCTCCTCTAGCTTCCTTCTCCCCTCCTCTGCCTCTACAAACCACTATTCCACTCAGTACTTCTATGAGGTTGGCTTTTTTAGAGTCCACAAATATGTGAACTCACGTGTTACTTGTCTTTCCGTGCCTGTCTTGTTTCACTTAGTATAATGTCCTCCAGGTTCATCCATGTTGCTACTGCAAAATGACAGGATTACATTTTTTATGGCTGAATAGTATTTCACGGTGGTGTGTATTTGTATGTGTGTGTGTGTATCACATTTTCTATATGTGTATGTGTGTGTGTATCACATTTTCTATATGTGTGTGTGTATCACATTTTCTATATGTGACATATATCTCATATATATAGTATGTTAAAAATGTGATATATATAAAATATGATTCTATATATATAATATTTATTGGTTTATAGATACTTAGGTTGATTTCATATATTTGCTGTTGTGAATAATGCTGCATTAAGACTGGGAGTGCAGATATCTCTTCAACATACTGATTTTATTTACTTTGAATAATACGTAGTAGTGGAATTGTTGGATCATATGGTAGTTCTATTTTGAATTTTTTAAGTTAATACCCCATACTGGTTCCTATAATGGCTGAACCAATATGCATTTCTACCAACAGTGTGTAAGGTTCCCTCTGTTTCACATGTATACCAGCATTTATTGATGAGATGGTGTCTCATTGCGGATTCTAATCCTAACCGGGATGAGATGGTATATTATTGTGGTTTTGATTTGCATTTTCCTAATGATTGCTGACATCAAACATTTTAAAATATTTTTTGGTCATTTGTATGTCTTCTTTTAAGAAATGTCTATTCAAGTCATTTGCCCAATTTTTAATTGGAGTATAGCAGTTACTTAAGAAGTTAAGACAAAACCTACCACATAATCTAGCCAGTCTTCCAGGTATTTACACAAGAGAAAAGAAATAACATGTCCAGAGAAATGTTCATGAAGATTTGTTGCAGCTTTATTTGTAATAGCCAAAACCTGGGAACAATTTCAAATGTCTACCCACAGGTGAATAGATAAACACATTGTGGTATATCCATATAGAGCAATACTATTCAGCAATGAAAATGAATGAACTATTGACACAGACAACACCATAGATGAATCTCATTATAATTACACCAAGTGAAAGAAGCCAGAGCAAAAGAGTACATATTTTATGAATCTATTTATATAACATCCTAGAAAATGAAAACAACAGGCTGGGGCAGGAGACTTGCTTGAGACAGAAAGTCAAAGCTATAGTGAGAAAAGGGATAGATTAGGAAGAGGCAAAAGAGGAAACATTGGAGTATAGTGGATGTACCGATTGTCTTAATTCTGGTTTGGTTTTATGGAAGTATATATGTAAAAATGTATATATAAACTTGTTAAGTTGCATAATATTTTGAGACAGAGTCTTGCTCTGTCCTCCAGGCTGGAGTGCAGTGGTGTGATCTCGGCTCATTGCAACCTCAGCCTCCAGGGTTTGAGTGAGTCTCCTACCTCAGCCTCCTGATAGCTGGGACCACAGGTGTGAGTCACTACAACTGGCTAATTTTTGTGTTTTAGTAGAAATAGGTGTTTCATCATATTGGCCAGGCTGGTCTTGAACTCCTGATCTCAAGTGATCCACCCATCTTGGCCTCCCAAAGTGCTGAGATTACAGATGTATGCCACAGTGCTTGACCTAAGTTGTGTAGTTTAAATATATGTGGCGTTTTGGTATCTCAATTGTATCTCAAAGCTATTTAGAAATTATATAGATAAGAAATGGGTGGAGAGAACATTTTCACAAATAGAGAAAGGCTCTGTAATGTTCTATATTTACACAGAATACTTACGACACTGACAGAAATCACAGTGAAATTACCATATATCATCCAGCTGTGGAAAAAGTTAGCAACAATTCAAGCTCATTCTGCTCCTGCTTTAAAAAACTTAGAAATGCAGCCTTCCATTTTCCCCATTTCAGCTGCATTAAGCCTGGGAGTGCAGATATTTCTTCAACATACTGATTTTATTTAGTTCAAATAATACACAGACACCATATATACTCACTCATAGGTGGGTGATGAACAATGGGAACACATGGACATAGGGAGGGGAGCACCACACACTGAGGTCTATTGGGGAAATAGGGGAGGGACAGTGGGGGGGGGAGCAGGGGAGGGATGGCATGGGGAGAAATGCCAAATATGGGTGAGGGGGCAGAAGGCAGCAAAACACACTGCCACGTGTGTACCTATGCAACTATCTTGCATGTTCTGCACATGTACCCCAAAACCTAAAATGCAATAAAAATTAAAAAAAATACACAGTAGTGGATTTGCTAGATCATATGGTAGTTCTATTTTCATTTTTTAAAGGAAACTTTCCATACTTCTTTCTATAATTGTTGTACCAATATACATACCTACCAACAGTGTGTAAGGTTCCCTTTCTTTCACATCCATACCTACCAATCACACTGGTGACTATTTTCCCTTTAGACAATAAACATGACATATGATTTTCAATTAAACTATACAGGGAGAGGGACGAAGATGGCACTCTAGAAACAACTCACAATTGCAGCTTTCAGTCAAGACACAGATGGTGAGTTCACACTGCATTTCTAGACGGATCTTTATAGCCCACAGAGCAGGGAAAAGCCCAGGTGTAAGACGGACGCAGGATGCAAGCACAGCAGCATCCGCTGGGGTGGCCAGGCAGCCGGCGCTGCAGCACAGTGGCACGGCTCAGAAAACACACGGGTCTGGGCGCCCTGTTAAACCAGCAATTTGAGACTTGGGAGGGCAGATTGCCATGTTCATCTGATTGAACGGGTTTTGGATGGTGAACCAGACCAGGAGATTTCTGGGAGGTGAATTGAGTACCAGCGCAGCGGGTCGCTGCAGGGGAAATCAAACGGATCCCGGTGCCCTTTCGGCCAGTGGCTCAGGCACCCAGAAGAGAGTCAACCCTACAACTTAAAAAAAAAAAAAAAAAGCAAAAAGGCTCAGAGGCAGGGAGCCAAGTGATCAGGCTCAACGGGTCCCACCCCCACAGGGACAAGCAGTACGGCAACTCGGAGTGCCCAGGGTTGAGAGCTCCACTGTGGGAGCAGCTGAAGCCACGGCTGTGCAGCTTGGTGGGGGAGGGGCGTCCGCCATTGCCAAGAGCTTCAGGCCCCTACTGAGGTACCCGCCCATTGCTGATGCAGTCAGCCATTGCCGAGGCAACCCGCAATAGCATAGATTCTGCCAACAGGGCAGAGCCCACATTAGCAGGGTGGAGCCTACTTCAGCAGGGCAGAGCCCAAAATAGCAGGACGGAGCCCACAGCAAAAGGGCAGACCTCACGCCAGCAGGGCGGAGCCTCGGCAGCCAAATAGTGACTAGACTGCCTCCTAGCTGGGCAGGACAGTGCAACAGATACTCACAAATAAAGCCCTAACACCCCGAGACAGAGCATCTGAGGAAAAAAAACGGTTTCATGAGTTCTGCCACAACAGACTTAAACGTACTTACCTAGCAACACTGAATGAACAACAGAGCTCACAGAACAGCACTTGAGCTCCTATAAAGTACAGATCGTCTCCTCAAGCAGCTCCCTGACCCCCGTATACCCAAAGAATCACCTCAAAAAGGACTGATCAGACTGACATTTGGTGGGCATCATTCTGGGACAAAGATAGAAGAAGAAACTGGAAGCATCCCTCACTGTTCCCCAGCTGCTACAGGTGTACTCCAGGCAAGCAGGGCCTCAGCAGTCTTACAGCAGAGGGGCTAGACTATTAGAAGGAAAACTAAGGAACAGAAGTACTCCATCATTAACAATCTGGGTCTCTATTCAGAGACCCAATCGAAAAATCAGCAACTACTCAGATGACAGGTGGATAAACCCACAAAGATGGGAAGATACCAGTGCAAAAAGGAGGAAAACACCCAAAACCAGAACATCTCACTGCCTACAAAAGACCAAAACTCCTCACCAGCAAAAGAACAAAGCTGGACAGAGAATGAGAGTGATGAAATGACGGAATCAGACTTCAGAAGGTGGCTAATAAGAAACTTCTGTGAGCTAAAAGAATATGTTCTAAATCAGTGCAAAGAAACTAAGAACCTTGAAAAAAGATTTGAAAAAAGATTTCAGGAAATGATAACAAGAATGGACAACTTAGAGAGAAATATGAATGAATTGAAGGAACTGAAAAACACAACACGAGAACTTCGTGAAGCATGCCCAAGTTTCAACAGCCGAATTGACCAAGCAGAAGAAAGGATATCAGAAGTCAAAGATCAACTCAATGAAATAAAATGAGAAGTCAAGATGAGAGTAAAAAGCGCAAAAAGGAATGAACAAAGTCTCCAGGTAATGTGGGACTATGTGAAGAGATCTAATCTACGTCTGTTAGGTGTACCAGAATGTGACGAAGAGAATTAATCCAAACTGGAAAATACTCTTCAGGAAATTATCTAGGAAAATTTCCCCAACCTAGCAAGGGAGGCCAACACCAAATTCCAGGAAATAGAGAGTACACCACAAAGATACTCCTCAAGAAGAGCAACCCCAAGGCACATAATCGTCAGATTCACCAGGGTAGAAATGAAGGAGAAAATCCTAAGGGCAGCCAGAGAGAAAGCTCAGGTCACCCACAAAGGGAAGCCCAGCAGACTCACAGCAGATCTCTTGGCAGAAACCCTACAAGCCAGAAGAGAGGGGGGCCAATATTCAACATCCTTAAAGAAAAGAACTTTCAACTCAGAATTTCATATCCAGCCAAACTAAGCTTCATAAGTGAAGGAAAAATAAAATCCTTTGCGAACAAGCAAGTACTCAGAGATTTTGTCAGCACCAGGCCTGCTTTACAAGAGCTCCTGAAAGAGACACTACACATAGAAAGGAACAACAGCACCAGCCATTCCAAAAACATACCAAATGCTAAAGAGAATCAA
>CM052655.1:21625868-21649538 GCA_028533165.1 Leontopithecus rosalia | reverse complement strand
GGGACAGCGGGGGGGAGCGAGGGAGGGATGGCATGGGGAGAAATGCCAAATATGGGTGAAAGGGCAGAAGGCAGCAAAACACACTGCCACGTGTGTAGCTATGCAACTATCTTGCATGTTCTGCACATGTACCCCAAAACCTAAAATGCAATATAAAACATTAAAAAATAATAAACTATTCAGAAAAATGTTTATCATATTTCAGATATTCAGTAATTTCAAATGACATAAAGCCATGTTAATGAAAAATAGGAGAGAAAAGTTAATATCTCCCCACAGCCTAAAAATGCAAAGAATTAATGTTTCTCTAGAAAGGTCTGGATGTTTTAAGCATTTGGAATGACAGGAAGCAGTATATCACCTGTTACTAATGTAAATTTTTTTTGTGAATTTCTCTGATGGCAGACATTTTCTAGATTCAGAATTAAATTTCTGAGGTTATCCTTACTAAAAATCAGATTACTATGAATTACTATGTATCTAGGATCCCAAGTTTTTCATCTTTTTTTAATCACTTTGGATAATAATATGGTCAGCAAGCCAGGAAGGGGCATGACTTGCAAGAAATCCCACATTTTAATTCAAAAACCAAGAAAAGCTAAAAATGGTCAGAGGGTGGGTACAGGGAAATGGAGGTATATATTTTGTATAAATTTCGGTAAATGACAGTCAAAACAATGATAAGAGGCATAATTCCCTTCAATATGAGAAAGGGATGAATAAATGTATTGATTTTTTCAGAATTTTTGGGTAACAGTGTGATACCTTCAAACGATAATTGTGTACTATAACTAATCTGGCTCTACAGAGAGAAAAGAAGTAATGGTTCCTCATGTCTGTTTTAGATTATTTAGCCAGCAATATGGTGCTGCATTGGAGTAAACAGGCCATTCTCCATCTATTTGCATTCACAGTATTCTTGGGTTTAACTTTGCTTCGTTTTCCCTAGTTCCTGCTTACACTACAATTTTGTATTGAAAATTATTAGTGAGTTACTGAACATTTCATGATCTGCATTTAATGTGTGTACCTCTTGCACGTGTGTGTGTGTGTGTAATAATTTTGAAATGGTTTCTTTAATTCACCCGTGATCTGATTAATAAATTAAAATGTAAAATCTGGTCTAGTACAAAGCAATAAGAAATGTCTAAGAGGCTTCTGTTTGGTTTAGCCATGTTGTTGGCATGTTAAAATCTAAGACACTCTAAAGCCAAGTAGAGATGATTAGCATTTTGAGCTTCTTTATCAGATCTTAATGATTTAAGTCCTTTTGGGGAGCTTTCTGGGAATCCTGTATCTGGTCTCTGTGGAAACACAGATCAGATACAAGAATTTATAAGAACCTCATGCCTCTTACTTGCGTAGCAAACCTTTCTTCTTGCTATGATTAGCATGCATGCACTAATCTTGCTGTGTGTGCTTCCTCTCCCCCACCACTCTACTCCAGCCAACCTTAGTCTTCATAAACACCCCTAAGCATGAGATAGTGAACAGCCCATCCAGTGTGTGCCACTGAGTGTGTCAGGTAAGTGATGATCCGGAAAAAGCACTTTATCCTGGATTGCTTAGTTTACCAGGTCACATAGAGTTGCTGGGATAAATAAAGAGTGGTCTTTACCACTGGTTGTCTCTTTCCAGATGAATGTCTTAAAATGGGATGTCATCATCTGCACAGTGAGCTGCCTTCTATTCGCAGTCAGCACCAACACTGTATTCCTGTCATTGTGAGTATGTATCCACCAATGTTGTACTCTTCCTGCCGCTTATTCTCCTTAATAGCAACGCAGTCATGGAGATACAGGGTACTGACAAGACACACAAACCAGAGGAAGAAAAAAAAATGTTCAGTTTTGAAAACAAAGTGGGAGCTCCAGATGGGATTCCTGGCTGTGGTCCTTACAGATAGTTGCTGTCTCTGTATACAAATATTGTCCATCCGTGAACTCCCCTATTCATGAGGAAATGTCTATGAGCTACATGGGTTATTCTTCACCTTCTCATTAGAAAATTTAAAAAATGTATTAAAAAGGGGCATAATTTATTGGCCTCTGTACTTCCACAGACTAGTTCTTTCTCCCCTCATAGTGGTTTTCAGCACATGGACCAATATAATGGCATACGGAAGACATTTTCAGAGTTCTGAAACAAGAACTGAGTTTGGCTATCTTTTAAGAGGAAATGGTGGAAAGACAATGATGTTATGTAGTATTCATGGGCATCCCTCTCTCCATTCTCTAGGCTAAATAATGAGTTTCTGCCCATTTTTATTGCAGCCATTTCTCGGCATCATGTTATTTCCCTTGGCTGGTGCTGTGGGGTTTGTAACATATTATCTCCTTCGTTAGTTCCACAAGCATCATCCCTGGATGCGATTCTTACACCCCATTCTCAAAAACAAAGAGTATCATCAGTGGGAAGTGAGAGGTTAGTAATACATCTGCAATTTTAAAAAGAGATGGAAAAGGAAAGGTAGGGGTAGGTATACTTTAAACCAGAGAGCATGTGCAACAATGTGAGTATACTTAATGTCACAGAACTGTACACTTGAAAATGGGAAATGGTACATTATTTATATTTTACCACAATAAAAAAATACAAACTGTTATATGGTATTTGTTCCCAGATATTCTAGCCAATGATAACAGTAAAGTTAAAGCCAGGTTAATCAGAAGAATGTTTTATAAAAATATTAATTGTCTATTGGTATTGTGGAAAAATTATATTATTCAGACGAAGATTATGCTGTTCCCATCATAACTGACTGGGGCCCAAGAAGAGCACCACTTAAGCATGCTCCCATCCTTCATGAAATGATGGGGATGGAGCAAGGCCTGACCATTAACTTTCAGGACTCCTGAACCCTTGAGTTTTCTTTAGCTCGCTTTGTTCACCTAGGCCTACACATGTATCTACACTTGATCGACCTAGCAGTTTCCATGGGCGTCTCTGGCCATGATTATGTAATAGCCTGGTAATCACAACCATTTCAGAGCTTTAGGGAAGAAATAGATTTCTTCTAGATAAGAAGTCTTCTAGGAATTTTTCTGCTATGTCTTTCCTTGCTCTATGATTCCCTGTTCTATGCTTGAATGGATGGAAGAAGACTGATTTATTCAGAGTTTTAGACCCATCAAAGTTATTGCTCACAGATTATAACTGTGCTGTCTAATGCTGCTGATTCTGCACAGAGCTGTTGAGCCTACTGTAACTTCTCAGTTGTTAAAAGTTATCTATTATTCTGTACATCCAGGCATAAGGATAAGTGAGTGGCACCAAGATTTGTGGACTTAAAATACTGAACTTACCCAAATTTGTCACCAGCAACTTCAGTAGACTGGTGTGACAAAAGGAAAATGACTAAAGACTTAAACATAAGACCTGGAACCATAAAAACCCTAGAAGAAAATCTAGGCAAAACCATTCAGGACAGAGGAGTAGGCAAGGACTTCATGACCAAAACACCAAAAGCATTGGCAACAAAAGCCAAAATAGACAAATGGGACCTAATCAAACTCCACAGCTTCTGCACGGCAAAAGAAACAGTCACTAGAGTGAATCGGCAACCAACAGAATGGGAAAACATTTTGCAGTTTACTCATCTGTCAAAGAGCTGATATCCAGAGAAATAATTTTAAAAATAAATATGCAAGAGTCACTAAAGATGGTTTCCAGAATAGAGAGTGCTTCTTTAAATAGCATCTCTGGGTGGGCACAAGGAGTTGCCTTAGTTAGAAGCATCCCAAGTAGAAAAACTGGCTTGTTCAGTGATGGTCTCATTGACTTGCTGGGGTTTAGAAGTGCAGGGTGGGTAACTCAGACTTGGCTTCCCCTGGAGACTTACTTTTCCCACCTGCAGAGTCAGGAACTAGCATAAGGATGGAGATGCCTAGTTTTAAATGTTCTATACAATTTCAAGTGCTACTTAAATGCAAATTATTAGCAGTATTATAAAAACTGAAAGAAGATAGACTCAGAGAAAGTTCCCTTTATAATGGTTTGTATATTTTACAGTCCACTTGTAGAGGAAAATCCCTACCTTAACAGGTAACTGCCTGTGGATACAAAGAGAATCCCGATGAAAAAGATCTGTTTCTAAAGAACTTCTGCAGCCTTCAAGTTACATTTCCCTTTTATTCAAAAACCTTTAGAGAGACTAAGTTTTGGTGAAATTAGTGAACTATTTTGGGTTTATTATTTTCACATTATTGGTAAGGTAGTTGATGAAGATTTGAAGAAGCTATAACTGCATATCTGTAGCTGTATTTATATATATATACCTGTACCTGTACTTATATCTTTACCTTTACCTATATATTTTCTTATACATTTGCTTTTGCTTATATCTATACATTTACCTGTTTGTAACCTAAACATTTATCTATACCAATACCAATACTTACCTCTATAACTTTACCTTTACTTCTATAGATACTTTTATTTTCTGAGACAAAGTTTTGCTCTTGTTACCCAGGCTGGAGTGCAATGGCGTGATCTCAGCTCACTGCAATCTCCACCTCCTGGGTTCAGGCAATTCTCCTGCCTCAGCCTCCTGAGTAGCTGGGATTACAGGCATGCGCCACCATGCCCAGCTAATTTTTTGTATTTTTAGTAGAGACAGGGTTTCATCATGTTGACCAGGATGGTCTTGATCTCTTGACCTCGTGATCCACCCACCTCGGCCTCCCAAAATGCTGGGATTACAGGCATGAGCCACCGTGCCCAGTCCTACTTCTATAGATACTTTTATCTCTACCTACTCCTAGTCTTTACCTTCACCTGTATCTATACCTTTCTCCATACCAATGACAATATGTATACTTTTACCTTTACTTACATCAATACCTGTACTTTCCCTATACCTAGTCTTAAACTGTGCCCATGCCTGTATTTATATGTACATATTTAAATACCTTGGGGTGAACAAAGAGAATTTGTGAAGCTGAAGGAAAGATACATGAGACAGATTAAACTTGGGCTTCCTTTACTGTGGCAGTTCAGAGTGTAGAATTCAACAATGAAATATGGCAGTGAACCACAGACAACTCGTGTGTGTGTGTGTGTGTGTGTGTGTGTGTGTGTGTGTGTGTTTTCTCCCCTGTATCTAAGACAGCCATGTTGAAATTAAAATCAGTTAGCTATTTCACACCTACATGGATTTTTTTAGTACAAGATGGAAGGACAGGTACAGTGAGTGTGTTTGTGTGTCTCTCTTTCCCTCTTGGAGAGCAAATGAGTGGGTGGCACTGAGTCCCTGTGTGTCCCATAGATGTAGGCTGGGAAGGGTCCACACTTGGCTTACACAATGTCAGTCAGAGGCTCTGTGGAAGTTTCTCACTTGCCTGGACTACCTATTTATAAGCGGGCTGAAATCCAGCTGAAAGTCATAGGCTTGACAAATTAGGCACTTGATGAAAAGCGGATTCACTGCAAAATTAGGTGTATTATGAGAAAAACACATAGACACAAAATTTAAAAGTAATTTAAGCCCAGTTTCCCATTCTGGTGCCACCTGTGTACTGAACTTCACATCTGCTTGTGCATGCTCCTCCTTCAGTGCTCACGACAGTGCCTGGTGAGGAGAAGGAAGGAGGGTTACAAATGCTGAACTGCATTTAATTTAAACATCATCACCCTGTAGTCACTGGAACAAACTCTAAACTTAGTGCATGTCCTTCCTTTTGGTATTCTTTCCTTTCTGCATACTTTGAATATATACTACTACTAGGTAGAATGAGTAGATACCAAATTATTTTTGGTATAAAATTCAGACAGTGATAAGTGGAAATAGGTATTATAACTGAAGATGCAGACTTCAAATTGAACCATATCTTTTTAGTCAATTTAGTTGTTTGTCCTTGAGACTAATTTATTGGAGGTAAATATTACCTCCTCCCAACCTTGATATGCTGTATCACCAATATTTGAATTCAGAGAATAAAATTCTATCACTTATAGTACAGCTCAGCATCAAATGAATCATGCTGGTCTTGTGGACACAACTGAGTTATATTCATGTATTACTAGGATACTATAGCCAGAAGAGGACACTATGAGGAAAAACTATATAGGTAAACATTTGTGATGAGCAGAGGCACAGAAGTCCTCACAAAATACTATCAAACTGAATTAGACATCACATTAAATAGCACATGGCTAAGCAAAATTTAGCAAGGTGTGGTGATGTGAATCTCTATTCCCAGCTACTCAGGAGGTTAAGGCAGGATAATTGTTCGTTCCTCCTTAACCTGGGAGGTGGAGGTTGCAGTGAGCCGAGATCATACCACTGCACTTCAGCCTTACAGACAGAGTGAAACTCTGCCTCAAAAAAAAAAAGTGTACTCTTATCTCCAATTCTTTAAAAGAGTTTGGAAAGTACTTTTGTATTATTTTCATTTTATTTATTTATCCAAACAAGATCTCACTCTTTCACCCAGGCTGGAGTGAAGTGGCATGATCTCAGCTCATTTTAACCCTCACCTCCCAGGCTCAAGTGATCCTCCCACCCTAGCTTCTGGGTGGGACCTCAGCTAGGACCACAAGCATGCACCACCATTCCTAGCTATTTTTTTTTGTACTTTTAGTGGAGATAGGGTCTCACTATATTGCCCAGGCTGGTCTCAAACTGAGAGTTGATGTTATCTACCCACCTCAGCCTCCTAAACTGCTGGGATTACAGACATGAGCAACTGCACCTGGCCTATTAAACCCATTTTAAATGTTTTTTAGCCTTCCCCAGTAAAGTCACCTAGTACTGCCTTTTCTTTGGTAGGTTTTTTTGTTGTTGTTGTTACTGATTAAATCTCCTTATCTATTAGTAGTCTTTTCAGATACTTGGTTTCTTCCCAATCCAGTCTTTGAAGATTGTGTGGTTATAGGAATTTATTAACCAAGGTTATCCAATATCTTTTTTAGGTTATATTTTTTAGGTTATAATTTTTTTTTTCTGAGATGGAGTCTCACTCTGTCACCTGGCCTGGAGTGAAATGGTGTTATCTTGGCTCACTGTAACTACCACCTGTCTGGTTCAAGAAATTCCTCTGCTTCAGCCTCCTGAGTAGCTGAAATTACAGGCACATGTCAGCATGCCCAGCTAATTTTTTTGTTTTTAGTAGATATTGGGTTTCTATTTCTCAAGGACCGAGAAATAGAAATTTCATTTGATCCAGCAATTCCATTACTGGGTATATATCAAAAGGATTATAAATCTTTCTATTATAAAGACACATGCACACGTATGTTCATTGTGGAACTAATTACAATAGCAAAGACCTGTAGCCAACCCAAATGTTCATTGATGATAAGACAGGACAAGGAAAATGTGGCATATATACAAGATGGAATACTATGCAGCCATAAAAAATGATGAGTTTGTGTCCTTTGTAGGGACATGGATGAACCTGAAAACTATCATTCTCAGCAAACTGACACAAGATCAAAAAATCAAACACTGCATGTTCTCACTCACAGATGGGTGTTGAACAATGAGAACACATGGACACAGGGAGGGGAGCATCACACACTGAGGTCTGTTGCTGGGGGACTAGAGGAGAACAGCGGGGGTTAGGGAGATTGGGGAGGAATAACATGGGGAGATATGCCAGATACAGGTGACAGGGGGATGGAGGCATCAAACCACATTGCCATGTATGTACATATGCAATAATCCTGCATGTTCTGTACATGTACCCCAGAATCTAAAGGGCAATAAAATATAAATGTTTTTTAAAAATGAAAGACACTTATTTTATCGATTTTTTGTTGTTTCTCTAGTCTATATGTTATTTATTTCTGCTATAATTTTTACTATTTTCTTGCTTTTACTGACTTTGTGCTTGTTTTTTTTTCTCTTTCCTTGAGGTGTGAAATTCCATTATTTGATCTATTTCCTGTTTCTTAATACAAGCATTTGTTGCAATAACTTCACTCTTAAACTGTTTTGCTGTATCCCATAACTATTGATGTGTTGTTTTTTATCTTCATTTGTGTCAAGAAAAGTATATTTTTAATTTTAATTTTCACTTTCTTAGGGTACATAGTAGGTTTACATATTTATGGGGTACATTAGATATTTTGATACAGGCATACAATGGGTAATAATCACATCAGGGTAAATGGGGTATATATCACTTCAAGCGTTTGTCCTTTGTACTACAAGAAATCCAATTATACTCAGTTCTTTTTAAAAGTATAATTAAATTATTATTGAACATAGTCACCCTATTGTCTATGAAATATTTATTCATTCTAAGTATATATTTGTATCTATTAGCTATCCTCAGTCCCCACCCTACCACCCTTCTAGCCTCTGGTAATCATCATTCTGTTCTCTATCTTCATGAGAGTTCAATTGATTGGTTTCTTTTTCTTTCTTTTGTCCCTTTTTAAATTACATTAAAAAAGACAAAATAGGGGCAAGGAGCTGTATTGATGAAACAAACCTTGGCTATGGGAGAGGAAGATGCTACTCAGCTACATCTCAGTGGCATCTCAGGTGGGAGGGTTTTCGCACAGCACAGTGTGGAGGGCCAGCCTCGATGCTGATAGAAAATGACACGCAAGCCCAGCCTGGCCCTCATGCAGGTAGCTCTTCTGACAAGGAGCTGTCCAGGGATGCCTACCAGGCTCGCTGAGGGCCAGGGTGGGACTTGCTCCCATTGGCGGGCATTCAGGGCGTTCATGAAGGAGATTGGGCCACCAGATCAAACTCCACCCTGCAGTGGTTAGGAAGGACCGAGCCTTGGTCTGGTGAGGCTATCACTTGCTCCACTGCTAGCCCTGGGTTCTCAGCTGTCTTCCTTGATGACTCTTATGCTGACCACTGAAATGCTCTCTGTGTCTTAGTTCAGGGCCTCTCAGGAGTGAGGACAAGGAGGGAACACATTCTTCACTGTCGAGAAAATATTAACTACACAAAAAAAGATGCTCATAAGAGGGCTTTTCAGGAATGAGACCACCACACGTTCCAGTGGAGACCCTACTGAGCCCGGCCCATGTCTTCCAAGTATGGGGGCACCCTACTCATTGAGTACACTGACCAAAACCCTTCGACCTCATCTCGACCCCAGCAAAACCATTCTCTGCCATACTCTTGTTCTAGTGTTTTTGGATCAAGATGTCCCAGCTGTTTTTCCAGAGAAGGGCCTTGAATTCTTCTGGCAGGAGTGACTTGTCCCCATAGGTGAGTGGGTGCAGGGTGTTGGACATGTGGCATGCAGAGGAGTACCAGGACACTGAAGACACTCTTTTGGAGCTGGGACCTGCGCAGATGGTTGCTGATGTGCTACAAGACAACAGGGAGCAGAAGGATCTGGAAGGTGAGTGTGGGCAGGTAGTGGTAGAATAAGAGTGTCTTCTCCATCAGGAAGAACAGGAGGTAGTTTATGGCCCAGCCACCAACACACAGCGCCCCCGCCAGCACCCAACACAGCCAGGCATCCTGGGGGAGGTCATGGACGTTTCTTCACCGTCAGAGCAGGTACCACAAGAACAGCAGCATGTAGATGGCCAGGGCGAGGCTACCCGAAACCCAGATCACTATGTTTCCAAATAGGTGGATCTGAGCACTGGTCCTAGGGTGCAGCCAGTAGGCAATATTGGTGTCCAGGGTGACCCACTCCAGTGGGCTAGAGCCGTACTTGTGTTCTGAGTCATCGCTTCTCAGCATCAGCATCCTCCACTGCAGCTCTGAGGATCTGGCCACGAAGCTCAGGTTCCTGCTGGCGTCCACCTGCACAGGTGAGTTTAGCTCCTATTCCCACTCTTTCTGCTCCTGGCTTGTGCTGTAGAGGTGCTCCTCTATGTTCCACACCGTGCTCTTGTGGTAGCCCTTGGGACAGTTTCTCCCCAACGATCTCCAGCTGCTGAAACCCCCAGTCAGGGAGGTGAGCCCCGCTCAGCTTTAAGACAGTGGAAGTGTTCACATGCACAAAGCGGACCTCTGAAAGGATGGTCTTCCAGACCTCTGTGTTGAATCTTCTGTTCACAATTTCCAGTCTCCAGAGGTTCTGGGCAGGCATGGAGATGTTATAGTCAATGTAGCAGGAGACCTCCTGTGAATGGGGACTCATGGGGGCCACAACATCATGCATGTTCAGGGAGCGAGTGGTCATGCCATGGACCAGCTGTACCATGTCCCCATGCCGTATGGGTGGGGGTCTGCTCACCAACAGCTGGTGCCTCCTGGGATTCTTTTCAATCCACCAGTTATTGATGTCTTTGAAGGGGTAACAGGTCACCTGCTGCTGGTGGGAGCTGCCTTAGCCATTCTCATGTATCATGGGGTAGGTGTTCTGGTGGCAGTGAAGCCAGCATGGCACAGGTTTGCCAAAGACTCTCCTCAGGGTGACCTGGGACCTGAAGGCCACCTCCAGCAGCTGGCCCTGGGTGATCCGAGCTAGTCCTCCCTCTAAGCTGGCCTGGAAGGCACTGGACATGATTTGGTCGTGGGGCCCAGAGCAGAAGAGCAGAATCAAGTGGATGTAGAAAAACAGTAAGTACAGGACGGCTGGGATGACCAGCAAAGCCACTGCTCAGGTGAGCAAGTGACAGAACACACAGACATTGGACAAAGTCTGGTCTCCAATCAGGTGCCAGGCATGGACGGCTGCGATAACCAGCATGAGCATGTATGTGAACACACCCATGTACTTGATGCCCACCGCACAGGAACAAGCGATCCCTGTCTGTCAGCCAGAACCACTAGCTCAGAGAAAACGGGCTCTGCTTTTGGCAGTTGGAGAACTTCAGGTAGGACAACATGGCCAACAGATTAAAAAATATTAACACTGATTCCAAGAGCATTAGCCTTGACTGAGTGATGAGAGCATTCTCAATAAGCATCAACAAAGCAGCTCCCATGGTGGCACAATGAGAAAAGTGGAGCTCCAACACTATCTGGTAGGCCATGGGGACCGACAAGGCCTGGCGAGTGCCGGCAGCAGGCACAGAGACCACACAGCCACGTTGCTACTGTATTCTACTCCAATTCTGTTCCACAAAATATTGCTATTGAATCTTCCTAAATAACCTCCCAAGGCCAGCACCATGTGGCCAAATGGTGGTCCACTGTCGTCCAAGAAGAAGATTCGTTTCATGTAAAAAGAAATGTACTGCCCATAATATACTTTGTCAAAACAGAGGAGATTTGAGACCAGCCTGGCCAACATGTTGGTACCCTATCCCTACTAAATATAGGAGAATTAGCCAGACGTGGTGGCAGGTGCCTGTAATCCAAGTTACTCAGAAGACTGAGGCAGGAGAATTGCTTGAAGCCAGCAGGTGGAGGTCACAGTGAGCTGAGATTGCACCATTGCACTACGGCCTGGGTGGCAGAGCAAGACTACCATGGCCCATGGGTAGGTGAGTTGCCACAGCCGGCTCAGTAACCCCATCCCAGTCAGGGTCACCACTACAGGGCACTTCAAAAATCCCCACATCTTTTAGAAAAGCAGGCTCAGGTAGATGCCCCGCATTTCTCTGAGTCCAGGCAGAGCCATGCACGGTGCCTGGCAAGGCCTCAAAACTGCCAGACTGGGCCGACAGTTGGGAGCAAGGTGCTTCTCCGCACCGCCCACTGCCCTCTCTCTTTTTTTTCTTCTGAGATGAAGTCTCTGTGTTGTCCAAGTTGGAGTGCAGCAGCGGGATCTCAGCTCACTGCAACCACTGCCTCCCGAGTTCAAGCCATTCTCTTGCCTCAACCTCCCACGTAATTGGGACCCACAGACATGCACCACCACACACACTTAATATCTGTATTTTTAGTAGAGATGGAGTTTTACCATGTTGGCCAGGCCAGTCTTAAACTCCTGATCTCAGGTGATCCACCTGCCTCAGACTCCCAAAGTGCTGGGATTACAGGCATGAGCAACCATCCTTGGCCTCTGTGGCCTGTTTTTGAACAGTGTTAATTTACTAACTTGTAAGCTTAGTTATTGCTTTTGTCTGCCCAGCACTGAGGTCCAGATGCCCAACAGAGGTTAGACAAAATGATAGACAAGATCAACTGAAACACAGAGGCAAGAGTTTAAACAACAGCTCAGAGCAGCCTCTCTGAGACACTAGCATTCTACCATGGCAGAGTGATAACTCATTCCATGGTGTTGAAAACAGATGCTTGGTGCCACAAAAAACACCTGCGTTGAGACAAAGGATCTTTCAGCAACACAATTTTTACTTCCTGGACTGCAGGAAGGGTACTTTCGCTAGCTATCTTGCCAAGAGAGTACAATAAACAAAGGAAAAGCAGACATATTTATTCCTTACGCATTTGAAGTTATCCTTACTTCTATGTCTGATCTCCGCTGGCTGAGGCCAGACCTCACAATTTAAACTAAAACCTGATTGGCTAACAGTTTAATACTTTTCTAAATAGGTAAAAGCAATGGAGAGCTGGGACGTGCCTGTGAGCATGTCCAGCACAGATGTCTTGGTTGAATTACAAGGACATAGAATGTACTATGTGCTTGTAAGCATGGCATGTTTAACAGCTACATAGGATAGGGCTTAACAAAGAGCTATTAGCAGACTTACGGTTTATAATTTCACAAGAAAGAAAACTTTAAAGTGGAACTTTACTTCCCTCCTTTCTGCTGCATTCTCCTTCCCTTGACTGTGATCTTCCTTCTTTGAATGAAACAGAAATAGATTCATTTTATTTAGTCAAACAGTAATATTATCTGCTGTCATAACAGCTTGACTTTTATCTTTACTGCCTGATGGAAATATTCCAACTCCATCAGTTTTGGGGGGTGATGAGCAGTCTATGCAGGCTGGTAACATTGGGCACCCATGGAATTGTGCTGACTTTAGGTCAATTAGGACAGCAGTTCTCAGCCATGGTTGTATATGAGAATCACCTGGAAAACTTTTGAAACATACAAATGCTGTGCGTGCCCTACTCCTAGACAATTTTAATTGCCTTAGTTGGTCCAGAATAGATCCTGTTAATGGATGCCTTCAAAAACCCCACAAGTGGGCTGAGTGCGGTAGCTCACTCCTGTAATCCAAACATGTTGGGAGGCCGAGGCAGATGGATCACAGTCAAGAGATTGAGACCATCCTGGCCAATATGGTGAAACCCTGTCTCTACTAAAAATACAAAAAATTAGCTGGGCATGGTGGCATGTACCTGTAGTCCTAGCTATTTGGGAGGCTGAGACCTGGGGAGCAGGGGTTGCAGTGAGCCAAGATGGTGCTGTTGCACTTCAGCCCAGGAAACAGAGGGAGACTCCATCTCAAAATAAACAAAAAATCCACAAGTGGCCAGGCACAGTGGCTCATGCCTGTAATGCCAGCACTTTGGGAGGCAGATGCAGGAGAATCATTGAAGTCAGGAGTTCGATACCAGCCTGGCCAACATGGTCAAACCCCGTCTCTACTCACAGCACAAAACAATTAGCTGGCTGTTATGATGCACACATGTAACCCCAGCTGCTCAGAGGCTGAGGCAGGAGAATCACTTGAGCAGGTAGGGCAAAGGTTGCAGTGAGCAAAGGCCATGCCACTGCACTGCAATCTCAGTGATCTAGCCAGACTCTGTCTCAAAAAAAACTCCACAAGTAATCAGTAATGAGGACCGATTTAAAAGGGCAGATTTAAAGCTGACAAAATTTCCTTCTAAGTTTCTGGTCTGAAGTGCACTTCAATCATCTGCACATATTCCATTTTACAATTAGCTCACACACATATTTGCAGAAAGCTGAAAGGTAAAATGAGCTCATTATACAATGCCATACTTCACAGGTTGCAAAACATTTTATCATAGATTTTTTTTATTTAACCCTTAAAGTAACTCAATCAGGTAAGCCAGGCAAGGTATTAGTATCCACAATTTTCTGGTAAGAAAATTGGTATCCTGAGCCAACAGAGGATACAGACTTCTGGTTTTCATTCAATACTATTTAATTACATCATACCTACCCTACAGTGACAGTAAATAACCTCAAATGCCACATAGAGGGAGAAAATATTGCTAAAGAGTTAAGAGCAAATATTTTTATTTTATTTTGAGGCAGAGTCTTGCTCTGTTGCCCAGGCTGGAGTGCAGTGGTGTGGTCTTGGCTTACTGCAACCTCTGCCTCCCAGATTTCAGTGATTCTCCTGCCTCAGCCTATTGAGTAGCTGGGATTACAAGCACATGCTACACATCCAACTAATTTCTGTATTTTTAGTAGAGACAGGGTTTCACTATGTTGGCCAGGCTGGTCTTGAACTCCTGTCCTGAGGTGATCCACCCACCTTGGCCTCCCAAAGTGCTGGGATTACAGGCATGAGCCACCACACCTGGCTGGCTTACCACTTTACATAGTAGTCTTACGGTCATTTGCATTTCCTTGGTTTCAGTGATAATGTGTCCTCTTTTATTTCTGATTTTATTTGTTTTGTTTTCTCTTTTTTTTCTTAGTTTCTCTAAGGGTTGTTCATTTATTTATCTTTTTAAAAAAACTGACTTCTTTCATTGATTTTTTTCTATTGTTCCTCTAGTCTGTATCTTATTTATTTCTGCTATAATTTTTACTATGTTTTTTCTTTTATTGACCTTACACTTGGTTTTTCTTATTCCCTGAGGTGTGAAATTACATTATTTGTTCTATTTCTTTTTTTTTCTTAATATAGGCATTTATTGCAATAAACTTCACTCTTACACTGCTTTTGCTGTATCCAATAACTATTGATGTTGGTTTTTTGTCATTTGTTTCAAGATATGTATATTTTTAAATCTTAATTTTTAATTTCTGTGGGCACATAGTAGGTACACTTATTTATGGGGTACATTAGATATTTTGATACAGGCATACAATGCGTAATAATCAAATTAGGGTAAATGAGGTATGTATCACTTCAAGCATTTTTCCTTTGTGTTACAAGAAATCCAATTATACTCAGTTATTTTTAAAGATACAATTAAATTATTATTGAATATAGTCACCCTGTTGTGCTGTCAAATACCCAGTCTTATTTATTCTAACTATATTGTTGTATCTATTAACTATCCTAACTTCCCCCCACCCCTACTACCCTACCAAGCCTCTGGTAATCATCATAACTTTATCTCCATGAGTTCAATTGGTTGTATTCTTTTCCTTTTTATTTTTTGAAATGAAGTGTCACTCTGGCCCCAGGCTGGAGTGCACAATGGTGGAATCTCAGCTCACTGCAACCTCTGTCTCCCAGCTTCAAGCAATTCTCCTGCCTCAGCCTCCCAAGTAGTTGGGATTACAGGTGTGCACCACCAGACCCAGATAATTTTTGTATTTTTAGCAGATACGGAGTTTTACCATGTTGGCCAGGCTGGTATCAAACTCCTGACCTTACGTGATTCATCTTCCTCAGCCTCCCAAATTGCTGGGATTACAGGCATGAGCTGCTATGCCTGGCTGAGTTCAACTGTTTTAATTTTTAGCTTCCGTAAGTAAGTGAGAACACATGAAGTTTATCGTTCTGTGCCTGGCTTATTTCACTTAACACAAGGTCCTCCAGTTCCATCCATGTTGTTGCAAGTGACAGGATCTCATTCTTTCTTATGTCTGATAGTAGGCCACTATGGATAAGTAATATACTTTTTTATCCACTCGTCTGTTGGTGGACAGTTAGATTGCTTCCAAATTTTGTCTATTGTACTAGTGCTTCACTAATAAAATAATTCTTTTTGTTATTGATTTCTAATATGATACAATGGAAGTAAAAAATACATAATATGATTTCAAACATTTAAAATTTGTTAAGATGTGTTTTGTGGCCCAACATGTAATCTATGTTGGAAAATGTTCCTGTGCCCTTGAGAAGAATGTATTCTTCTGCTGTTGGGTCTATCTTGTCAATAGTTATTCATATCTACTGTTTCCCTACTTACTTTCTGTTGGGATGATCTATCTGCTGTTGAAAGTGGGATACAGTAGTCCCCTACTGTTCATATATTGCTGTGAGTTTCTTCCTCCAGTTCTGTTAATATTTGCTTTATATATTAGGTGCTCCAATGTTGTCATATATTTGAAAATTGTTATAACATTTTCATGATCTGGTCTCTATTATTATGCAGTAATTATCATATAGTGATGACAAAATTTGACCAAGAGCCTAACTGTCTGCAATAAGCATACCTGCCCGGTCCTCTTTTGCCTGTAATTTGCCTGCAATATCTTCCTTTCTGGAGATGGAATCTCGCTCTGTCACATAGGGTGGAGTACAGCAGTGGTGAGATTTTGGCTCACTGCAACTTCCACCGCCGAGATTCAAGAGATTCTCCTCCCTCAGCCTGCCATGTAGCTGGGACTACAGATACCCACAACCATGTCCAGCTAATTTTTTTTTAACTTTTAGTAGAGATGGGGTTTCACTGTTTTGGCCAGACTGGTCTTGAACTTCTGACCTCAAGTAATCAGCTCTCCTTGGCCTTCTGAAGTGCTAAGATTACAGGCAGAAGCCACTGCACCTGGCCATCTTTTTCAATTCTTTAACTTTTAGTCTAAGTGTGTCCTTAAAGCAAAAGTGAGTCTCTAGTCAGCCACATATTGTTGAGAATTGTTTCTTTATTTATTCTGCTATTTTGTGTCTTTTGATTTGTGGGTTTAATCTATTTACATTTAAAGTAATTTTAAAGGTAAGGACTTACTATTATCATTTTATTAATTGTTTTCTGACTGTTCTGTAGTTCCTTTGTTCTTCTCTATCTTCCTTTGTGATTTGTTAGTACATTTGTAGTGGTATGTTTTGATTATTTTTTGACCTGGAGTTTTGCTGTACAATGATGAAATCTCGACTAACTGTAACCTCCGCCTCCCTGGTTCAAGCAATTCTCCTGCCTCAGCCTCCCAAGTAGCTGGAATTACAGGCAGGTGCCACCATGCCAGGTTAATTTTTCCTTTTTGGGATGGCATCTTGTTCTGGTGCCCAGGCTTAGGTGCAGTGGTGAAATCTCAGTTGACTGCAAACTTCACCTCTCAGGTTCAAGTGATTCTTCTGCCACAGCCACCCAAGTAACTGGAATTACAGTTCACCCACCACCACTCCCGGCTAATTTTTGTATTTTTAATAGAGACAGTGTTTCACCACGTTGGCCAGACTGGTCTTGAACTTCTGACCATAGGTGATCCATACACCTTGGCTTCCCAAAGTGCTAGTATTACAGGTGTGAGCCACCAGGCCTGGCCTCTAAGATTTTATTGTTTTTGTATCAGTTCCAAAAGTATGGAATTTTGGAATTGTTGTCACCATTATATAAAATAGTAGGAGGTAATTTTTTCTGACTGGATTTCTGCACTAGGCCCCAATAGATCAGGCCAAACCAGCATGAACTCAAGTTTTTATTTTATTTTATTTTGTTTATTTTTTTTGAGATGGAGTCTTGCTCTATCACCCAGGCTGGTGTGCACTGATGCAATCTTGACTCACTGAAACCTCCGCATCCTGGGTTCAAGCGATTCTCTGGCCTCAGTGTCCCAAGTAGCTGGGACTACAGGTGCTTGCCAACATGCCTGGCTAATTTCTTGTATTAGTTCAGATGGGGTTTCACTGTGTTAGCCAGGATGGTCTAGATTTCCTGACCTCGTGATCCACCCACCTCAGCCTCCCTAAGTGCTGAGGCGTGAGCCACTGTACCCAGCCTAGTTTATTTTATTATTTTGTTAAACAACTTTAATCTAGGTCATCACAGCTTCTCCACACAGTAATAAATATCTCACATGATCCGCATGTTTTATTCTGGGGAAGGGGGCAACAGCAGGGGTAATCACCTTCTTAGAAAGTCCAATCCAAGTTGGGATGGGGAAGCGGGGGAGGGGAGGGAGTAGAGAGAAAACCCGTCCAGTGCCTATGGCAAAGTGCAGGAGCCACCCTCCCCAAACTAACCTGAATCTAGCCCCTCTGGGAACAGAAGGGGTGCGTGAACTCCCCCTATTCCACAGGTGCCTCCCTGTGGCCCAAGGCTGGCACCACCCTCCACCTTCCAGCTTACTCACTTTATTTTGCATAAAGTGAGTAGCTCTGAAGGTCACACACTCTGGGTTATGTACAAGAGCTGGGAGGAGGGAGACTGCCCCTGCAGTCCCCCAGCTGTCCACTGGCACCAGGAGGAAGCTGCGGGGATAGGGGGATATATAAGAGGAGTAGGCCTTATTCTGCCCCAACTGGAAAGGATGAAATGGCTTTACCCAGGAGGAGATAACCATCCTGCCCTCCACTGCGACCCCACATACTGTCCATGTCCTGAGGGGGTCCTGTGAGTCCTGGAATCTTCTCCAGGGTCCCTCACCTGCCTGTGGCAGCTGTGAAGGGACCCAGAGGTTGGGGGCAGGGCTGTGTAGCCCCTCTCCAGCCAGGCTGTCCAGGCTGGGACTCTGGGGTGGAGGCACTTGTGGGGCAGCCTGGTCAGTGTAAGAGTCCAAACCGGGTGAGGTGGTCAGGACCCCCATGGAACTGGAAGTCAGGGCAGGGGTAGCAGAGGTGCCAGTGGGAGGCAGTTAGGGGAGAGAAGCCTCAGCCCTGGAGCTACTCCATGGGAGTGGCCTGCATGATCATCTGGGAACCCAGAGGCCTTCAACTGCAGGTGGAACGGATACAGGTGGTGGGTACAGGGCCACTGGGAGCCGCTGCCTGGGTCCCAGAGGCTGGTGATGGGGCAGGTGCAGCCTGAAGCTGCTGGGCAGCATGGACAGGGTGTTCTGCACACAAACCTTGGAGGGGAAGATGTGTGTGTAGCAGATGGGAGGGCAGCTGTGGCCTGGAGGATGGGAAGATGCTGTAGTCCTGGAAGAGCTGCATGACCAGGGCCTGGCTCTGGTCCAGGGAGCCCACAGTAAGTAGGGTGTCACCTTCTCTGACTCTGGCTCTCCAGCCTATTATTGGCTTCTGTACCTGTAGGGCCAAAGGAGAGGCTGTCCCCCTTTCACTTGGCACTCTTGGGGCTGTTGGACTCCGAGCTGCAGCTGGAGCATCTTATCTGCACTGGGGCAAGGTGGGGTCCTTGGGTGCAGGATCCTGGTCTGTGGGGTTACCTCTGCCCCGCTCACAGAAACTTATTTTCGTTGGTGCAGGCTCCACTCCCAGGGTGGCTCAGCCCAGGTGCTGCCTAGGAAGATGCTACTGCCCCACTTTCTCCCCTGCTGGGAGGGGCTGTGGTGACTGAGGGGCCTGGTGGCTCCAGGCTGCCCACACTTTCAGATCTGTTGCTCCAGCAGGTGACAGAATTCATGGCAAGGAACCAGGTTGCTTTGGAAGGTGTCGCTGGGCTCCAGCCCCAGGGGGTGGGATTATAGGGGGCTCACTGTGCTGCGATGTTCAGACTCCCGGGTCTTGAAGATTCCTGGGCCCAGTGAGAAGCAGGTGACTGCCAAGGTTGAGGTGGAAGCAGGCAGAAAGTGGAGAAGGAAGAGAGGGTGGGACCATAGCCTTTGCCAAATGCTACAGATAGATCCGGGGGACCTGGGGGCTCAAGGTCCAGCAAAAGGTAGCAAGGGTAAAGAAGGAACAGATGACAGGTAAAAATATCTTCCCACCAAAGTCCTTGTTCCTCTCTGGGTCCTCCTCAAAGCTGTCCCCACTATCACTGTCGGTCACCTTCTCCTTGCACTGTAGATCAACGTTTTTTTAATTGCATTTTAGGTTTTGGGGTACATGTGAAGAACATGCAAGATTGTTGTATAGGTACACACATGGCTGTGTGATTTTCTACTTTCCTCCCCATCACCTATATCTGGCATTTCTCCCCATGCTATCTCTCCCCAACTCCCCACCTCCCACTGTCCCTCCCCTAGTTTCTCCCAACAGACCCCAGTGTGTGATGCTCCCCTCCCTGTGTCCACGTGTTCTCATTGCTCAACACTCACCAATGAGTGAGAACATGCGGTGTTTGATTTTCTGTTCTTGTGTCAGTTTGCTGAGTATGATGGTTTCCAGGTTCAACCATGTCCCTACAAAGGACACAAACTCATCGTTAATGGTGCCATATTGTCAGCAGTGATATCATCATCCCCTTCCTCTTCATGGATGACCATGTGCTCCTCATACTGGCTGTGTCATCTCTGGCCACATGCTGGCAATAAGAAGCTTGGGTGGGCAGCAGTGGGGCTGCCTGCTGGCCACCAAGGTATCTCCCTCACAAGGGTCTGCAAAGGGGCCTGTAGAAAGAAGCCTTTGGGCCAGAGTAGGATGCAGTGACAGACGCCACCTGTATCAGCTCCTGTATGTCTGATGGTCCACTTTTCCATCATCTAGGCTGTGTACCCCACTGTGGGAGAAGGCTTGGGGCCAGGCTGAGCCAGGTTCCCTGAGAGTGTGCAGCCATTCTTTTTCACAGAAGCTGCTTCTTGGTATCCAAGCTCAGGAGTGTCTTGGCTGCAACTGACAGGATCTCAGAGGACACCCCAGGGGCAGCAGCAGTGCCCATCTCTGACAAGCTCTGCTCCCATAAGCCCTTGTGCCCTCCTGCTGGCCCCAGGCTAGTGGGATTGGCCTCCAAACTGGACTTCTTTTGGTCCATGTCGCAAGTGGGCCACCTTCACCTGGGAGGCAGGTCGTGGTACTTTTGCTTCTCATTGGACACCAGGGTGTCCACCACTTCACCCAGGATCTGGCTGATGGTTCGGTTGTCCTGGTAGGGGTGATGCTGGCTGAATATCTTGACTGCCACTTATGGGCTGCCGGATGTAGTCTTTTTCCCATTTGTTAGGGCTGTGTCCATCCTTCCCAGAAGATGAGTCTTGTTCCTTGGGCAGGTCACTGAGAGACTGGGTCTGACAGTTTCTGGGCAGTAGAGGCAACAGGGTGTCAGGAGACATGACAAAGAGGAAGGCATCATCATTGTCATTCTTTATCTCACTGTCCAGCCAGGGCTTCCCTGAGGGTCCTGGGCTGCCTCCTCTGTGGTGGGAGGCAGGCCCTTAACAGGTTCCACCACCCCCAAGTATGTGGGAGTCTTGGCCCTAAGCTTTCAGAGAAGGTGGTTCCAGGGACTGTCCAGGGTTAGCACTCTCTGTCTCACCTGGTGGCTGCTTATGTGCAACAGCTGCTGACTCAGTGGGTTCTTTGCTCTGATTGAAGGCCACCAAGGGGCTAGCAGGTTGCTGGGCCTTGCATGGTACAGGAGGAGTCAGACTGGTGGGTGCCAGGAAGGGGATGGAGTCAGGAAGAGCACGGAGTACTAGGGGAACACGGCGACAGAGCCAGGTTCTACATTCCTCCACATGAACATGCTGAGGCCAAGGGAGGCTTCACTGGATGCGGGCATCAGGGGTCTGTGGGCTGAGTACATGGTCCAGGCAGGGGGTTCCTGTCAGGAGCTCAAATCTCCTCAGCCCCCTCCTCAGCCAAGGTGGTTGGGCCCCAGGAAGGGGGGGTTGGGAGGGGAATGGGAGACCAGGCCTCAAGTTTTTCTTTTAGTTTTTTTTTTTTTTTAATGCAGTTTGGCTCTTGTTGTCCAGGCTGGGATGCAGTGGTGTGATCTTGGCTCACTGCAAACTCTGCCTCCTGGGTTCAAGCAATTCTCCTGCCTCAGCCTCCCAAGTGCCTGAGATGACAGGTGTGCATCACCACACCCAGCTAATTTTTTGGTATTTTTAGTAGATATCGGGTTTCACCATGTTGGTCAGGCTGGTCGGGAACTCCTGACCTAATGATATGTCCACCTTGGCCTCCCAGAGTGTTAGGATTACAAACGTGAGCCAGCCACCAGGCCTGGCTAATTCTTAAAAGTAGTTGTACAGCTTTTGATCTTACAACAATTAAGTCTTTCATCCATTTTGAGTTGAGACTCATAGTTTGAGATACAGATCTAATTTCCTTTTTCTGGCTGTGGTCATATTTATTGATTTGTGTAGTTGTAACATCTGTGCATTCCAAGAATCAATTCCACTTGACCATGTGGTACTTAATGTGCTAATTGAGTTTACTACGATTTTGTTGAGGATTTCTGTGCCTCTGCTCATCACAAATGTTGGTCTATAATTTCCTTTTCTCATAGTGTCTTCTTCTGGCTGTAGTATCATGGTGATGCTAACACAATATGCATCTGAATGTCTTCTTCAAATGCATTTGGAATTGTAGTCTCCTGGCCGGGCACAGTGGCTCATGCCTAGAATCCCAGCACTTTGGGAGGTTGAGGGTGGAGGATCACCTGATGTCCAGTTTTCAAGACCAGCCGACCAACATGGCAAACCTTCTCTCTACAAAAAATACAAAAATTAGCCAGGCATAGTGGTGCGTGCCTGTAATCCCAGCTCCTTGGGAGGCTGAGGCAGGAGAATCACTTGAAAAAATGCGTACTCTCCTCTTCAATTATTTGGAAGAGTTTGGAAAGTATTTTTGTATTATTTTCATTTTATTAATTTATTTAAGACAAGATCTCACTCTGTCACCCAGGCTAGGGTGAAGTGACATGATCTCAGCTCATTGCAACCTCCACCACTCAGGCTCAAGTGATCCTCTCACCTAAGCCTTTTCGTTACTTAGGACCACAGACATACACCTTCCTGCCTGGATATTTTCTTTGTACTTTTAGTAGAGATGGGGGGGTCTCACTATGTTGCCCAGGCTGGTCTCGAACTCCTGAACTGAAGTGATCTGCCTTCCTCAGTCCCCCAAACTGCTGGGATTACATGCACAAGTCCCTGAACCTGGCCTGTTATTTCCACTTTAAATGCTTTGTAGCCTTCCGCAGTGAAGTCACCTAGTACTGCCTGTTCTTTGGTAGCTTTTTTTTCTTACTGATTAAATCTCCTTACCTATAAGTAAGTAGGTTTTTCAGCTTTTTGGTTTCTTCCTGATCCAATCTTTGTGGATTGTGTGGTTATAGGAATTTATTAACCAAGGTTATCCAATTTTGTATTAGGTTATCAAGCTTTGTTAGCTTATGAGTTTTTTTTAAAATTTTTATTGCATTGTAGGTTTTGGGGTACATGTGCAGAACATGCAAGATAGTTGCATAGGTACACACGTGGCAGTGTGTTTTGCTGCCTTCTGCCCCTTCACCCATATTTGGCATTTCTCCCCATGCCATCCCTCACCCACTCCCCGCCCACTGTCCCTCCCCTATTTCCCCCAAAAGACCTCAGTGTGTGGTACTCCCATCCCTGTGTCCATGTGTTCTCATTGTTCGTCACCCGCCGATGAGTGAGTATATACGGTGTTTCCTTTTCTGTTCTTGTGTCAATTTGCTGAGAATGATGTTCTCCAGATTCATCCATGTCCCTACGAAGGACACGAACTCATCATTTTTGATTGCTGCATAATATTCCGTGGTGTATATGTGCCACATTTTCCCAGTCCATTCTATCATCGATGGGCATTTGAGTTGATTCCAGGTCTTTACTACTGTAAACAGTGCTGCAATGAACATTCATGTGCATGTGTCCTTATTGTAGAATGATTTATAGTCCTTTGGATATATACCAAGTAATGGGATTGCTGGGTCAAATGGAATTTCTATTTCTAGGTCCTTGAGGAATCGCCACACTGTCTTCCACAATGGTTGAACTAATTTACACTCCCACCAGCAGTGAAAAAGTGTTCCTATTTCTCTGCATCCTCTCCAGCATCTGTTGTCTTCAGATTTTTTAATGAACGCCATTCTAACTGGCGTAAGACGGTATCTCAATGTGGTTTTGATTTGCATCTCTCTAATGACCAGTGATGATGAGCATTTTTTTATATGTTTGTTGGCCTCTTGTATGTCTTCTTTTG
>CM052655.1:21607358-21625368 GCA_028533165.1 Leontopithecus rosalia | reverse complement strand
TAGGAGCTCTTGTAAAGCAGGCCTGGTGCTGACAAAATCTCTGAGTACTTGCTTGTTCACAAAGGATTTTATTTTTCCTTCACTTATGAAGCTTAGTTTGGCTGGATATGAAATTCTGGGTTGAAAGTTCTTTTCTTTAAGGATGTTGAATATGGGCCCCCACTCTCTTCTGACTTGGAGGGTTTCTGCCGAGAGATCTGCTGTGAGTCTGCTGGGCTTCCCTTTGTGGGTGACCTGACATTTCTCTCTGGCTGCCCTTAGGATTTTCTCCTTCATTTCTACCCTGGTGAATCTGACGATTATATGCCTTGGGGTTGTTCTTTTTGCGGAGTATATTTGTGATGTTCTCTGTATTTTCTTGATTTTCGTGTTGGCCTCCCTTGCTAAGTTGGGGAAATTTTCCTGGATAATTTCCTGAAGAGTATTTTCCAGCTTGGATTCATTCTCTTTGTCGCATTCTGGTACACCTATCAAATGTATATTAGGTCTCTTCACAGAGTCCCACATTTCTTTGAGACTTTGTTCATTCCTTTTTGCACTCTTTTCTCTATTCTTGACTTCTCGTTTTATTTCATTGAGTTGATCTTTGACTTCTGATATCCTTTCTTCTGCTTGGTCAATTTGGCTGTTGAAACTTGTGCATGCTTCACGAAGTTCTCCTGTTGTGTTTTTCAGTTCCTTCAACTCTCGTCAATGGCGGATGCCCCTCCCCCACCGAGCTGCACAGTCGTGGGTTCAGCTCTTCCTGCAGTGAAATTCTCAACCTCGGGCACTCCAAATTGCCGTTTTGCTTGTCCCTGTGGGGGTGGGACCCGTCGAGCCTGATCAATTGGCTCCCTGCCTTTGAGCCTTTTTGCTTTTTTTTTTTTTAAGTTGTAAGGTTGACTCTTTCCTGGGTGCCTCAGCCGCCTGCCAAAAGGCCCCGGGATCTGTGTGATTTCTTGTGCAGCCACCCACTGTGCTGGTTCACAATTCACCTCCCAGAAATCTGGTCTGGTTCACTGTCCAAAACCCGTTCAATCAGATGAACATGGCAATCAGATGAACATGGCAATCTGCCCTCCCATGTCTCAAATTGCTGGTTTACCAGGGCCTTCAGACCCGTGTGTTTCATGTGCCTTGCCACTGCGCTGAGGCACCGGCTGCCTGGCCTTGCCAGCGGAGAGCGCTGCACTTGCGTCCTGCGTGCCTCTTACACCTGGGCTTTTCTCCACTCTGTGGGCTACAAAGATCCGTCTGGAAATGCTGTGTAAACTCACCCTCTGCCTCTTGACTGAGAGCTGCACTTGTGAGTTGCTTCTAGAGCGCCATCTTTCTCCTTCCTCCCTATAAGTTTTTATAGTAGTCTCATGGTCATTTGTATTTCTTTGGTATCAGCAATAATGTGTCCACTTTTATTTCAGATTTATTTGTTTGAGTTTTCTCTTTTTTTCTGAGTTTCTTTAAAGGTTGTTTATTTATTTAGCTTTTAAAAAACTGACTTATTTCATTGTTTTTTATTTTCTCTAGTCTATATCTTATTTATTTCTGCTATAATTTTTACTATTTTCTTGCTTTTACTGACTTCATGCTTGGTTTATTTTTATTTTTCTCTTCCCTTGAGATGTGATTATGATATCTGATCTATTTCCTTTTTCTTAATACAGGCATTTATTGCAATAAACTTCACTCTTAAACTGCTTTTGCTGTAATCCATAACTGTGGATATCCTGTTTGTTTATCTTCACTTGTGTTAAAATATGTATATTTTTAAATTTAGAATGTTTAACTTCTTAGGGTACATAGTAGGTATACTTATTTGTGGGGTACATTAGATATTTTGATACAGGCATACAATGTGTAATAATCACATCATGGTAAATGGGGTATGAATCACATCAAGCATTTAGTCCTTTGTGTTACAAGAAATGCAATTATACTCAGTTATTTTAAAAGGTACAATTAAATTGTTATTGAATACAGCCACCCTGTTGTGTTATAAAATACTGGGTCTTATTTAATTTCTTTCTAACTATATTGTTGTATCTATGAACTATCCTCACTTTCCCCAACCCCTATTACCCTTCCAAACCTCTGGTAATTGTTATATCATTATTTCATTCTCTATCTCCATGAGCTCCGTTGTTTTTTTTCTTTTGATTTGTTCGAGATGCAATCCTACTCTGTCACCCAGGCTTGAGATGCCAGGATCTCAGCTCACAGCAAATTCTGCCTCCTGGTTCAAGCAATCCTCCTGCCTTGGCCTCCCAAAATGCTGGGATTACAGGCATGAGCCACCTCACCTGGCCTCATAATTTTAAAATTTCATCTTATTCCTAAAACTCATGGCTGGGCATGATGGTGAGCACCTGTAGTTTTGGCTGCTAAGGAGGCTTAGGTGGCTCACCAGAGTCTCAAAATTCAAGGCTTCAGTGAGCTATAGTTGTGCCAATGCACTCCAGCCTGGGCAAAAGAGCAAGACCCTATCTCAAGCAAATAAGTATCATTTTATTTTATTTTATTTTATTTTATTTTATTATTTTAAAAGCGAATAACTTAAAACTGCCACACGCAAAAAGTATCATTTTATTTATATCAGAATACATCCTTTTCTTTTCTTTCTTTCTTTTCTTTTTTCAAGGAGTCTCATACTGTCACCCAGCCTGGAGTGCCATAGCGTGATCTTTTGGGGTAAGTCTTTGGCAACAAATTCTCTTAGTTTTTCTTCAGAGTATCTTGATTTCCCTTTCATTCCTGAAGTATATTTTCACTGCATGTAAGGTTCCGGTTAGGTTGCAGTGAGCCGAGATTATGCCACTGTACTCCAGCCTGGTGACAGAGCAAGACTCCGTCTCAAAAATAAATAAATAAAAATAGATTCCAGGCTGATGGTCCCTTTGCTTCAGCACTTGAAAAATATGGGGTGCAACTTCGTTTTGGCTCCATCACCCCCGAAGGGAATTCTGCAGTAATGCAAATGGTTTTTCCATATGGAGTATTGGTATTGGTATTGGTATTGGTATTGGTATCGGTATCGGTATCGGTATCGGTATCGCTTTCTCTGGTTGTCTTGCTTTGTCCTTAGTTTTTAGAAATTTAATTGTGATGTGCCTTGGCATGACTGCTTTGGATTTTCCTTATTTGAGATTCATTTTGAATCTACGCTTTTGTGTCTCTTGCCAAATTTGAGGAGTTTTAGTCATTGTTGAGTACTTTATCAGCCTTGCATGCTTTCTCCTCTCCTTCTTAACCACCAGTGACACAAATGTTAGGTCTTTTGTCGCAGTTCCACATATACCTGACACTCTGTCCTTTTTTTTCTTTTTCTGTTTTCTCTGTTGTTCATACTGGGTGCTTTTTCTGTCTTCCAATTCCCTGCTGCTTTCCTCTAACCTCTTCATCCTGCTCTTGAGCTCATCCACTGATCTTATACTTCAGTTATTGTATTTTTTACTTCTAAAGTTTCCATTCCAATTTCTTTATGTCTTCTATTTCTTTCCTAAGACTTTCTTTTCTTTGCTGAGGCTTTTTTTATTTTTTCATTTGTTTCAAGCACCTTAGTTGTTTGCTGAAGCATCTTTATGGTGGCTGCTTTATGATCTTTGTGAGCTAATTCTAACATCTCTGCCACCTACTGTTGGCATCTACTGATTGTCCCTTTTCACTTAAGTTGCATTCAACAGTTTCAGTCCATTTTATCATATTGAGAACCATCTTCCTTGTAATGAGTGGTTTTCTATTGAAACCTTGACATCTTCATGTTATAAGACTCTGGATGTTATTTAATTTTTCAAACAGCTTTATTTAGGTGTAATTGATACCCAAGAAACTCCATATTTAAAGTGGGCAGTTTGATGAGTTTGGACATATGTCTATATAGACCCATGAAACCATCACCACAATCAAGGTAATAAACACACCCATCACTTCCCAAAGTCTTCTCTACTTTTTTTTTCTTTTTGAGACATGGTCTTGCTCTGTCACCCTGGCTGGAGTGCTGTGGCATAATCTCAGTTCACTGCAACCTCTGCCTCCCAGGTTCAAGCAATTCTCCCACTTCAACCTCAGAAGTAACTGAGATTACAGGCACCCACCATAATGCCTGGACAATTTTTGTATTTTTAGTAGAGATGGGGTTTCACCATGTTGGCCAGGCTGATCTGGAACTCCTGGCCTCAAGTGATCCACCTGCCTTGCCCTCCCAAAGTGCTAGTATTACAGGCAAGAGCCACCATGCCAGGCCTCAAAGTCTTCTCTTGTTGCTCCACAACAAACATTGTGGTGTTGTGTTGCTGCTATTGTTTTTTGACACTGGTCTGGCCCCTTGTTACTGCACGGTGAAGTAAAGTCCATGTTCCCCACTCAGTCTCTATTTAGACCCATGGGAACTCTTCTTCTTTTTACTGGGCAGGGTCTGGCTCCCTTTGTGGTTACTGCTGATACCCCATTGGGGTGGCCTCATTACCACGGGGTGGTAATGAAGATCCAGGCTCCCCCGCTTTGCCTCCTCTGACACACCCCAGCAGGAGGTGGGAGGGGTCTTTATTACTGGCAGGTGGAGTGGAAGCTCAGGCTGTCCCAGAATCGGGTATGGGTTGGGGGTGGGTGTGACTGTCTCAACTCTCTCCCTGGCTTCTCTGACACTACAGTCAGAGACGTTGGGGATTCCTTGCTACAGCTTCCCAAAGGTAGGATTCTAGGCTCCTGCTCAGCCTTTGCTGGGATCACAGGTGTTTTGGTGGTGATGGCTAGAATAGATGGCTATTCTCTAAACATTTTGGCCTTTTGAGGCTGCTCCCTCCTGGTCCTTTGGCTAGACATGACAGCTTTTATTGGAGCGATTTTCATCTGTGTCCATTGACATTTTCCAAGTTGCTGGCTTCTTCAGCTCCAGGGGTGAGATATATGAGGCCAAAGCAAACCACTGAGAGCTGCCCGCCCCATCTTCCTCAGGTCCTGAGGTCCCTAGCAGGTCTCTGCTCTTCTCACCACCTTTTAGAGTCCTCTTTTGTTTGCTTTCTGTATGGTGTCCAGGCTTTTGGTCATACTTAGTGGCAGGAACAGGGAAAAGTACTTTCACTCAATTTTCCTCGAAGTGGAAGTCCCCATATTTTTAGAAACCACTTCCCCTAGGTGACCCTTATGCAGGCAACTCTGAAAGGCTGTGCGGTGGGCTTGGGAATTGCCTTGGCCTGCTCTGGCCACCTTTCCATCAGTAGATACCAGAGAGATCCACAGCATTTTAGGCTACTGGGACTATAGAGAACCACTTCTATTAAGAGGTCTGAGCTTACAGAATCCAGTAGAGCCTTGGAGACACCCACCCAGTGGGGTGGGGTCCTGGTCTGAAATGTGGAGGCTCCAGGGACAGCTCCTTCCTGCAGCACCACACTGCCCATGGTGGCCCAGCCTGACCAGCACCAGGCTAGGGCCTGGTCCCTGCTTCTTGTCCCTAGGTGGTAGGACCAGGTGTCCTCTGGAGCAGGTGATGGATGAGGACATGGGAGCACCCTGTACCAGGGTGGAGATGTGTACAAAGAAAGTGTATGCACTTTCTAGAAAACCTCCCCCAGGGGTCATGACACATGGGAGAGCCCCCACCACCCTGTCTTGCAGATAAGTGGCCCAGGTGTGGGACACCAGCTGGCCCTAGCATGCTTTCTGAGCATGGGGAGTTAAACCTGAGAGTGCCCTGACAGGTTTTTTGTCTAGCTGGGGCCCAGCCAGGGGTGGCAGCTTAGTTAGATCAGACTGCTATTAAAAAAATACTGTAGGCTGAGCATGGTGGCTCATGCCTGGAATCCCAGCACTTTGGGAGGCTGAGGCAAGCAGATCATGAGGTCAGGAGTTCTAGGCCAGCCTGACCAAGATGGTGAAACCCCATCTCTGCTAAAAATATAACAATTAGTCATGTGTGGTGGTGCCTGTAATCCCAGCTACTGGGGAGACTGAGACAGGAGAATCACTTGAACCCAGGAGGCAGAGGTTGCAGTGAGCCAAGATAGTACCACTACACTCCAGCCTGGGAGACAGAGCAAGGCTTCATCTCAAAAACAAAACAAAACAAAACAAAACTGAAAACAAAACCAAAAAACTGTATACTGAGTTGTGTAAACACAGAAATTTATTCCTCACAGTCCTTCAGGCAGGAAACTTGAGACCAGGACTCAACTTGGTTGGGTTCTGGTGGGAGCCACTTCCAGCTGCAGACTTTTTACTTCGTGTTTAATCCTCACATGGCAGAGAGCAGAGATCTCATTCATGAGGACTCCACCTTCACGACTTCATCACATCCCAAGGGCCCCACTTTCTGGTACCACCCTCTCAGGGGTTAGGATTCCAACAATGAATGTGGAGGGATGCAAACATTTCATGTATAACAGGCAGGGCTGGTCCTCAAAGGCTGGTTGGGCTCAGGACCCCAAATGTCACTGGGTGTTCCACAAATGCCTTTCAGAGTCAGGGCCTCAAGGAGATGGCCTCTTCCTTGGCATGTGCCTCAGCCCAGGATCCATAGTGGCAGGCCTACAAAACTGCCTTCCCCAGGGCTGTCACCTCCCCCACACCAGGAGCCTTTTCAAGTCTCATGTCACCCTTAGGCCAAGTCCTCCTTTTGCCTTTTCCACTGGCCTCCTGGGACTCAGAGCTCAGACATAAGTGGGTTCCAAAAATAAAGAGGGCCGGGCATGGTGGCTCACACCTGTAATCCCAGCACTTTGGGAGGCCAAGGTGGTTGGATCACAATGTCAAGAGTTCAAGACCAGCCTGGCCAACATGGTGAAATCCTCTCTCTACTAAAACAAAAATACAAAAATTCGCTGGGCTTGGTGGTGCATGCCTGTAAATCCAGCTACTTGGGATGCTGAGGCAGGAGAATCACTTGAACGAGGACCCATGAGGCAGAGGTTGCAGTGAGCTGAGATCATGCCACTGAATTCCAGCCTGGGCTACAGAGCAAGACTCCGTCTCAAAAAAATAAAAATTTAAAATTAAAAAAAATGAAGAGAAAACTCACACAGGAATAGAATTGGCTAATCAACACTGGAAGAATGGTACTCCCGATTTTTTTTATGTGATTAAATATACATGACAGACTGAGTGCAGTGGCTCATGCCTATAATCCCTGCACTTTGGAAGGCTGAGGCAGGATCACTTGAGCCCAGGAGTTCAAGACCAGCCTGAGAAAGATCTTGTCTCAAAAAAAAATTAAAAATTATCCAGGCAAGGTGGCTCACAGTTATAGTCCCAGCTGCTCGAGAGGCTAAGGTGGAAGGATCACTCTAGCCTAGAAGGTCAAGGCAGCACTGAACTGTGATCAGAGTTCACTGAACTCTCTCTTTCTCTCTGAAAATATGCACATGCACACACACACAAACATATTCACTCAGGCAGGATGCATCTCCCAGTGACGCTGTGGCCACTTCTCCTGTCCTCCCCTGGCTCTGATGACACTGTGAAGCAGCAAACCAGGGTCATGAAGGGACCTCTAAAGATACAGTGTGTGCAGGGACCCTGTCTGGGGTGAGAGCAGCTGGAGGTCTTGCGGTGATCATCTTGGGTTGCCCAGGTGAAGGTGTTTCCCAGACAGCACTGGCCACAGAGGAGGCCTCTTCCCTGCCTGCCAGTCTCATGGCCTTCTGGCTTTCTCTACTGCCAGCTGGGCCAGCCCCAAGAGTCTTGGAGGGAGGTTCCCATTGCTACCAGGTAACTGCTGCTCCTGTCTCTGGCATAGAACAAAGTCACCCTTGCTATCAATTTAACACAGATGAAAGATTATGCCTGTTTTCATTCCCACCACCTATATATTCTCTCTTGGACCCCACAGCCTGTGTGGGAGGAGCATCTGCAGGAGTGGGCCTTGCCTCCCTGGAGCAACCACTGGTAACCCATCCTCCCTGGGGTCTGCTATCCTACTGACCTTAGTGTGCACAGTGCTGACCTCCTGACTGTCTGTTTTAGAAGGATCATTCCTTTCCCAATCTCCTGTTTCCCTGAAAATTCTCTGGAGCAGGGATCCCCAACCCACGGAGCCACAGGAATGGGCTGCTCAGCAGGAGGTGAGAGGCAGGAAGGGAGTAAAGTTTTATCTGTATTTACAGCCAGTCCTCATTGCTTGCATTACCCCTGAGCTCTGCCTCCTGTCGGATCAGCAGTGGCATTAGATTCTCATGGGAGTGCAAACCCTATTGTGAACTGTGCGTGTGAGGAGTCCAGGCTGTGTGCTAATGAGAATCTAATGCCTGCTGATCTGTCACTCTCTCTCATCACCCCAAGATGGGACCATCTAGTTATAGAAAATCAAGACCAGAGCTCCCACTGAGTCTACATTATGGTGAATTGTATAGTTATTTCATTATATATTACAGTGTAATGATAGTTTTATAATGATAATAAAATAATAATAATAGAAATAGGCTGGGTGAGATGGCTCAAGACTGTAATCCCAGCACTTTGGGAGGCCGAGGCAGGTGGATCACGAGGTCAAGAGATTGAGACCATTCTGGTCAACATGCTGAAACCCCGTCTCTACTAAAAATACAAAAAATTAGCTGGGCATGGTGGTGTGTGCCTGTAATCCCAGCTACTCGGGAGGCTGAGGCAGGAGAATTGCCTGAACCCAGGAGGCGGAGGTTGCGGTGAGCCGAGTTCACGCCATTGCACCCCAGCCTGGGTGAAAAGAGCAAAACTCCATCTCAAAAAAAAAAAATACAAGTAAAGTGCACAATCAGTGTAATGCACTTGAATCATCCTGAAACCATCCTTGGTCTGTGGAAAAATGTGTTCCACAAAACCAGTGCCTGGTGCCAAAAGGCTGAGAACATCTCCTCTAAGGCATCGCAGTCTTTAACCTTTTTGGGTACCACGGACCCTTACATAGCCTGATGAGTGCTATGTACACCTTAAAACTGCTGACGTGTATTGCTTACACTCAGAGATGGAGGAAATGCTAAAACTTAGTGAAAATAAAGATGCATTTTCTCCCATTCAAGCTCTTGAGTACCCCTAATGCCATCCATGGAGCCCCTGGGGAAGCACTGGGACAGGGATATGTGTACAGAATGACAGTCTAGAGTTGCCACCAAGGAGTAGCATGTGCAAAGCATGGGCTCAGCAACAGGGTCTGCTTCCTTCACCCCCTGAGCCTGTCTTCTGCTTCAGTTTGCCAAGACTCTGCCTTGACTCAGTGTTGGAGCAGGATGCCAGATGACAAGGTGGGCTTATGGGCTGGATCTTGTGTTTTGTTGGGGCAGAGCCCATGACAGCTATAGGAACTTTGATGGGGAAGGGTCAGGGGTGGAAGAGAACCTGTAGCCTGAAAGTATATGAGTGCTATGGCATCCAGGCCAGCCTTGCCATCTCTGGGAGAATGGAGCCTGGCAGAGCTGAGGAGGCTCCATGGCACCAGGCCTTGTCCCTCTTGGGCCTGGGCATGATGCTTAGCAATGGTGTGTGCCAGTCCTGGGACCACTTCTGCAGAAAAAACTGGGCACAGTGGCTCACACCTGAAACCCAACACTTTTGGAGGCTGAGGTGGACAGATCACTTGAGTTCAGGAGTTTAAGACCAGATTGGGCAACATGGCAAAACTCCCTCTCTCCAAAAAAAAAATTAGCCAGGCATGATGTTGTACACCTGTGGTCCAAGCTGTTCAGGAGGCTGATGTGGGAAGATCACCTGAACCCAAGAGGCTTAGGCTGCAGGAAGCTGTGATTATGCCACTGCCCTCCCTCCAGGGCAACAGAGGAACACCTAATGTCAAATAAAACAAAACAGAAGAAAAAAAGGGCCAGGTAAGGTGGCTCGTGCCTGTAACCCAGCACTTTGGGAGGCACAGGTGGGCAGATCACTAGATTTCAGGAGTTCCAGACCGGACTAGGTAACATGGAAAAACCCAATATCTACCAAAAATATGAAAAATTAGCCAGGTGTGGTGGTGTGCACCTGTGGTCTCAGCTATTCAAGAGGCTGAGGTGGGAAGATTGCTTGAACCCAGGAAGTTGAGGCTATAGCAAGTCATGATCACACTACTGCACTCCAGTCTGGGTAGGAGAGCAAGACATACTCCAAAAAAAAGGATAAGAAAAAGGAAAAACAGCTGGGCACAATGGCTCCTGCCTGTAACACAGCAGGATGGATGGCCAAAGTGGGCAGATTACTTGAATTCTTGAATTACAAAGTTCGAGACCAGACTGGGCAACATGGCAAAACGTCATCACTACCAGAAATGGAAAAAATGTGCAGCTCTGATTCAGCTATTCAAGATGCTGTGGTGGGAGGATGGCTTGGGCCCAGGAGGTTGTGGGTACTGTGAGCTGTGGCCATGCCACTGCACTCCAACCTGGGTAACAGAGTGAGACCTACTGTCAGAACAAAACAAATGAACAAAAGGAAACAGAAAAAAATGGGCACAATGGCTCACACCTGTAACATAGTACTTTGAAAGGCAGAGGTGGGCAGACCACTTGAATTCAGGAGTTCAAGGCCATAATGGGCAACATGACAAAACCCTATCACTCCCAAATGTACAAAATATGACCCAGGCATGTTATTGTGCATATGGGGTCCCAGCTAATCAAGAAGCTGAGGTGGAGGAAAGCTTAAGTCCAGGAGTTTGAGGCTGCAGCAATCCGTGGTCTCCCCGCTGCATTCCAGAGAGTAACAGAATGAAACCTAATCTAAAAAAGAAATAGAGAAAGAGCAAGAGAGAAAGGAAAGAAGAAAGGGAAGGAATGAAGAAAGGAAGGAAGAGACCCTCATCTTTACCAAAAATACATAAATGCTGGGTTACATGTGTAAGCCACTGTGCCCAGTCCATTTTTCTTTGTTTTGTTTTGTTTTGTTTTGTTTTGTTTTGTTTTGTTTTGTTTTGTTTTGTTTTGTTTTGTTCTGTTCTGTTCTGTTCTGTTTTGTTTGAGATTAGGTTCTACTCTGTTACCCAGGCTGGAGTGCTGTGGCGCAACCTCCTAGGCTCAAGTAATCCTCCAACCTCAGCCTATTGAATAGCTGAGACCACAGATGCACACCACCACACCTGGCTGATTTTTTTGGTATTTTTGGTAGAGATCAGGTTTTGCCATGTTTCCAAGTCTGGTCTCAAACTTGTGAACTCAAGTGGTCTGCCCACCTCAGCCTCTCAAAATACTGAGTTACAAGCATGAGCCACTATGTTCAGCCCATTTTACTTTTATTTATTTATTTATTTTTTCCTGAGATCAGGTCTCACTTTGCCACCAAGGCTAGAGTGGAGTGGTGTGGTCATGGCTTGATGCAGTGTCAACTTCCTGGGCTCACACGACCCTCCCACGGAGCCCCTTGAGTAGCTGGGACCAAGTTCGACATCACCATGCCTGGCTAAATTTTTATATTTTTGATAGAGATGGGGCTTGACCATGTTTCTCATTCTGGTTTCAAACTCCTAAACTGATGTAATCTACCCACCCAGACACAAAATTGCTGGGTTGTAGATGTGAGCCACTTTGCTGAGCTGTTTTATCTTCTCTCTCTCTCTCTCTCTCTCTCTCTCTCTCTCTCTCTCTCTCTGCATTTTTATCTGAGATCAGGTCTCGCTCTGTCACCCAGGTTGAAGTGCAGCAATATGACCACAGCTTGCTGCAGCCTAACCCTTCAGCACTCAAGGGATCCTCCCACCTCAGCCTCCTGAATACCTTGGACCACAAGTGCACATCACCACCCATTGTTAATTTTTTGTGTGTTTTTGGTTAAGATGGGGTTTCACCATCTTGCTCAGTCTGGTCTTGAACTCCTGCAATCAAGTGATCTGTGCACCTCAGCATCCCAGAATGCTGGGTTATAGGTGTGACCCACTGTGTTCAGCCATTTTTCCTTTTTCCTTTTTATTTTTTACAGAATAGGTCTTGCTCTGTAACCCAGGATATTGTGCAGTGTAATCACAGCTTGCTGCAGACTCAACCTCCTGGGCTCAAGTGATCCTTTTACCTCAGCATCCTGAATAGCTAAACCACAGGTACACAGCTCCACACCTGGCTTTTTTTTTTTTTTTTGTATTTTTGATAGAGATGGGGTTTTGCCACATTGCCCAGTCTGGTCTCAAACTCCTAACTCAAGTGATCTGCCAACCTTGGCCTCCCACAGTGTTGGATTACAGGTGTGGGCACTGTGCCCAGCCCTTTTCTCCTCTTTTTTATTTTTATTTTTTGGATAGGTCACCCAGGCTGGAGTGAAGTGATGTGATGTGATCATGGCTTGCTGCAGCATCAAACTCCTGCGCTTAAGCAATTCTCCTGCCTCAGCCTCTTCACTACCTGGGGCCACAGGTGCACACATGGCTACTTTTTGCAACCCTCACTGGAACGAGGACAAAAAAGGACCAGAAGGAGGGCAGGAACAGGCGCTCAGCCCCATCCCTGAGGCCGAACGGCACCCAGCACCCTGACCCTGCACTCTGGGCAGGGCCAAGGAAGATGGACCCTAGGTGGTGCCCTGGGCGACTCTCAGGCTGTCTGGGGCCAGCCTCTGCCATGGGTTCGGCTACAGCTACCACCTGCATACAGCGACACCACAGCCACCATGACAACCCCCAATACTGTCTGCTGGCTCCACCGCAGTGAGGATCCCATGGCCAGAAGCCTCTGCGGCTCCTCACACAGGCAGTCGGCCCTGCTGCTGCAGGAAAGCAGGAACTGACCAGTCAGGCTTGAGGATCCAGCAGCTGCACCGCACCCAGCGACCACGCCCCATCTCTTTGTGCATCAGCCAAGAAAGAGGGGTCCTAGGCTGGGAGGGCAGTCTGTTGGATGGCCCTCTGGTCTTCTGGGTCCAGCCCTGCCAGCTGACACCATGGGCTCAGCTGCAGCCACCCCTTGCAGATGGTGCACATCAGCAGCAGTGGCAACCCTGGACTTGCACGCAGTGGCCAGCAGCACAGAACCAGGGGCCAGATGCCACCATAGGCCTAACAGAGGCAGTGAAGACACAGCTGCAGGAGGGTGGGAAGTAGTGCTCAGCACCATCCCAGTGGCCACACAGTACCCAGACCTGCGGCCCAGCACTCAGGGAGCCGCCAAAGAGGATCAGATCCGAGGGGGAGAGGGGGGTATTCGTTGACCTTTGGGGCTCACTCAAGTCTGGGTCCTGCACTGCCACCCTGTGCTGCGGGCTCCACTGCAGCTGCCACCTGCACACAGTGTGGCAGAAGCAGTGGCAACCCCAGTTTTGCCTGCAGTAACCAGCATCAGGGGACCCAGGGCCCGAAGCCACCTCAGAGTGTCCCTCAGGACGTCTCTCTGCAGCTGCAGGAGGGCAGGGACTAGCGCTCACCCATCCCGTGGCTTCATGTTGCCTGGCGCCTGCATCCCCAAGCTCTGGGCTCGGGCCAAACCAGAGTAGCTCCTAGGGTGGGAGGATGGTGCACTGGCGGACCCTCCGGCCATCTGAGACCTGCCCTACCAGCCTCCAATGTGGGCTCAGCTGCAGCTGCCACCTGCACAGGGCACTTAGCGGCAGATGTGGTGACCTCTGAGCCTGCCTGAGCCAAGGCTGGACACCAGAGCCTGGCGCCCCTGGTGGCTCATTCAGGCCATCTGCTGTGCAGCTGCAGGAGAGTGGGAACCAGCCTCAGCCCCATGCCAGCCCCTGTTCAGCAGCCAGTGCTCAGCACCTGCTGCCCCGCACTGTGGACACAAACTGGTCTCAAACTCCTGAACTCAAGTGATCTGCCCACCTTTGCTTCTCAAAGTGCTGGATAGTGGGTGTGAGCCACTGTGCCCAGCCCCTGTTTCTCATTTATATTTTTATTTTATATGCTTATTTGTTTTTAGATTAGGTTTTCCTCTGTTACCCATGCTGAAGAGCAGTAGCATGGTCACGGCTTGCTGCAGTCTCAAAATACTGGGATGAAGTGATCCTCTCACCTCAGCCACTTGAATAGTTGGGACCATAGGTGCACACCAGCAAGCCTGGCTAATTTTTGGTAGTGTTTTCAGAGATGGGGTATTGCCATGTTTACCAGTCTGGTCACCAATTCTTTAACTCAAGTGATCTGCCCACCTTGTCATCCCAAAGTGCTGGATTGCAGGCATGAGTCACTGTGCCCAGCCCTATTTTTTCATTTTTCTTTTTTTTGTTTGTTTCTTTTCAGATTTGGACTCGTTCTGCTACCCAGCCTGCAATGCAGTGACATGATCATGGCTTGCTGCAGTTTCAACCTTGTGGGCTCAAGCAGTCCTTTCACCTCACCATCTTAAATAGCTGAGACCATAGGTGTGCACCACCATGCCAGCCTAATTTTTTGTACTTTTGGCACAAATGTGGTTTTGCCATGTTGCCCAGTTTGGTCTCAAACTCCTGAACTCAAGTGATCTCCCCACCTCAGCTTTCCAAATTGCTGGGTTAGAGTTGTGAGCCTCTGTGCCCAGCCCTATTGCTTTCTTTTTTCTGTTTTTATTTTGAGATTAAGTTGTGTCCTATTACCCAGGCTGGAGTGTAGTGACATGGTCATGGCTTGCTACAACCTCAACCTTTTGTGCTTAAGCAATCCTCCCACCTCAGCCTCTTGAATAGCTGGAACCAGAGGTGCACACCAACATGCCTGGCTAATTGTTTGTATTTTGGGTAGAGATGAAGTTTTGCCATGTTTCCCACTCTGGTCTCAAATTTTTGAACTCAAGTGATCAGCCTACTTTGGCCTTTTAAAATGAAGTTTTACAGGCAAGAACCACTGTGCCCAACATTTTCTGTTTTTTTTTTTTTTTTTTTCGTTCTCACTTTGTTACCCAAGCTGGAATGCAGTGACTTAATCACAGCTAGTTGCAGCCTCAACCTCCTGGGCTCAATGATCCTCCCACTATAGCTTCTTGAATAGCTGGGACAACAGGTGCACACCACCATGCCTGGATAGTTTTTTGGATTTTTGGAAGAGATGAAGTTTTGCTATGGTGCCTAATCCAGTCTCCATCTCTTGTATTCAAGTGATCTGCCCTCCTCAGCCTCCCAAAATGCTGGGTTACAGGCATGAGCCAATGTGCCAAGCCTGTTTTTCTTTCTTTTTTTTTTTTGGTGAGGGTATGAGGTCTCACTCTGTTACCCAGGCTGGAGTGCCGTGGCGTGATTATAGCTTGCTGCAGGCTCAACCTCCAGGAATCAAGAGATCCTCACACCTCACCCTCCAATAGCTGTGACAACAGATGCACACTACCTCACCTGGCTAATATTTTGTAGAGATGGGGTTTTGCCTTGTTACACAGGCTGGTCCTGGACTCCTGAACTCAAGTAATCTCCTTATCTCAGCTTTACAAAGTGCTGAGTTACAGGCATAAGCCATTGTGCCCAGTCGCCCAGTCATTTCTATCTCCTTCCTTTCCTTTTTTCATCCCCTCCCCTCCCTTCCCCTTCCCTTTCCAACTTCTTGACTTCTTTCTTCTCCTCCTTTTTCTCTTCTTTCTCTTCCTTCCTTCCTTCCTTTCTTTCTTTTCTTTCTTTCTCTCTTCCTCTCTCTTTTTTTCTTTTTCTTTCTTTCCTTCTTTCTTTCTTTCTTTCTTCTTTCTAATAAGGTCTCACTCTTTTACACAGGCCAGAGTGCAATGGTGTAGTCGTGGCATGCTAAAAGCTCAACCTCCTGGGCTCAAGTGATCCTTACATATCAGCCTCTAGAATAGATGAGGCCACAGGTGTGCACCACCAAACCTGGTTAATTTTTTGGATTTTTGGTAGAGATGAGGTTTTTCCATTATGCCCAATTTGGTCTTGAACTCCTTAACTCAAGAGATCTGTCCACCTCAGCTTCCCAAAGTGCTCTGTTACAGACATGGGTCACTATGCACAGCCCTTTTTACTTTTCCTTTCTTTTTTAAATTATTTTGAAATTAGGTCTTGTTTTGTAACCCAGGCTGTTATGCAGTGCAGCAAGATCATGGCTTGCTGCAGCCTCAACTGCCTTAGCTCAAGTGATCCTCCCACCTCAGCTTCTTAAATAGCTGAGACCACAGATGCATACCACCATGCCTGGCTAATTTTTTGTATTTATGGTAGAGACAGGGTTTTCCCATATTGCCCAGTCTGGTGTCAAACTCCTGAACTCAGTTGATTTGCCTACCTCAGCCTCCCAAAATGCTGGATTACAGGTGTGAGACACTGTGCCCAGCCCTTCTCTTTTTTATTCTTTTCTTGTGAGATTAGGTGTCACTCTGTTTCCCAGGCTGGACTGCAGTGGAGTGGTCACAGCTTGCTGTAGCCTCAACCTCCTGGGCTCAAGCAATCCTCCCACTGCAGCCTGTTGAATAGCTGATAATACAGGTGCCCACCACCATGCCTGGCTAAGTTTTTGCATTTTTAATAGACATGGTGCTTTGTATCTATAATAGAGATGGGGCTTTAATAGAGATGGTGGTTTTTGTAATTATGTCTTTCTCTGTTTATTCAGAAGTTTGAGTCTCTGTGCACAGTCTGGTCTCAAACTTCTGAACTCAAGGGATATGTCCACTTTTGTCTCCCAAGTGCTGTGTATGGGTGTGAGCCACTGTGACCAGCCCTTCTCCTTCTCCTTCTCCTCCTTCTTTTTAATTAGATCTCATTCTTTTACCCAGGCTGGAGGGCAGCCTCAGCCTCCTGGGCTCAAGCATCCTCCCACCTCAGCCTTTTGAATAGCTGAGACCACAGGTACACACCACCATGCTAGGCTAAGGTTTTCTATTTTTGGTAGAGATGGGGTTTCACCATGTTGCCCAGTCTTGTCTCAAACTCCTGAAGTCAAGTCATCTGCCCACTTCAACCTCCCAAAGTGCTGGGTTACAGGTGTGAGCCTCTGTGCACAGCCCTTTTTTCTTCTTTCTTTTCTTTTTTTTTTAGATTAGGTTTCACTGCTTATGTAGGTAGGAGTGACACATGTGATCACAACTTGCTGTAGCCTCAACCTCCTAGGCTCAAGTGATCCTCCCACCTCAGTTTCTTGAATACCTTGTACTACAAGTGTACACCACCACACGTGGCTAATTTTTTGCATTTTTGGTAGAGATGGTGTTCTGCCATATCACCCCGTTAGGTCTCAAACTTCTGAACTCAAGTGATCTGTCTGCTCATCTTGGCCTCCCAAATTGCTTCGTAATAGGCCTGAGCAACTGTGCTCAGCATTTTATCCTCTTTTCATCTCTCTCTCTCTCTCTCTCTCTCTCTCCCTCTCTCTCTCTCTCTCTCTGTGTGTGTGTGTGTGTGTGCACGCATGCACATGTGCAGATATATATATATATATATATATATATATATATATATATATATATATCTTGCTCTTACTTAAGCTAGAGTGCAGTGGCTTGGTCACAGCTTGCTGCAGCCTCAATATCCTGAGCTCAAGCAATCCTCCTACCTCAGTCTCCTCAGTAGCTTAAACCATGGTGCACACCACCATGCCTGGCTATTTTTGTGTATTTTTGATACACAGAGATAAGCTGTGGCCATGTTGTGCAGTGGCATGTTCACCACTTGCTGCAGATTCAGCCTCCTGGGCCCAAGTGATCCTCCCACCTCAGTCTCTTTAATAGCTAGGACCACAGGTGTACACTACCACACCTGGCTCCTTTTTGTATTTTTGGTGGAGATATAGTTTACTATGTTCCTCAGTCTTGTCTTAAGCTTCTGAACTCAAGTGATATGCCCACCTCAGCCTTTCAAAGGGCTGGGTTACAGGCATGAGCCACTGTGCCCACCATATTTTTTATTTTTTATTTTGGTAAAATTTGGTTTTACTCTGTTATGCAGGCAAATTTTTGTATTATTGGCAGAGATGGAGTTTGGCCATGTTGCCCAGTCTTGTCTAAAACTGTTAAACTCACATGGTCTGCTTGCCTCAGCCTCTTAAAGTGCTGAATTACAGGTCTGAGCCACTGTGCCCAGCAATTTCTTCTTCTCCCTCTCCTCCTCCTCCTCCTCCTCCTCCTCCTCCTCCCCCCTCCTCCTCCTCCTCCTCCCCCTCCTCCCTCCTCCTCCCCCTCCTCCCTCCTCCTCCTCCTCCTCCTCCTCCTCCTCCTCCTCCTCCTCCTCCTCCTCCTCCTCCTCCTCT
>CM052655.1:21572340-21607258 GCA_028533165.1 Leontopithecus rosalia | reverse complement strand
AACCACAGGTGCACACTACCACACCTGGCTTATTTTTTGTATTTTTGATGGAGATGGGGTTTTGCCATGTTGCCCAGTCTAATCTCAAACTTCTGAACACAGGCGATCTGCCCACCTTAACCTCCCAAAATGTCCAACTGTCCTCAGCTCTTTTTTCTTTTTCCTTTTGATAGTTACCCAGTGTGGTGGGCGTGCAGCTGTGGTTTATGGTTACCCAGGTGTGGTGGTGTGCACCTGTGGTTTATGGTTACTCAGGTGTGGTGTTGTGCAAATGTGGTTTATGGTTACCCAGGTGTGGTGTGCAGCTGTGGTTTCAGTGATTCAGGAGGCTAAGGTGAGGGGATTGCTTAAGTCCAGAAGGTTGAGTCTGCAGCATGCACTCCAGTTGGATAATAGAGCAAGACCTAATTTACAAAAAAAAGAAAAAGAAAAAACTGGGCACAGTGGCTTATACCTGTAACCCAACATTTTGGGAGGCTGAGGTGTACAGATCACTTGAGTGCAGGAGTTTAAGACCAGATTGGGCAACATGGCAAAACTCCATCTCTACAAAAAAAATGTTAGAAATGCATGATGTTTTGCACCTGTGGTCCAAGCTGTTCAGGAGGCTGATGTGGGAAGATCACCTGAACCCAAGAGGCTTAGGCGGCAGGAAGCTGTGATTACACCACTGCCCTTCAGCCAGGTCAACAGAGTGAGACCTAATGTCAAATAAAACAAACAAAAGAGAATAAAAAATGGCCAGGCACAGTGTGGCTCATGCCTGTAACCCAGCACTTTGGGAGGCACAGGTGAGCAGATCACTAGATTTCAGGAGTTCCAGACCAGACTGGGTAACATGGAAAAACCCAATATCTACCAAAAATACAAAAAATTAGCCAGGTGTGGTGGTATGCACCTGTGGTCTCAGCTATTCAAGAGGCTGAGGTGGGAAGATTGCTTGAAATGAGGATGTTGAGGCTGCAGCAAGTCATGATCACACTACTGCCCTCCAGCCTGGGTAGGAGAGCAAGACATACTCTTACAAAAGAAAAAGAAAAAAAAAGCTGGGCACAGTGGCTCCCGCCTGTAACACAGCAGGATGGATGGCCAAAGTGGGCAGATCACTTGAATTCTTGAATTAGAAAGTTTGAGACCAGACTGGGCAACATGGCAAAACCTCATCACTACCAGAAATGGAAAAAAATGTGCAGCTATAATTCAGCTATTCAAGACGCTGTGGTGGGAGGATGGCTTGGGCCCAGGAGGTTGTGGGTACTGTGAGCTGTGGCCATGCCACTGCACTCCAGCCTGGGTAACAGAGAGAGACCTGTCAAAACAACCAACCAACCAAAAGAAAACAGAAAAAAGTGTCTGGGCACAATAGCTCACACCTGTAACACAGCATTTTGAAAGGCAGAGCTGGGCAGACCACTTGAATTCAGGAGTTTGAGGCCGTACTGGGCAACATGGCAAAACCCCATGACTCCCAAAAATACAAAATATGCCTCAGGCATGTTATTGTGCATGTGGGGTCCCAGCTGTTTAAGAGGCTCAGGTGGGAGGATTGTTAAGTCCAGGAGTTTGAGGTTGCAGCATGCTGTGATTCCCCACCACCCCCCACTGCATTCCAGCAAGTAACAGGAGACCTAATCTGAAAAATATTAGAGAGAGAAAGAGAGAAATAGAAGGAAAGAAAGAGAAGGAAAAAGGAAGGAAGAAAGAAAAAAAGAAAAAGACCCTCATCTTTACCAAAAATACATAAATGCTGGGTTACATGTGTGAGCCACTGTGCCCAGTCCATTTTTCTTTTTGTTTCTTTTGTTTAAGATTAGGCCCTACTCTGTTACCCAGGCTGGAGTGCTGTGGCACAACCTCCTAGGCTCAAGTGATTCTCCCACCTCAGCCTCTTGAATAGCTGAGACCACAGGGGCACACCACCACGCCTGGCTAATTTTTTTGTATTTTTTGTAGAGATCAGGTTTTGCCATGTTTCCTAGTCTGGTCTCAAACTTGTGACCTCAAATAATCTGCCCACCTCAGCCTCTCAAAGTGCTGGGTTACAAGCGTGAGCCACTGTGCCCAGCCCATTTTCTTTTCCTTTTTTCTTTTTTCTTTTTTTTCCTGAGATCAGGTCTCTCTCTGTCACCAAGGCTAGAGTGGAGGGGTGTGCTCATGGCTCACACGACCCTCCCACGGAGCCTCTTGAGTAGCTGGGACCAAGGTGGACACCACCATGCCTGGGCTAAGTTTTTATATTTTTTTGTAGATATGGGGCTTGACCATGTTTCTCATTCTAGTTTTGAACTCCTGAACTCAAGTGATCTACCCACCCGGGCCACAAAAAGTGCTAGGTTATAGGTGTGAGCCACTGTGCCAAGCCATTTTATCCTCTCTCTCTCTCTCTGTCTTTTTCTGAGATCAGGTCTCATTCTGTTACCCAGGCTGGAGCACAGCAGTATGATCACAGCTTGCTGCAGCCTAACCCTTCAGGGATCAAGGGATCCTCCCACCTCAGCCTCCTGAATACCTTGGCCCACATGTGCACATCATCACACCTTGCTAACTTTTTTGTGTTTTTGGTAAAACGGGGTTTCGCCATCTTGCTCAGTCTGGTCTCGAACTTCTGAAATCAAGTGATCTGTGCACCTCAGCATCCAATGCTGGGTTATAGGTGTGACCCATTGTGCCCAGCCCTTTTTTCTTCTTCTTCTTTTTTATTTTTTTATAGAATACATCCTTCTCTCTAACCCAGAATGTTGTGCAGCAGCATAATCATGGCTTGCTGCAGACTCAGCCTCCTGGCCTCAAGTGATTCTCTTACCTTAGCCTCCTGAATAGCTAAACCACAGGTACATACCTCCACACATGGCATTTTTTTTTTTGTATTTTTGATAGAGATGGGGTTTTGCCAAGTTGCCCAGTCTGATCTCAAACTCCTAAACTCAAGTGATCTGCCAACCTTGGCCTCCCAAAGTGCTGGATTACAGGTGTGGGCACTGTGCCCAGCCTTTTTCTCCATTTTTATTTATTTGTTTTTTTTTGATTAGGTCTCCCTCTGTCACCCAGGCTGTAGTGAAGTAATGTGATGTGATCACGGCTTGCTGCAGCATCAGACTCCTAGGCTTAAGCAATTCTCCCACCTCAGCCTCTTCACTACCTGGGGTCACAGGTGCACACCACCACACATGGCTACTACTTTGCAACCCTCACTGGACCAGGGACAAAAAGGATGAGAAGGAAGGTGGGAACAGGCGCTCATCCCCATCACTGAGGCCAAACAGTGCCCAGCACCCTGACCCTGCACTCTGGGCAGGGCCAAGGGAGACGGACCCTAGGCAGTGCACTGGGTGACTCTCAGGCCGTGTGGGGCCAGCCTCTGCTGTGGGCTTGGCTACAGCTGCAATCTGCATGCAGCGAGACCGCAGCCACAGTGGCAACCCCTGATGCTGTCTGCCGGCTCCACAGCAGTAAGTTTCCCATGGCCAGAGGCCTCTGTGGCTCCTCATGCAGGCAGTCAGCCCTGCTGCAGCAGGAAAGCAGGAACTGACCAGTCAGCCTCAAGGATCCAGCAGCTGCCCAGCACCGAGCAACCATGCCCTGTTGTTCTGTGCATCAGCCAAGAAAGAGGGGCCCTAGGCTGGGAAGGTGGTCTGCTGGACAGCCCTATGTCTTCTGGGACCAGCCCTGCCAGCTGACACCATGGGATCAGCTGCAGCCACCCCTTGCAGATGGTGCACATCAGCAGTGGTGGCAACCCTGGATATGCATGCAGTAGCCAGCAGCACAGAACCAGGGGCCAGACACCACCATGGGCCTAATGGAGACAGTGAAGATGCAGCTGCAGGAGGGTGTGAAGGGGCACTCAGCCCCATTCCAGTGGCCACACAGTGCCCAGACCCATGGCACAGCACTCAGGGAGCCACCAAAGAAGAGCAGGTTCAAGGGTGGGAGGGGGTTATTCATCAACCTTCAGGGCTTACTCAGGTCTGGGTCCAGCACTGCCACCCTGTGCTGCAGGCTCCACTGCAACTTCCACCAGCACATGGCATGACAGAAGTGGTGGCGACCCCAGTTTTGCCTGCTGTAACCAGCATTGGGGGACCCAGGGTCTGAGGCTGCCTCATAGTGTCTCTCAGGACATCTCTCTGCAGCTGCCGGAGAGCAGGAACTAGCGCTCACCCATCCCGTGGCTGCAGGGTGCCCAGCGCCTGCATCCCAGTTCTCTGGGCTGGGACCAAACCAGAGTAGCTCCTAGGGTGGGAGGTCAGTGCACTGGCAGGCCCTCTGGCCATCTGAGACCCTCCCTACTGGCCTCTACCATGGGCTCAGCTGCAGCTGCCCCCTGCACAGGGCACTCAGCAGCAGAGGTAGCAACCTCTGAGCCTGCCTGAGCTCCCAAGGCCATGGACACCAGGGCCAGGCACCCCTGGTGGCTCATCCAAGTCATCCACTGTGCAGCTGTGGGAGAGCAGGAACCAGCCTCAGCCCCATGCCAGCCCCTGTTCAGTGCCCAGCACCCACCACATCGTGAAGCCACGCCAAAGGCTGCAGAATGCCCATGCCTGCACCTGATCTCCTTTCTAAGGAGAAGTGGGCCAGGCCACACAGCCAGACAGAACCTCCTCCTGAGGCAGGGAGGAAGGCGCACCTGCGACCCTGCACCTGTGATCCTGTGGCTGCTCCGGTGATCCCAGGAGAGCCTGCAAGTGCAGCAGAGCCTCCCGGAGCTGCAGTCGCATCTGCCTTGGTGTGCTGCCTGCCTGGGAGTGGCTTTGGGTAGCCCATGGCCACCACAGTGCAGGTGCCCAAATGGCTTTGCTAGGCTCACTCAGTCTGAGAGGTTGGTGGCAGCCAATATCGCTGCTGAAGGCTGTGGTGGACCCAGCTGGATCGAGGATTCTTCACTAGATTTCAGATTTTGGATTGCTGACTGGAAATCAGATTGCTGATTGGGGGTTGGATCCAGTATTTTGGGCTGGGTCTGTGGTGCAGGGATGGTGACAAGGTGACCCAAAGCTGCCCTGGCCAGGAGTGGGTGGTTGGGGGTCTGAAAAGAAGTCGCCACCATGAATTTCTTTGGCTTCAGGAGCCACAGGGTCCAGATGGTCGAGGACTCCATAGACCACGTCTACACGGGCTCCAGATACTGAATCCGGGACACGGACCTGTGGAAAATCGACAGGGCAGCTGTTAAGAGCGATGCCGCAGACGTCGAGCACTGCCTGGCATGCAGGAGCGGAGACCTGGACTCCCTTGACAAGCAGCACAAGTAGCTGGGTCTTAGCCTGGATGGGAGAAGGTCCCGAGGCCAGCTTCCCCGCAGCCCCACAACCCCTGGGGCTGGGCCTTAGAGGGCATTGGGCACTCTCAGTCAAACAGAGCCTCACCTGCTTTCCATCCCTCATAATTCCCTGGCTGGAACAGTAGGTGAAGAATTTGAGTGATTTTTTAAAAATACAAACTGGACTTTATCAACATTTAAAACTTTTGTGCATCAAAGGACACTATCACAAAAACAGAAAGATAATCCACAGAAAAAATATTTTCAAATCATATCTGACAGGGTTGAGTATTCAAAATATATTTTAAAAACTCATAGATGCAACAATGAAGAGACAACCCAATTTAAAAATTGGAAAAGGACTTAAGACATTTTTCCAAAAATATCTATATTAATAATTTATAGGACATGAAAAGATGTTCAGCATCATTAGTCATTAGGGAAATGCAAATCAAAACAACAAAGAGATACACCCAAACCACTAGAATAGGTATAATCAAAAAGACAAATGGAGAAATCAGAACCACACACATTGCTGGCAGGAAGATAAAATCATGCAGCCACTTTGGTAAATTGTCTAGCAATTCCTCAAAAAGTTAAATGTAGAATAACAAATGATCCAGTAATTCCACTCCTAGGTATATACCTAAGAGAAAATAAAACATGTGCCATCACAAGAAGTGATATGTGAGTCTTCACAATAGCATTAATGATAATAGCCAAAAAGTGGAGGAAACAATCAAATGTTGATTAAATGAAGAATGAATAAACAAAATGTAGTTTACCTATACAGTGGAAAATTATTCAGCTAGAATAAGGAATGAAGTACTGATACCTGCTCTGCTATTGATGAATCTTGAAAACATTATGGTAAGTGAAAAAGCCAGACTAAAAAAAAGGCACACATTGTATAATTTTATTTATATAAAATGTTCAAAATAGGCAAATCTATAGAGGCAGAAAGTAGACTAAAGGATTGTTAGGACTTGGAAGTATCTGCTAATGTGTAAGGGTTTTCTTTTTGGGGTGATGAAAATGTACTGTAATTTCCTATTTCCGTGCCCACCATACAGAAGGACAGCTTTACTACTGAAGGACAACATTGTGTATATACTAAAAACCATTTAATCATATACTGTAAAATAGATAAAATGGTTTTTATCTCAAAAAAAAGGTTTTAAAGAGATTTGTATGTTTTTAAAAGAGCATTTATCTCTTAGAGCTGTATACTATATTTATGAATGATATGACAATGTCTGGGATTTGCTTTTTAAAAATCTAGTGGGGTGGTGGTAGGTGGTTGCACTTAGGAACTAGGAGGATATAAACAAAATGAGATTGGCCATGAGTTTATATTTGTTGAAGTTGGGTGATGAGTACATGAGGGGTTGTTATACTTTTCTCTCTACATTTGTATAGGTCTGAAATTTTCGTTAACATTTAAAATATGCTAATAGTGCATTGTCCTTTAACAATAGTGGCAGAGAGTCACAGCATGTGAAGCACAGAGGGGCCTTACAGATTATCTAGTTCAGCTCTTTCTTTTTATGTAAATGTTGAAACAGACATATCCAGAGAGAGAAAAAATTATTTGTCCAAATGATCAGTTATCTCCAAAACAGGGGTCTGCAAACTTTAATACTTGTTACTTTTTTAGTTTTAGGTTTACAGCAAAATTTAGAGGAAAGCACAGAGCAATGTCATATATCCCCTTCCCCACACATGTATAGCCCTCCCCCTAACATCAACATTCAGCAGCAGAGTGGTACACTTATTACTATTGATAAACCAACATTGACACATCATTATCCCCTGAAGCTCATAGTGTACGCTGGGGCTAATTCTTGGTGGTGTACATTCTATGGGTGTAGAATGTCATATAGTTGGAACCATACAATATATAGCCCTTTCAGATTGGCTTCTTACACCTAGTAATAAGCATTAAAATTTCTTTCACGTCTTTTTATGACTTGATAACTCACTTATATTCAGTTCTGAATAATATTCTGTTGTCTAGATGTACCACAATTTACCGACTTAGTGAGGGACATCTTGGTTGCTTCCAAGTTCTGGTAAATATGAATGGAGCTGCTATAAACATCCTTGTGTAGATTTTTGTGTGGATATCCGTTTTCACCTCCTTTGGGTAACCACCAAGGAGAGAGAGTGCCAAATTATATGGTAAGAGTAAGTTTATGTTTAATTTTGTAAGAAACCACCAAACTGTCCTCCAAAGTGGCTGTAAAATTTTGCATTGCTATCAACAACAAATGAGAGTTCCTATTGCTCCACAACCTCACCACCATTTGTTGTTGTCAGCGTTCTGGATTTTAGCCATTCTATTAAGTGTGTAGTGATATCTCATTGTTATTTTAATTTGCATTTTTTAAATTTATTTATTTTGCTTTAGGTGATTACTATTTCTGGTATTTCTCCCCATGTTATCCCTCCTCATCCCCCTCCCTCCCCACCCCTTGCTGTCTCTCCTCTACCTGCTCCAACTGCCCCCGGTGTGTGACACTCCTCTCCCTGAGTCCACGTGTTCTTGTTGTTCAACATCCACCTATGAGTGAGAACATGTGGTGTTTGGCTTTCTGTTCTTATGTCAGTTTGCTGAGAATGATGGTTTCCAGATTCATCCAAGTCCCTACAAAGGACACGAACTCATCGTTTTTTATGGCTGCATAGTATTCCATGGTGTATACGTAACACATTTTCTTTGTCTAATGTATCATTGATGGGCATTTGGGTTGGTTCCAGGTCTTTGCTATTGTACACAGGGCTGCAATGAACATACGTGTGCATGTGTCTTTATAGTAGAACAATTTATAGTTCTTTGGGTATACACCCAGTAATGGGATTGCTGGATCAAATGGTATTTCTATTTCTAGATTCTTGAGAAATCACCACACTGTCTTCCACAATGGTTAAATTAATTTACACTTCCACCAACTGTGTAGGAGTGTTACTATTTCTCCACATCCTCTCCAGCATCTGTTGTCTCCAAATTTTTTAATGATTGCCATTCTAACTGGCATGAGATGATATCTTAGTGTGGTTTTGATTTGCATTTCTCTGATGACTAGTGTTGATGAGTATTTTTTAATATGTTTGTTGGCCTCATTTATGCCTTCTTTTGAAAAGTATCTATTCATATCCTTTGCCAACTTTTGAATGGGGTTGTTTTTCTTCCGTATGTGTTTTAGTTCCTTGTAGATTCTGGATGTTATCCCTTTGTCAGATGAGTAGATTGCAAAAATATTTTCCCATTCTGTTGTTTGCCAATTTGCTCTAATGATGGTTTCTTTTGCTGTACAGAAGCTCTGAATTTTAATTAGAACCCATTTGTCTATCTTGGCTTTATCACCATTGCTTTTGGTGTTTTAGTCATGAAGTCCTTGCCTATGCCTATGTCCTGGATGGTTTTGCCTACGTTTTCTTCTAGTGTTTTTGTGGGGTTACGTTTTATGTTTAAATATTTTATCCATCTGGAGTTAATTTTAGTGTAAGGTGACAGGTAGGTGTCCAATTTCTGCTTTCTGCCCATTACTAGCCAGTTTTCCCAACACCATTTATGAAATATGGAGACATTTCCCCATTGCTTGTTTTTGCCTGGTTTGTCAAAGAACTTATGGTTGTAGATGTGTGGTGTTTATTCTGGTGCCTCTGTTCTGTTCCATTGGTCTATGCCTCTGTTTTGGTACCAGTACCATGCTGTTTTGATTACTGTAGCCTTGTAGTATAGTTTGAAGTCCAGCAGTGTGATGCCTCCAGCTTCATTCTTTTTGCTTAGGATTGTCTTGGCTATATGGGCTCTCTTGTGATTCCATATATAATTTAAAGTGTTTTTTTCCAGTTCTGTGAAGGAGGTCATTGGTAGCTTGATGGGGATAGCATTGAATCTATAGATTACTTTGGGCATTATGGCCATTTTCACAATATTAATTCTTCCTAACCATGAGCATGAAATGTTTTTCCATCTGTTTGTGTCCTCTCTTATTATATTGAGCAGTGGTTTGTAGTTCTCCTTGAAGAGGTCCTTTAAATCCTTTGTTAGTTGTATTCCTAGGTATTTTATTCTCTTTTTAGCAATTGTGAATCGGAGTTCACTCTTTATTTGGCTCTCTGTTTGTCTGTTATTTGTATATATGCTAGTGATTTCTGCACATTGATTTTGTATCCTGAGACTTTGCTGAAGTTGCTTATCAGTTTGAGAAGATTTGGGGCTGAGATGATGGGGTCTTCTAGATATGTAATCATGTCATCTGCAAATAGAGACAGTTTGACTTCCTCCTTTTCTAATTGAATACTGTTTATTTCTTTTTCTTACCTGATTGCTCTGGCTAGAACTTCCAATAGTATATTGAATAGGAGTGGTGAGAGAGGGCATCCTTGTCTAGTGCATGATTTCAAAGGGAATTCTTCCAGCTTTTCCCCATTCAGTATAATATTGTCTGTAGGTCTGTCATATACAGCTTTTATTATTTTATAATATGTTCTATCAATACCTAGTTTATTGAGAGTTTTTAGCATGAAGTTCTGTTGAATTTTATCGAAGGTCTTCTCTGCATCTATTGAGATAATCATGTGGTTTTTGCTTTGGTTTTGTTTATGTGATGGATTACATTTATGGATTTGTATATGCTGAACCATTCTTGCATCCCTGGGATGAAGCCTACTTTATTGTGATGGATAAGCTTCTTGATGTGCTGTTGCAATCTGTTTGCCAGTATTTTATTGAAGATTTTTGCATTGATGTTCATCATGGATATTGGCCTGAAGTTGTTTTTATTTTTAGTTGAGTCTCTGCCTGGTTTTGGCATCAGGATGATGTTGGTCTCATAAAATGAGTTAGGGAGGATTCCCTCCTTTTGTATTGTTTGATACAAAGTTAAGCATATACGGTGTTGTTATTAATGTACATGTTAGAAACATGGTGTTATATACATTATTGGAGGTGCCTAATGAGGGAACTCATTCCCTTATCAAAAATACCATGAGTCATTTGCTGTAGGTGAAAAGTTCTCAGACGTCTGCTCCCACCTGTGTAGATAGGTTCTTTACTGAAGGTCGTTAGGGGGAAACTTGGACGTGGGAGGTGGGTTCTGTGTTCTTGAATGGAAAGATGCATTTTCTCAAAATGTAAGTTCTTACAGTGTTTACATATTTTACATAAACTGATTATTTTCTCCCATGACATTAAATATTTTCCTTCTTCTTCCTATGCAGAGAAATTCTGAATTGTGTTCTAGATATTTTAAATATTATGTTATGATTGTCTGAGTCTTGGTTAAAACCTAAGAGGAATGTTGATATCTAGTTTAGCAGGCAATCAACATGGTGAACTCAGGCCCCAAGTTCTGCTTAGCCTTTCAAGGGTTGTGGTTTTAGTGTTAGTTCCATTTTCAAAGTATTTGAAATGCTATTTATATCTTTCTGTTTTCTAGACCCAGTGGCTGGCCTGAGATTTTGGTGGTGGTCTATGTCTTATTTCTGTTTTCAGAGTTCTTAGTATAATATTTAGGGTCAGCTTCATGAATACAAAGCTCAGGGGTGAGGCCAAGAGTTTATAAGCAACTTCATCTGTTTATGGATTATGGGTGTCAGCCACCATGCTCAGCCACCAGAGGGTCTTCTGGAGCTTTCTCTATACATGCTAATGCCCACTTGCAGCTTTTAGGATGTGTTGCGTCCAGGCCAGGGAGTTACTGGAAGGGAAAAAGACAGCATGGTAAACTCACCACTAGTGTGGTTAACTCCAGATTCTCGTTTTCTCCAATTTGACTGCTCTTTATTTTTCATAGGCCTTAGATAGCTGCTCAGTGCACTCTCTCAAAAATTAATAGCTGCCTTCAATGATACATAAGGATAAAGTATGCTTACTGTGTGTTACTCAGAATCAAAAGGCATGGTTAAGTTTTGAAATCAACCGTATGACCTGTTTTGTTCAGAAGTATGCAAGACTAAAATGTGCCAAACTGGAATTTTATTTAAGCTATGGTAAGTTTGCTCTTCATTTTAATATAAGATTCTTAATATAAAATTATTTACCATAAATACAAGCTATTTATAAAAACCCAGTTCCAATTTAGTCATTTAACTCAAGAAATAGTTACAGAACAGCTAGTTTAAGCAAGTCAATTTACTAGGTGCTACAAGGTATAGTGCTATTTTACATGGTGTTGGGGCAAAACAAATCGTGTGGCAGTATAGAAGCCAATATACTACAGATTCCACATTGTTAATATGAAAATTTTTTCAATTGGGAAGATCCAACCATATTTGTTATCTTATTAATTTTAGCTTTGTGTCCTTAATTCAGCAGGCAGTCATGTTTATAATACTAAGAAAAATATTATTTTACTTCCTACTGCACATCTCTTTCCAGTTCTACATTTTGTTATATCAGAGTGGTTGCTTGAAATCTACCATATTAGATTACTTACACCATGGAAACTGGCAAACATGAAAAACTCACGTGCTTTTCCCTCCAGTTATGTATGTTAGACAGTTAACAGCATAATATTGAATCTAATTATAGCACATTGCTATATGTGTCATTAAAAAGTAATGACATGCTGTAGGAATATGAATGATGTGAGCAATGAACCCCTGATTGGAGAAATCAAGAAAGGCTTTGTGGAAAAGTAAATATTTCAATTATCTTCAGAAAAAGATGACTAACAACTCCAAGGAACATAAAGAATCTTTGAAAATAGTGACAGACTATATTACTGTTCCCAACTATGCAATTCCCTTCTTGTTTTATATCACTTCCATTGCTTTATGACTTATTACATATTTACTCTAAAAAACAGTTGTTATTTGTACATATGTGTATTTAATTCTTACCAAAAAGAAATCAACTATGAAGTATTACAATATTTCATTTTAAAAAATAGAAATCTTATGCACAAATAAGTTGCCCATGATCACACAAGGTGTTATTAAGATTTTACAGCCTTACTCCTTATCACTGGGTCAACCTCCCTCATTTATACTATGAATGCTCTATGAAGTGCCAAGAACAGTGAATATAACATTCGATTCTAAGGGCCAACATGTCCTTCCTTTTTTTGTCCTTTTTTTAAAAGCACCAAACTGTTGCCTTAATGAAGGGAAATTCCTCTTTCACTTTATGAGATGCATCACTTTTCAAATTTCTGCTACCTGTAATCAAAACCATCTACTTAGAAGTTTGATCTTTTCTTGGGGGGAATAGGGTGCTATTTTATTTGTTTGGTTTTATAGCCTTCAGTTAAAGTGTTCTCTTCAAGAATACCAAAACTTAAACATTACTAATTTGCTAAAGATTCACAATGTTAATAATAAAATACTTGTTAGGGGAAGAATCAATGTTTTTGAAAGGCAGCTAACATCTTGGTGTTCATTTCAACAAATTAGAACTTAAGGTGCTTTCTTATCAGGAGCATGTACCCTCTTGTTGAACGTTTCCTTCATGTCACTTGAGCTTTTCCTAGTATCTACTTCACGACTTCACCCTCCAAACATTCTTCTCCCTCACATCATCTAACTTTACATAGGGTATAATGGTATTTACTAAGGTGAAGCATGAACAAGAGCAGACTTTTCCAGAAGGTTTTTTTGGTCAAAATTATTTTTATATGGGAGTTATCTCTATCTTTGAGATTTGCCACCTGATAATAAATAGAAGTTTGTTGAGAGTTTCTTATATTTGTAGTAGATTTCACTGACTGAGCTTTCTTTAATATAAACAAGCATAGAAATTAGGAATTACACTAAAGAAAAAATAGATAAATGATCAAATAACCTGACCTAATGATTGAATTTAGTTCTAAGTCTTCAGTTTAGAAAATGGTACTTAATATGTTTTCAAAATTAGTCTAGTAGAAGACACTAACCTTTTTAATTTCTTTATACTCCCACATCTTTCTTAGTTGTATTTTATCTACACACACACACACACACACACACACAGGAAAGTGCACTTCACTTTTTATTCAATTGTTACTTTAGCAGTGTTTGCAATTAAGAACCAGCTTACTAAATGAACTGTAATTATTGCAAATTGTGGTAATTAAATTAAGACTAGTAATTAAAATGTTGCAGTAGTGCTAGCCAGTTTTGCTACGTGCCCTTTGAGAGAAACATAAAATGATATTATGTCTTCAGCTGCTATTTGTATTACAGATGAAAAACCTGGAAATTCAGGCTTTTAGAATCCTTTGGCTGAGACTTTAAAGCACAACGTGAAGTGGGAATTAACAGTTATACAGTGAATTCAAACTGTAAAGATGGTCAATTTGGTTAATTCCACAGTGAAAGTGGATTTTTCTTTCAAATGTGCAATCTTTATGGAATAAACATACATGGCTTTCCCATGGGAGAAAAAAGAACAATAAACTATAACCTTTTCCTTGTGTTTTCAAGGTGCTAATAGTGAGCCTTCTGGCTACAAAAGCTGGAGGGAACTCCCTCAGTCCACACCCATCTTTTGAGGATCCTCACCCAGCTGCTACTCCCAGTGAACCCTCCAGCTGTGTAGTAATTTGGCAGGGTGCATTGTTATACATAACTTAAAGCCATGTGTGACTCTAAAACAACTGGTGAATACAGATTGTCTACTTGAAAACCCCCAAATGACCTGCAAGTGAAAAAAAAATGTAACCAGTGATTGCTGATCACAAAAAGGACCCAAATTTTGATGATTTGATGATCATGAAATAATTTGATGATCATGAAAATGACCCAAATTTTAGATTTAGCATTGGCTGACTCTACCATCAACATATTTGTTTCTTTTCTGCCTTTGCTCTAAATAATCCCAAAATGCTATCTGATTAACCAAAAGTTGTGACTTAGAAAAATATGTGCTAAAATGTGTTATCATATACCAATTAATGCAAACATCAACAGCTATTCAAAAAGAGAGCTAATGAATAAGCACTGTCTTTTATACAATTTAATTACAATACATCTCCATAACATTCTCAAAAACTATAGAGGACTGGGGTAAGGAGAAAATAAAGTCAGGAACAAAGGTGAAGCACAGATATTTGCCATTCTATGAGGCTGAAACTATTCTGGTCACCAAAAACATTCCGAGTGCATAAACCAATGGATAGGACTTCTGGTCTTAGCAATGACAGATAATTGGATATGGGAATAATCTTCACACCATAAACATCTGTGAATCTAGACAAAAAGTAAAAATCAACTTGTCTGAGACATTGCACTACAGACAATATCAGGGTTTTAAAATTATAATTTTTATACTTTAAGTTCTGGGGTACATGTGCAGATCTTGCAGGATTGTTACAAAGTATACCATGTCATGGTGGTTTGCTGCCTCTATCCACCTGTCACCTACATTAGGTATTCTCCAAATATTATCCCTCCATCCCCAACAGACCACAGTGTGTGATGTTCCTCTCCCTATATCCATGTGTTCTCATTGCTCAACAACCACTTAAGAGTGAGAACATGTGATGTGTGGTTTTCTGTTCTTGTCTCAGTTTGCTGAGAATGATGGTTTCCAGATTCAACCATGTTCTGGCAAAAGAAATAAACTTATTCTTTTGCAAGGCTGCATAGTATTCTGTGGTGTATATGTGTGACATTTTCTTCATCCAGTCTATACTTGATGAGCATTTGGGTTGGTTCCAAGTTTTTGCTATTGTGAACAGTGCCACAATGAACATACATGTGCATGTGCCTTTATAATAGAACAATTTACAATCCTTTGGGTATATATCCAATAATGGGATTGTTGGTAAAAAGACAAAGTCTTATTAAAAAGACAAACTCATTATATAATAATGAAGGAATAAAACCAGGAAGAAGATATGATTATATATATATAGTATCCCACACTGAAGTACACAGATTTATAAAGCAAATATTACTAGCTATAAAGAGAGAAACTGACTGCAATAAAATAATGGTGGGGAATTTTAACACCCCACTCTCAGCATTAGACTGATCATCTACATATATAAAATCAATACAGAAACAGGATTTAAACAGGACTTTATCCCAATGGACCAAATTTATTTTATAGAGAATTCTACCTAAAAACTGAAGAATATGCATTCTTTCATCAGCACATGAAATATTCACCAGGATAGACTATATGTTAAGCCACAAAGCAATTCTCAAAAGAGTTTTAAAAATCAAAATCATATCTAAAACTTCTCAGACCACAGTGAAATAAAGCTAGAAATCAATAATGAGAGGAACTTTGGAAACTAGAAAAATATATGGAAACTAAACACAGGCTCCTGAACAACCACTGGGTCAACAAAGAAATTACAATAAGTCAAAAAATTACTTAAATAAAAATGAAAACATACCATACCAAAACCAATGGTAACAGCAATAGTAGTGCCAAGAGGGAAGTTTATAGCAATAAATGACTACATTGAAAAAGTAGAAAGATTATAAACAATCTATCACTGCACCTCAAAGAAGCAGAAAAGCAAGAACCAACCAAACCCAGAATAAGTAGAAGAAAAGAGAAAGATTAGAGCAGAACCAAAGAAAGCAGAGACTACAAAGACATTATAAAGGATCAACAAAACAAAAATGCAGTTCTTCAAAAAGATCAACAAAATTGATCAAACCAAATCTGATAAAAAAAAACTGATGACTATCCACAAAAAAATACCAAAATAAACAAAATCATAAATAAAAAAAGACATTACAACTGATACCATAGAAATACAAAAGATTATCAGAGACTATTGCAAACAACTATATGCTAACAAATTGGAGAAACTAAAGAAAAAAATATATTCTTGCACACATAAAACCTACAAAGATTGAATCAGGAAGAAATAGAAACCTGAGGGAACAATGATATGGATCAAGACTTAATCATTAATAAAATTTTCCCAACATAGAACAGACTAAGACCTCATGGGTTCACAGCCAAATTCTATCAAATGGGCATAAAACTTGTACCAATCCGCCTAAAACTATAATAAAAAATTGAAGAGGGAATTATTAACTCATTCTACAAGGCTAGCATCACTCTGATACCAAAACCAGATAAAGACACAAAAAATAACAAAACTACAGGGGAATATCCCTAATAATCATAGATGCAAAACTCCTCAGCAAAAACTAGCAAACTACATCAGCACAGCAAAAATACACCATAATAAAATGAGATGTAAAACAGGAACACAAAGATGATTCAAGATATGCAAATCAATAAACAAGATACACCACACCAAAAAGAAAAAAGGACAAAAGCCATATAATCATCTAAATAAATTCAGACAAAGTATACCACAAAATCCAACATCGCTTCATGATAAAAACTCTCAACATATTAGGTACAAAAGGAACGTTTCTCAAAAGCATAAAGGCCATATATGACAAACCCACAACTAACATTATACTGAATGGGGAAAAGTTGAAAGTCTTTTCTCCAAGAACTGGAATGAGACAAAGATGCCCTCTTTCATCATCTATTCCACATAGTAATGGAAGTCTCAGTCAGAGCAAACAGGCAAGAGAAAAATAATTAGAAAGCCTCCAAATTGGAAAAGAGGAAGTCATATTGATAATGATATCTTATGCCTAGAAAAACCTAAAGAATCCAGAAATAAACTTCTAGATTTGACAAACGAATTTAGTAAAGTGGCAGGATGCAGAATTAACATAAATCCATGGAGAGCAGTACAAAAATTTCTCAAAAATCTAAAAATAGAATTACAATTTGATCTAGAAATGCCACTGAGTATCTAACCCAAAGAAAATTAATATATATCAAATAAAAATCCATACTTGCATGTTTACTACAGCACTATTCAAAATAGCAAAGATAATAGAATCAATCTAAGTGTCCACCAATAAGTGAATAGATAAAAAGTTGTGTATATACACAATGGAATACTATTCAACCATAAAAAATAACAAGATCTTCTCATTTAGAGCAACAAGGGTGAAACTGAGGATGTTATCTTAAGCAAGAGAAGCTAGGCACAAAAATACAAGTATTGGCCAGGTGCGGTGGCTCGTGCCTGTAATCCCAGCACTTTGGGAGGCCAAGGCAGTTGGATCACGAGGTCAAGAGATTGAGACCATCTTGGCCAACATGGTGAAGCTCCATCTCTACTAAAAATACAAAAATTAGCTGGGCGTTTGGCATGCACCTGTAGTCCCAGCTACTCAGGAGGCTAAAGCAGAAGAACTGCTTAAACCCAGGAGGGAGAGGTTGCAGTGAGCCAAGACTGAGCCACTGTGCTCCAGCCTGGTGACAGAGCAAGACTCCATCTCAAGAAAAAGAGAAAAAACACAAGTATCACAGGTTCTCACAAGTCGGAGCTAAAACATTTCATAATGTGGGGGGAGGTAGAGAGTGGAAAGAGATAACAGATATTGGGACAGGTACATGAGAGAAAGGGGGAAGATGAGAATGTTAAAGTGTATAAACATATAGTTAAGGAGAAGGCATAAATTTAATGCTTGATAGAAGAATAGGGTGACTACAGTTAACAAAAATGTATTGTCCTCAGGTGATGGACACCCTAAATATCCTTGAATGACTTATACATTACATATATGTAATAAAATTTCACATTTACCCCATAAATTTGTACAGTTTTTTAAAAATTCTGTTAAATAAAAAATATGTATCATCACAAAGTAGGTAACTTAAAACAATAAAAATTTATTCTCTCAAAATTCTAGAGCCTAGAAGTCCCAAAATCAAAGTGCTAGCAGGTTTGTTTCCTCTGGAGGTTCTGAGGGAGAATCTGTTCCATACCTCTCTCTATATATATCCAGTGGTTGCCAGTAATCCTTGGGGTTTCTTGGCTTATAGGCACATCACTCCAATTCCTGCCAATGTCTTCACGTGGCATTCTCTCTATACCTCCATGAATCTGTGTGTCTTCTTCTCTTCCTGTAAGAGCCCATTCTAATCTAGTATGACAATCTTAACCTAACTAGTTATATCTATAAGGATCCTCTTTCCAAATAAAGTCACATTCTGATATTCTTAGTGTGGTGGACATAAAAATGTTTTATTGGGGTGGGTGGGGGACAAAATTCAATCCATCATGGAGTACAAATCTTGAACTGTAAGGTTAAGATGATTCATATTTTCATTCTCCAAACACCTAGACTATATGGAATGAACACCAAATAAAAGACACAGCCAGGTATCTGGCCCATGCCTCTCATCCCAGCCACGCTGGAAGCCAAGGTGGGAGAATTGTTTGAGCACAAGATTTTGAGACCAGCCTGGGTAATATAGTGAGACCTTTGTCTATAATGAATTTTTAATTAGCCAGGTGAGTCCCAGCTACTCAAGAGGTTGAGGTGAGAGGATTGTTGAGCCCAGGAGTTCAAGGATGTAGTGAGCTATGATTACACCAATGCACTCCAGCCTGGGAGATAGAATGAGAACCCATCTCTAACAAAAAACATAAAACAAATTCCAAACGTGAATACACTAAAAATATTAAAACTAAAACAGTCTGTACTGCAACTTTGAATACTTTGTGGATTTTCCCCCTATTTCAAACATATACTTAATACCTTGGTCCCTGGAAGCCCATTCCCAAAAGGCCATGTTCTCCACTGTCACAACATTAACAACCATGAGCTGCAGTGATCTCTCATAACAAGCTTTATTCTCTCAATAGCTCTTTCAAGATGCAAATCACTCTAAAAACACAATCGTAACCCAGTAAGAGCACACAGGGCGATTTTGAAAACACTTCTATTTTGACACAGACCTCGTATGTTCACCCAAATCCCATATCTACCATGGTCTCATAATTATATGTCTGTGTTTACTAGGTTATTAATAAAATAATATCAAAAATATGTTCTGTATATACAACCTGAAATACTGCTTTCTTCAGTGAGAGATGTGGATGTTATAAGAAACAAAGGAAGTGGTCCATAAAGTCCATCTCAGAACATAATCTTGGCCTACTTCCTAATTTTCAAAGCCATATGATCAGTTATGGTCAGACATACTGGGGACCACTTGATCCAATCATTAGATTTCCCCTATGCAAATATAATCTCTGCTCCACAGTTCTGTTTTTATTCATCCTCTTTCTTAGCTCTCTTCCTACCCATAAAACTTCAGTAGGCTCTTTTATTATCAGAGTGTTTTTATTTGCATGAATCTAGTTTACACATTGGAACACTCCAAGCAATAAATATCTAATATGAACATGGAAGGTATTATATGGTAGGAGGAAAGATAAGTGCATTTGACCATCAGGCAACCTAAGGGTCTAATACAGCCTACCTATATCACCAAGTGAAACACATTTGGTCTTGATTTCTTTCAAAACCGAAGTTGAAATTCTTAGAACATACATCCTGAAGTGTTTAAAAATGAAATTTTATTGCAACTTCAAGTTATATTTAAATGGTTCAGTCAAAAAGATGGATAGAGAGGCAGACATAGATAAAACTAATATGACAAAATGAAAAGTATTAAATCTAGATGTATTTGGTATATAAAAGTTTACATCTTTTTTCTTTTTCTTTTTTTTTTTTTTTGTTGAGACAGAAGAGAACCTTATTATGAATGCCTGGGCACCCAGGATGGCAGTAGGCTCACGCCTAAAATGGTAGGGTAGCCTAACAAAGGAGGCAGTTCAGCTTATATGCTGTTTGAGGCTGGAAATTGAAGCAGGAAGTCAGTTTCAGACAAAGACAATCAGTTTTTACAAAGTTCAGCTTCCTGGTCATTTGACTCTATAATCTTGCAGTTGAGTTAAGGGGTAAAAAGGTGGGGGGAGGGGATCTCGGGAGACCAGAAGAACAAGACATGCAGAAATGTGCTGGTTGCAGACTTAAAGATGTGCTCTGGTGCGCTTATCTATGTAAAGAGGAGGGTTCCCAGTCTGCTTTACTTTTACTTTTAATTACCATGTATATGCTTATGATATAAATTATATTCTATTCTATAGCATTTTTGTTTCCTTCCACATTTTCCCCCTTTAAAAGCTTTCTTTTAAAATGTAGATACTGTTATCAGAAAGATTTTACATCCGTCTTTATGCACAGAATGCACACTCCAAGTCTCCTCACTGGCAACTTGCTTGCCTGGGAATTACCTTGCCTGTGTATTTGATCCTAATGCAGCTCGTGTACTTCGTGGGAGCAGACTGGCTTTTGATATGACTTTAGCCATTGCAAGCCTCCCCACAGCTGTGCCTCTCTTAGGTTGCTGTCATCTTTGAGAGACTCATACCTGTCACTGGATAACCAGCCATCCACGTGGGGGAAACACAGGCAACTTACTTGCTTGCCTGTGAATTACACTGCTAGTGAATCTGCTCCCAGAGCAGCTCATTTCCTTTATGGGAAAAGACTGGCTGTTCTCAGGACTTTAGCCTTTGCTGGCCTCATATGCAGCTGTGCCTCCCTTAGGTTGCTATCATCTTTCAGAGACTCTTACACATCATTGGCTAACAAGTCATTCATGGTGGGGGGGCACACAGGCAACCTACTTGCTTGCATGAGCGTTACCTTGCCTGTGTATCTACTCCTAGAACTGCTTGTTTCCTTCACGGGAGCAGACTGGCTTTTGCTATGACTTTAGCCTTTGGTGGCCTCCCTGCAGCTGTGCCTGTCTTAGGTTCCTCTCATCTTTTAGAGAGTCTTGCCCACCATTGGAAAACCAGCCATCAACCAGGGAGGCACACAGGTAACTTACTTACTTTCCTGTCAACTATGCTACTGGTACATCTGCTCCTAGTATGACTTTAGCCTTTCCTGACCTCCCCATGGCTGGGCCTTTCTTAGGTTGCTCTCATCTTTCACAGAGTCTTACCCATTATTGGCTAACCAGCCATCTATCTAGGGGGCACAAAGACAACTTACTTGCTTGCCTGTCAAGTAGGCTGCTGGTTCATCTGCTCCTAGTGCTGCTCATTTCCTTCACAGGAGCAGACTGGCACTGCTATGACTTTAGCTTTGGCTGGCCTCCCCATGGCTGTGCCTGTCTTAGGTTGCTCTCATCTTCCAGAGAGTCTTAACCATCATTGGCTAACCAACTATCCAATGGAGGGGCACACAGGCAACTTACGTGCTTGCCTGTCAAGTAGGCTGTTGGTTAGTCTGATCCTAGTGCTGCTAATCTCCTTCATAGGATGAGACTGGCTTTTGCTATGACTTTAGCCTTTGCTGGCTTCCTTGTGGCAGTGCCTGTCTTAGGTTGCTCTCATCATTCAGAGACTCTTACCCATCATTGGCTAACCAGTCATCCACCTGGGGGGCACACAGGCAACTTACTTCTTGCCTGTCAAGTAGGCTGCTGGTTCATCTGCTCCTAGTGCTGCTCAGTTCCATCATTAGAGCAGATTGGCTTTTGCTATGACTTTAGCCATTGCTGTCCTCCCCACGGCTGTGCCCATCATAGGTTGCTCTCATCTTTCACAAAGTCTTCCTCATCACTGGCTAGCCAGCCATCCACCTCAGAGGCACACAGGCAACTTACTTGCTTACCTGTCAATTATGCTGCTGGTGCATCTGTTGCTAGTGCTACTTGGTTCCTTCACAAGAGCAGACTCGCTTTGTCTATGACTTTAGCCTTTGCTGGCCTCCCTGCAGCTGTGCTTGTCTTAGGTTGCTCTCATCTTTCAGAGAGTGTTACCCGTCATTGGCTAACCAGCCATACCCCTGTGGGGCACACAGGCAACTTACTTACTTGCCTGTCAAGTAGGCTGCTGGTTCATCTGCTCCTAGTGCTGCTAGGTTTGGTCATGGGAGCAGACTGGCTTTTGCTATGACTTGAACTTTTGCTGACCTCCCTGCATCTGTGCCTGTTTTAGGTTGCTCTCATCTTTCACAGAGTCTTACCTGTCATTGGCTAACCAGCCAGCCACATGAGGGGCACACAGGTAACTTACTTACTTTGCCTGATAATTACATGGCTGGTGCATCTGCTCATAGAGCTACTTGGTTTCCCAATGGGAGTAGATTGTCTTCTGCTATGACTTCAGCCTTTGCTGGCCTCCCCACATCTGTGCCCTTCTTAGGTTGCTCTGATCTCTCACAGAATCTTACCCCTCATTGGCTAAGAACCCATCAACCTGGGGGGCACATAGGCAACTTACTTGCTCCCCTGTCAAGTAGGCTGCTGCTGCATCTGCTCCTAGTGCTGCTAGATTCCAACACGGGAGCAGACTGGCTTTTTCTATGACTTTAGCCTTCACGGGCCTAGCCACAACTGTGCCTGTCTTAGGTTGCTCTCATCTTTCAAAGAGTGTTACCTGTCATTGCCTAACCAGCCATCCCCCTGGGAGACACACAGGCAACTTACTTACTTGCCTGTCAAGTAGGCTACTGGTTCATCTGCTCCGAGTGTTGTTCATTTACTATTACGATCCTTGGAACCAACCTATTTCTTCAATGAGTACACTTATAGCTACTTGAAATAGAGGCCTCATACATTGCTTTATATAAAATATAATTCATTGATGGGAAAATGGTTTTTATAAAAATAGCCACTTACATTTCTACCTTCATTCCTAACATTTTTGAAATATTTGCCACACACTAGGCCTCCCAATTTTGTTTTTCAGTGTTGATTTTAAAACAGTTCAGTAGTTTTAAAGTAGGTGACCATTAAAAAGGAGAAAAGGAAAGCTAAAGATTGATAAAAGTTGTCTAAGATTGCCTTTGAGTCATGTTTAGATAGGACCAGAAGCAAGATTTAAGAGTTTAGAATTTCTGCCTTTTATCTGCATTATACCTAGAAAACAATCTAGAAAAAGTGGGAGGCAGGTCTTCTGCTAAGCTTCAAATCACACATCTCTGAGGCAAAAGTGACATGGGCTTGCTTGGAGTCAGAAAAATTTGTGGCATGTAGAACTATCAAAGAAAAATGTGTTATTTTCAAATGACAGATTGAGTATCCTTATCCAAAATGCTTGGGCCAAGAGTGTTTTGTATTTCTAATTTTTTCAGATTTGGGAATATTTACATATATTTGAGATATATTGGGAATGGAACCCCAAACTAAACATTAAATTCAGTTATGTTTCACATATACCTTATACATATAGCATAAAGTTAATTCTGCAAACTAGTTTAAGTAATTTTGTGCATGAAACAAAGTTTGTGTTAAGTACTCACAAGTGGAATTTCTTACATGTGGTGTCATGTTGGTGCTCAAAAAGTTTCATATTTCGAAGCACTACGGATTTCAGATTTTCAGATCAGGAATCTGTAATAACAAAAACAAAAATTTTATATATTTTTATATATGTTATAATATTCCTTATATTTCAATTACATTATCTTTATATTTATTGAGGTTGCTTATCATCACATAGTTTGAAGGATCCAATAGTTTATACAATTGTATTACAAAGAAACACTAGTCCTCTCCTCCCACTACATTTCACAAGTCATAGAAAAGTACTCTCAACAATTACAGCCTTCTCTTAAATAAACTCTGAGAAAACAAAAGAAAAATTTACCCGAAGAATGTAAAGTGCTTTTAATTACTAGGCCCAGAGAGACATCCAAATGAGACAGCAATCATGCCCTACTCCCTTCTTTGAGCTATGTAGTTCTTTCCTGAAACTGCCTATACAGCCGATCATCAATCAATGTTATTTTTGTAAACTAATGAGACTTCCTGACAAATAACTTTGTATCAATCCACATCCTTTTAATTCTTGCCCCTTTTAATTCCTTTAAAAATCCACTTGCAACTGCTTCTAATTAGTGTATATTCAGGACAACTTGAATCTATGCTCTTGGGTTGCAATCCTCAATCTTGACCCAAATAAACTCTCTTATTTACATTAATTGTGCCTCAGCTTCTTCTTTTTAGGTCAACAACTTCATAAATCCAAATAAGGTTCATTTTGCTATGGTTCATTTTGCTACTTCTATACTTTTTATTTTAATTTTAAACAATGTTTATTGATATTCCACTAGAAAAGCTAAGTTAGTTAAGGATGCAGTGTGATCTCAGCTCACTGCAACCTCCACCTCCTGGGTTCAAGTGGTTTTTCTGCCTCATCCTCCCAAGCTGCTGGAACTACAGGTGTGTGCAACCATGCTCAGGTAGTTGTTGCATTTTTACTAGTGACGGGGTTTCACTGTGCTAACCAGATTGGTCTCGGTCTCCTAGCCTCATGAGCTGCCCATCTCAGCCTTCCAATTGCTAGTATTAGAGGCCTGAGCGACCTCACACAGCCAAGAAGTAATTATTATTATACCCAGGCTATCTGAAAATATCTCAATTTTAGATACATTTAATTAACAGCTTGACATGGCATGGAATTTTAGACTTATTTCCATTTTCTACCCAAAGTTTGAAGGTATGACATCTAAATTCTTGTACTACTGTGAAAAGTCTGGGCATATGACTATGTTTACAATCCTTGTGAGTAATTTGATTTTTTTTAGTTTTGCATCCTTCAAAAATCTCTTTGTCTCTGGTATTCTGAAATGTCCTCATGATGTTCTTTGATGTGGATCTAATTTCAATCATTGACCTAGGTACGAAGTGAACTGTTTCAAATTGGGAACTTATGCCTTGGCACATTTTCTTGAGTTAATTATCTCATGTATATCCCCTCATTTTCCATTTTCTCTTTCTTAAATGCCTATTGTTTGAATAATAGGATTTATCATCCTCTTTGATTTGACCTGAAGTTTTCTCATCTTATTTCCTAATTTCTTTCACTTAATCTTTTCACCCTGCTTCTCTAGAAAATTTCTAAAGTTTGTATTGTAATCCTTTTATTTATATATAAAAAACTGTTGAGCAATACTTATATAACAGGCACTGTAAAATATTTTGTTTCCCATAAAAGACAATTCATTGCATATATCTACTACATTTGGTTTCGGTTTTCTCAATCTTTCCATTAATTTGATTTTCATTGTTTTTCTTTCATCTATACCCACTTGCTAGTCCCATACTCATTTCCAGTTTTCTTCTACTAATGCATTGAATAATTTAAGAGTCTGTTACTTTGGCACTACCTGTCCTATCCTATAAGCCTCCTATTTCAACCTGCTATGGGTTTCCTATCAGGTGGTACCCCACTTCATTCTTTGATACTTCTTTCCTAATTTTCACTGGGTCTAAATCAGAACTTCATCAGTAATTTTTCAGCCCTCAACCTTCACTTTCCTTATGGTTAATTTCTCACTGAAGTTTATTATTGTTACCTTTTTTGTATGGTTGCCATCAAGAGGCATGATTTTCTTTGTTATTAACAAAAGCCAGTAATTAGCAACCATGTAACTTATATGTTTTGAAGAAAATAAACAATTTTACACCATAATTTTTCTGACATTTGATAAATCAAGGAGACTTTTTAGAGCCCTTCCAATTCTTAAGGTTATTCTTAGCCTTGAGATTTCGGCTCTAGATTTCTACCCACTGGCTCATGGATCTGATCATTTGAGTTCTGTGATTGAAGCATCACTTTCTAATATGGCCACTTCTGCATAGTCAGAAACTGGCATCAAAATAACACATAGCCTTCCAGATTCATGCAGGTTTTTCATTACGTAAATTTTTACAACTTCCTCTGCAGAAGCAAATTATTGCACACTAGATTTTATTTTCTACCTATTCAAACATGTTTCCAATTATTTATTTATATTAATTCATTCATGTATTCCAATTATTCATTCAGTAGTGGTGTGTGTGTGTGTGTGTGTGTGTGTGTGTGTGTGTGTGTAATGTTAAATGACTGAAAAGTAATGCATACAAAGTTTAGCCTTAAAATATTGTTTTATATCTATTATTTATCTGAAAAGAGCTGTCAGCCTTAATTTTTTATGACTAACCAGTTTAGGAACCCTTCCACCCCTATATTTTATTTACCCTCTTATTGATGGGTTCTTATATGTTTTTTTCTCCAACTGCTAGTTTGGACTTGTTTCAGCACCTCCTAAATTGGTTGCTACTGAAAGTAACTTTCATTAATAACTTTGAGATCTATTTCTCACAGGTCAGAAGTTGAATTCTACCTAGATTAGAATGACATGCTAGAGTGACAGGTAAGCAACTTGGTTCTCTCCTAAGGAGATCTTGTTCTTTTGCTTTTGATCTAGAAGGCATTCATTTTACTATAAATACTCCTGAGCAGGCATAAAACAATACTGAGTGGCTATTTTTATTCTTTTTTCTATTTATTTTATCCAAATCTGTAACACTTTGAGTAAAAAGGGGAAATAAAAATGCAATATCTTACTATTTTTTACTTTTGGTTTCCTTTGCTATTTGAGGATAAAATAAAATCATCTATGTGAAGTAACTTTGTAAACTTGAAAAACTCTACATAATATAAGAAATTGTTATCTTGTCAGATATTAATTGTAAAGTTAACATCTAGTATTTTCCAAACCAACCTGTAGTCTGATGAATAATGTCCTCCAGAGAAGTAAAAACAATCATTAGTCCAAACTTACTGTGTTTGGAGAAAGAGAAAACATTTCAATTTTAATAAATGTTTAAAAAGATCTAACTCTATGCTTCCTATAAGAAACTCACATTAGCTATAAGGAAACATATAGGCTAAGTAAGAAAGTATAGAATAAGATTTTCCATTAAAAAGATAACTAACCAAAGAAGAGCATAGGTGTCTATACACATATCAAACAAAATTATGGAACAGAGGCCTTGGAGGCAACACCACACATCTACAACCATCTGATCTTTAACAATCTGACAAAAGCAAGCAATGGGGAAAGGATTCCCTGTTTAATAAATGGTGTTGGAAAAACTGGCTAGCAGTTTGCAGAAAGCAGAAACCGAACCCCTTCCTGACACCTTACACTAAAATCAACTCCAAATGGATTAAAGACTTAAACATAATACCTAACACCATAAAAAACCCTGGAAGAAAATCTAGGCAAAACCATTCAAGACATAGGCATAGGCAAGAACTTCATGACCAAAACACAAATAGCATTGGCAACAAAAGCCAAAATAGACAAATGGGACCTACTTAAACTCCAGAGCTTCTGTACAGCAAAACAAACAATGACTAGAGTGAACTCACAACCAATAGAATGGGAAAAAAATTTTGCATGTGACAAAGAGCTAACATCCAGAATATACTAGAAACTAAAGCAGATTTACAAGAAAAAAAACAAAACCATCCAAAAATAGCCTTCTATTTTTCAAAAACAGGCATTTTTCAAAAGAAGACATATATGAGGCCAATAAACATATCAAAAACGCTCATCATCACTGATTATTAGAGAAATAAAAATCAAAACCATATTGAGATACCACCTCACACCAGTTAGAATGGTGATCATTAAAAAATCTGGAGACAGCAGATGTTGGAGAGGATGTGAAGAAATACGAACTCTGTTACACTGTTGGTGAGAGTGTAAACAAATTCAGCCATTGTGGAAGACAGTGTGGCAATTCCTGAAGGACCTAGAAATAGCAATTCCATTTGACCCAACAATCTCATTACTGGGTATATACCCAAAGGATTATAAATCATTCTATTATAAAGACACATGGACACGTATGTTAATAGCGGCATGGTTTACAATAGCAAAGACCTGAAACCAACCCAAATGCCCATCTATAATAGACTGGACAAGGAAAATGTGGCACATGTACATCATGGAATACTACACAGCCATAAAAAATGATGAGTTCATTTCCTTTGTAGGAACATGGGTGAATTTGGAAACCATCCTTCTCAGCAAACTGACACAAGAACAGAAAATTATACACCACATATTCTCACTCATAGGCAGATGTTAAACACTGAGAACATGTGGACACAGGGAGGGAAGCATCACACACTGTGGTCTGGGAGGGGCAAGGAAGGACAGCAGGGTGTTGGAGAGGTCAGGGAGGGATAACATGGGGAGAAATGCCAGATGTGGGTTATGGGGGAATGGAGGCAGCAAACCATGTTGCCATGTGTGTACATACACAACAATCCTGAATGATCTGCACATGTACCCCAGAACCTATAGTACAATTAAAAACAAAAACAAAAAACAGAAAAATAGACTTTAAGCCAAAAATTGTCATGAGAGGTCATTATATAATTACAAAGGTTTCAATTCATCAAGTGGAAATAACTATTATAATGTATATGCAGCCAATATTGAAGCACCTAAGTACATAAGGCAAATATTACCAGATTTAAAGGGAGACAGATGGCAATACAATAATAGTAGAGGATTTCCACATGTCACTTTCAACAATATACAGGTCATCCAGACAGAAAACCATAAGGACCCAGCCAACTTAAACAACACTATAGACCAAGTGAACTTATCAAATATAAACCTAACATTTCAATGAACTGCAACAGAATGCATACTCTTTTCAAATGGACATAAAGTATTTTCTAGAATAGATCCTATGTGAGACTACAAAATAAGCCTTAACAAATGTAAGAAGACTGAAATAATATTAAACATCCTTTCACTCACAATGATATTAAATTACAAATAAATAACAGGAGGAAAATCAGAAATTTACAAATATGTAGGAATTAAACAACATACTCCTGAATAATGAGTCAGACAAGAAATCAAAAAAGAAAATAAAAAAGTGGGCTGGGTGCGGTGTCTCAAGCCTGTAATCCCAGCAATTTGGGAGGCTGAGGTGGGTGGATCATGAAGTCAAGAGATCGAGACCATCCTGGTCAACATGGTGAAACCCCGTCTCTACTAAAAATACAAAAAATTAGCTGGGCATGGTGGTGCATGCCTGTAATCCCAGCTACTCCAGAGGCTGAGGCAGGAGAATTGCCTGAACCCAGGAGGTGGAGGTTGAAGTGAGCCGAGACCGTGCCTTTGCACTCCAGGCTGGGTAACAAGAGTGAAACTTCATCTCAAGAAAAAAAAAAAAGAAAACAAAATGAAAAGGTATCTTGACACAAGTGAAAATGGGAAAAACAACATATAAACACTTATGAGATGCAGTAAAAGCAGTTCTAAAAGGGAAGTTTATAGTGACAAGTGCCTACATTTTAAAAAAGAGAAATATTTCAAATGAACAATCTAATGTTATACCTCAAATAACTAGAAAAGAGCAACTAAATACAAAGTCAGCAGAAGTAAGAAAATAATAAAGAATGGAGCAGAAAAAAATGAAATAGAGTCTAGAATGACGATAGATAGATCAACAAAACTAAGATTTGATTTTGGAAAGATAACACTGACAAATCTTTAGTTATATGATGAAAAAAAGGAGACATGACTCTCAGATAAGTATAATTATAAACATAAGAGAAGACATTATAACTAGTAACAAAGAAAAACAAAGGATCATAAGAGACTACTATGAACAATTATGCACATACTGGATAACCTAAAAGAAATGGATAAATTCCCAGAAACATACATCCTACAATAATAAACCATAACAAAAAAATGAAACTAAGAAGAGACAAATAAAGAGTAAGGAGATGAAATTAGTAATCAGAAACTCCTAATAAAGAAAAAGTCCAGGACCTGATGGATATGCTGGCAAACTCCAATGAACATTTACAGTAGAATAATTGTTCATCTTTCTCACAGGCTTCCAAAAAAATTGAACAATAGGGAACACTTACAAACTAATTTTATAAGGCCAGCATTACCCTGTTACCAAAGGCAGACAAGTAGACTACAATAAAAGAAAATTACAGGCCAACATCCCTGTTAAACAAAGATGCAAAAATCCACAACAAAATACTAGCAAACCTAATTCAACAGCATATTAAAACAATTATACACTGTGATCAAGTGGGATTTATCTCTGAGGTACAAATATGGTTCAATAGCTACAATTTGATACGTCAGATTAACAGAATGTAGGATAAAAATATAACTACCTTAATAGTGCAGAAAAAGCATTCCATGTAACTCAACATCCTCTTATAATTTTTAAAAATCCCTCTACAAATGAAACACAGAAGGAATGTATCTTAGCACAATGAAGGCCATAGATGATAAGTTTATAGACTAACATACTCAATGTTAAAAAGTTGAAAACTTTTCCTCAAAGATCAGAAACAAAACAAGGAAGCCAACTCATGCCAGTTCTCAGTATTATACCCAGAAGTCATAGCCAGAGCAAGTAGTCCATAAAAAGACGTATGAGGTGGGCTGGGCATGGTGGCTCACACCTGTAATCCCAGCACTTTGGAAGGCTGAGACAGGTGAATCACGAGGTCAAGAGATCGAGACCATCCTGGTCAACATGGTGAAACCCTATCTCTACTAAAAATACACAAAAAAAGCTGGGCATGGTGGTGCATGCCTGTAATCCCAGCTACTCGGGAGGCTGAGGCAGGAGAATTTCCTAAATGCAAGAGGCAGAGGTTGCTGTGAGCCATAAGCACCATTGCACTTCAGCTTGGGTAACAAAAATGAAACTTCATCTCCAAAAAAAAAAAAAAAAAGACATATGAGGCATGCAAATCAGAAATAAAAAATAAAATTATCTGCTTTCAGATAAAGTACTCTTATATATAGAAAACCCTAACAACTCCATCAAAAACTACTAAAACTAATAAACAAATTCAGTAAGGTTACAAGATACAAAATCAACATACAAAAATGGGTTGTGTTTCTATATACACATAGAACTATCCACAAAGGAAATTAAGAAAACAATCCCATTTACAATTGCATCCAAACATAAAATACTAAGGAACAAATTTAACCAAGGAGGTAAAACTTCTGCACATTAAAATCTATAAAACATTAATGGAAAAAAAAACTAAAGTTACAAATAAATGAAAAAATATTCTGTGTGAAGCAATGCTGACCAGCTCTTATAACCAGCTGGCTGATTATTCTACTTCTAGCTTTTCCTTAAAAAAATTAAATTTCAGACACACATAGGAGAGGAAAATTCCTCCAAATGATCTCTGTGTCTACTTCTGAGTAAGAGTCACAAATTTTACAATTAGAACATACAGATTAAGTTCCATTAAGCTTTTCCATTAGTACACATAAATTGTTTCATTTTTCATTAAACGTAGGTATAGTTATTCCTAAAACAACAACTAAGTATATTAAATGCAATTTTAGAGGGAGAAATAGGAATACTCATGTTTTGGGTAGTCCATTTCTAATTAATCAAATAGTGGTTAAATCTCCAATTGCATTGTGCCCAGGTCTTAACTTACAAAGGTGACTGAGGGATAACATGGAGAGTCTAATGCCATTAAGAGATTTTTAATATTCAGAGTTGCTGAAGAAACAAGATGCACAGCATGCCACACAGGGCCTCATGGGAAAGATACTAAGGTGGTCAGGAGGCAGAAGACAAAAGCAAGAATGTGTAGGCCACTGCCTTTATTGAGGGTTCTATAGGGGCAAGATTGGGATTGGCTAGCTTGAACAATTTTAGCAGGCATTGGGCTCGTTGCCTGGCTCGTGGCTCTGGGATGATTCAAGCACAGGAATATTACCTCTTAGTATATCTACACCAGTTATAGAAGATATGACTAATGGTTAAGTTTAACTGTTAAAGAGAGACAGCTCTTCTCTCCTTAGGAAATTACTTTTCAAAGAGAGTAAAAAAACTTCATTACCATAGTTGACCTAAAAGCAGCCACCAATTAAGAAAGTATTCAAGCTCAATATTTGAGTATTTCAATTCTACTCACTTTACTGAAGCCCTAACATCACATTGGACTAATCTGTTAATAGAGGCAACAATGTTAGTATAAGTAACAAAAGCATTCTCTCCTGCATAAGCTTATATCAGACTGGAATAACTACTGCCAGTTAACAGCCCAATTTAATAACTTATATTCTAAACACCTTATTAAACTGTTAACCTGACTCAGGCAAGTCCTTAAGAAAGGATTTTAAAAAATAAAAGGAACTCAGCAAACCTTAACACCACCTATTTACCAAATACATCACCTTAAGCATTATCGGTATTAAAGGCACTGCCTCCCTAGTGGCTGTGGTACCCTGACTGCGTAAAGGTGGCATAATCACTTGTTCCCCCATTAGGGACTTGTATGAATGGCCACATGAGGGTCTGTCTCTTACTTTTCATCAGTGAAACTAATGTATCCCTGAAGAGGTGGATATGACCAAATAAGATGAGAAGATCCTATGGAGCTTCAATTTCCTAATACAAACAACACTCAAAAAACTTACAGGCATTAACTCATGATTCATGAATTAAAAATTTTGGTTGAGGTAACCTGGGTGTACAATATAACCTCCAAGCAATATAAATTGAGACCGCACTAGTCTAACTAAATTAACACACACTGGCCCAATAATTTGATCAACGGACCAAGTTACCCTATGGACAACACCAAAATCCTGTTCTAGAGTTCATATTGACCATGAGGTTTACCACCTCAATGCTGGATATTGCAATGGTGCAGCTACTATTAAATGTTCATTTTTTCAACGATTTAAGTACCACATGATCTGAGTTAAGAATGGAGACATCCAGGTCAGTTTTTATCTATTCAATATTTCTCCCAGTACAAAGGAACAAGAGAAATAGAGCCTACTTCACAAAATGCTCTAACCCAACAGATGATATTATCTCAATCTAACAAAGAATTTTCCCTGCCTGAGAACAGGGCTTCTTGTTAAGATGGCAGAGCCCAGTACCCACATAAGACTCAAAGCTTTATAATCAGAGGCTCAATTCTTCTTCTTAATGACATGTTCATGATTAACTTCCTCCTACTAATTATCCCTGCCTCAGCATTTCTAACAGTCAACGAACAAAATATTCTAGGCTACATACAACTATGTAAAGGGCCCAACATCATAGGTCCCTATGCAATACTTCAACCATTTGCCAACACAATAAAACTTTTCATAAAGAATCCTTATGATCCTCCACGTCCCTTTACATAACCGTTTTAACCTTAGCCCTTTCCATTGCCCTCCTTCTATGAGCTCCTCTCCCCATACCAGATCCCCCAATCCATTTCAACTTAGGCCTTCTATTTATATTAGCCACATCAAGCCTGGCCATTTATTCCATTCTATGATCCGGATGAGCACCCAATTCAAACTGTGCACCAATTGGTGCATTACCAACTGTAGCCCAGACAATTTCACATGAAGTCACCCTAGCCATCATTCCATTATCAGTCCTACTAATCAGCAGCTCATTTAATTTATATACACTCATTACAACACAAGAATATTTCTGACTTCTACTACCATGACTCCTAGCCATAAAATGATTTATCTCCACATTAGCAGAAACCCACCCAGCTCCTTTCAATCTAACAGAAGGAGAATCAGAACGAGTCTCAGTTTTCAACATTGAATATGCTGCAGGTTCATTCACTCTCCTTTATAGCAGAATACATAAATATTATTATAATAAATGCCTTAACTACCACTATTTTTCTAGGAGCACTCCACACCATAATTTCACCAGAACTTAACACAATAAATTTAATCACCACACCCTTCTCTTAACCACCCTATTTTTATGAATTCGCATGAATCCTCAATTCTCCTATGACCAACTAATATATTTACTATGAAAAAAATTTTTATCACTTACACTAGCGCTATGCATGTAATATATATATATATATATATATATATATATATATATATATATATCAATACCTATTCTAACGTCCAGCATCCCACCCCAAACACAAGAAATATGTTTGAAAAAAGGAGTTACTTGGATAGAGTAAATTATAGAGTTTTAAATCCTCTTATCTTTAAGGCTATAGAAATTGAATCCACACCTGAGAATTCAAAACTTTCCATGCTACATATTACACAATGTACTAAAGTAAGGTCAGCTAAACAAGCTATTGGGCCCATATCCCAAAAATTAACCCACTAGCCCAACTCACCATCTCCCTTACTATCTTTACAGGAACTTTCATTATAATATTATGCTCACACTGATTCCTCATCTGAGCAGGTTTAGAAATAAATTTATTAGCCATCATGCCAATCTTAATAAAAAACATAAGCCAATGCTCCACAGAAGCAGCCACCAAATACTTCCTAACACAAGCAAGCACATCCATAATTCTTATAATAGCTATTCTTTCTAACAACCTGCTCTCCAGACAACGAACAATTACTCCTCACATTAACCACCTTTCATCCATAATAATAATAGCTCTGGCAATAAAACAAAGAATATCCCCCTTTCACTTTTGACTCCTAGAGGTAAGCCAAGAAACCCTCCTAATACCTGCCATACTTCTCCTCATGTGATAAAAACTACCTCCCATCTGGGGAGTGGGGGAGGGATGGCATGGGGAGAAATGCCAAATATGGGTGAAGGGGCAGAAGGCAGCAAAACACACTGCCACATGCATACCTATGCAACTATCTTGAATGTTCTGCATATGTACCCCAAAACCTAAAATGCAATAAAAAAAAGAAGTTGGTGATGTATTTGTGACCAGAAATACGCTGTAGGAACTTAACTCTTTTTTAAAAAATTTTTTATTGCATTTTAGGTTTTGGGGTACATGTGCAGAACATGCAAGATAGTTGCATAGGTACACATGTGGCAGTGTGTTTTGCTGCCTTCTTGTTCACATCAATTAGCCTATGGTAAAATTGGTTTTGTTATACATCATTTTGCTTAAAGTCATTGTTGTTTCCTACTAACATATTAAATAAGGACTGACTGTATTGTGTACTGTTTTATTACATTTCTTATACAATATACATTTATATAATAGAAATATTTCCTATAAAGTCTAG
>CM052655.1:21514501-21571840 GCA_028533165.1 Leontopithecus rosalia | reverse complement strand
AGTTTCTTTGTACTGATTTAGAACATGTTCTTTTGGCTCACAGAAGTTTCTCATTACCCACCTTCTGAAGTCTGATTCTGTCATTTCATCACTCTCATTCTCCGTCCAGCTTTGTTCCCTTGCTGGTGAGGAGTTTTTTTCTTTTGTAGGCGGTGAGGTGTTCTGGTTTTGGGTGTTTTCCTCCTTTTTGCGCTGGTTTCTTCCCATATTTGTGGATTTATCCACCTGTCATCTGAGTAGTTGCTGATTTTTCGATTGGGTCTCTGAGTAGAGGCCCAGATTGTTGATGATGAAGTATTTCTGTTTCTTAATATTCCTTCTAACTGTCTAGCCCCTCTGCTGTAAGACTGCTGAGGTGCACTCCAGGCCCTGCTTGCCTGGGGTACACCTGTAGCAGCTGCGCAACAGTGAGGGATGCTACCAGTTTCTTCTATCTTTGTCCCAGAATGATGCCCACCAAATGTTAGTCTAATCAGTCCTTTTTGAGGTGATTCTTTGGGTATACGGGGATCAAGGAGCTGTTTGAGGAGATGATCTGTACTTTATAGGAGCTCAAGTGCTGTTCTGTGAGCTCCGTTGTTCATTCAGTGTTGCTAGGCAAGTACATTTAAGTCTGTTGTAACAGAACTCATGAAACCGGTTTTTTTCCTCAGATGCTCTGTCTCGGGGAGTTAGGGCTTTATTTGTGAGTATCCTTTGTGCTGTCCTGCCCAGCTAGGAGGCAGTCTAGTCACTATTTGGCTGCCGAGGCTCCACCCTGCTGGCGTGAGGTTCACCCTTTTGCTGTGGGCTCCGTCCTGCTGTTTTGGGCTCTGCCCTACTGACGTAGGCTCCGCCCTGCTGATATGGTCTCTGCCTCTCTGCGTCTTGACTGAGAGCTGCAGTGGTGAGTTGCTTCTAGAGTGCCATTTTCCTCCCCCTCCTATACAGTTTATTAAATAAAACAAAATCAAAAGTCCATCTGGGTCCAAAAGCTGAGCAGGAAAAATAACCATAATTCATTTTTAATCAGTACATTTTCAAAACCAGTGCCATTAATTTAACTAATGTTTGGAATCTAGTGTATAATTTTGAGCTTATAAAAATGCTCCTGTTTATATTAATTTAAGGTATGATCATTCTCATTGATCTTTTATGGACAGAAAACAACTCATATTAATATATCTGAAAATTAAAAAAGCATTGAAATTAAAAGAAATGATTAAAGAAAGATCCAAGGTGGCCCTTTAGGAGCAGCTCAGGATTGCAGCTCCCAGTGAAAGTGCAGAGGGTGAGTCAACACAGCATTTCCAGATGGATCTTTATTGCCCACAGACCAGGAGATTCCCAGGCAGAGGAGCCCCACGGGTCACCAGCGCAACTGTTTTGGCCAGCATGGCTGCTTTGCCAGCAACCTGGCATGGTGGCTGTCTGTACAAAATACACTGGTTTGGTTGTCCTTTTAAGCTGGCAATTGGACCTCCAAGAAAGCAGATTCACCCAATTATCGGATTAAACAGGGGCCTGAAACAGGGAGCCAGGCCAGGAGATTCCCAGGGCTGAAACCATTGTTTGAGCCCACACAGTAGGTCACTGCACAGGAAATCACACAGGTCCTGGTGTCCTTTCAGCAGGCGACTGAAACACCTGGAAGATAGTCAATGGTTCAACTTAAAAAAAAAGGCCCTGAGGCAGGGAGCCAGGTGATCAGGCTCAGTGGGTCCCTCCCACACAAAAGCAAACAAATGAAACAAACAGCAACTGGAAACACTTGGGGTTGAGAGTTTAACAGCAAGCACAGCTGAACCCAGAATGGTCCAGCTTTGTAGGGGAGAAGCGTCTGCCATTACCAAGCACTCCACCCCCATGGAGGTAGTCTGCCAATGCTGAGGCAGCCTGTCATTGCCTAGTTAACCTGACATTGCTGAGGCAACCAGCCATAACAGAAAGTCAGCCATTGCAGAGGTAGGCCACCATTGCTGAGGCAGTTCTAACCACACCCCAGGACTGCAGGGAAGTTCACACAGCAGCAGGGCAGAGCCCACAGCAGCTCAGAAAAGCCTCTGCAGGCAGACAGTGATTAGACTACCTCCTTGCTGGGCAGGGCAGCCCTGAAAAAAAAGAGGCAGCAGCACAATGGATACTCATAAATAAAGCCCTAACTCTCCTGGACAAAGCACCTGGGGGAAAAAAAGGGAGTTTATTAGTTTTGCTGCAGCAAACTTAAACCTACCTGCCTAGCAGCTCTGAATGAACAATGGAGCTCACAGCTCAGCACTTGAGCTCCTATAAAGAACAGACTGTCTCCTCAAGCAGCTCCCTGACCCCTGTATATCCAAAGAGTCACCTCACAAAGGACTGATCAGACTGACATTTGGTGGGCATCATTCTGGGACAAAGATAGCAGAAGAAGAAACTGGTAGCAATTCTTACTGTTCTGCAGCTGCTGCAGGTGATCCCCAGGCAAGCAGGGCCTGGAGTGGACCTCAGCAGTCCTACAGCTTAGGGGCAAGGCTTTTACAAGGAAAACTAAGAAACAGAAATAACTTCATCATCAACAATATGTCCACTCAGAGACCCAATCTGAAAATCAACAACTACACAGATGACACAAAGATAAATCAACAAAGATGGGAATAAACCAGTGCAAGAAGGAGGAAAACATCCAAAACCAGAACACTTCTCCTCCTACAAGGGATCACAACTCCTCACCAGCAAGGGAACAAAGCTGGATGGAGAATGAGTGTGATGAAATGACAGAATCAAGCTTCAGAAGGTGAATAATGAGAAACTTCTGTGAGCTAAAAGAACATGTTCTAACTCAATGCAAAGAAACTAAGAACCTTGAAAAAAGATTTGACAAAATGATAACAAGAATGGACAACTTAGAGAGGAATATTAGTGAATTGATGGAGCTGAAAAACACAACACTGGACTTCACAAAGCATGCACAAGTTTCAACAGCCAAATTGACAAAGCAGAAGAAAGAATATCAGTGGTTGAAGATCAACTCAATGAAATAAAATGAGAAGGCAAGATTAGAGAAAAAAGCACAAAAAGGAACGAACAAAGTCTCCAAGAAATGTGGGACTACGTGAAAAGACCTAATCTATGTTTGATAGGTGTACATGAATGTGACGAAGAGAATGAATCCATGCTGGAAAATTCTCTTCAGAATATTATCCAGGAAAATTTCACCAATCTAGCAAGGCAGGCCAACACCCAAATCCAGAAAATACAGAGAACACCACAAAGATATTTCTCAAGAAGAGCAACCACAAGGCACATAATTTTCAGATTCACCAGGGTTGGAATGAAGAAGAAAATGCTAAGGAGAGCCAGAGAGAAAGGTTGGGTCGCCCACAAAGGGAAGCCCATCAGACTCATAGCAGATTTCTTGGCAGAAATTTGACAAGCCAGAAGAGAGTGGGGGCCAATATTCAACATCCTTAAAGAAAAGAACTTTCAACCCAGAATGTCATATCCAGCCAAACTAAGCTTCATAAGTGAAGAAAAAATAAAATCCTTTGTGAACAAACAAGTACTCAGAGATTTTGTCACCACCAGGCCTGCTTTACAAGAGCTACTGAAAGAGGCACCACACATAGAAAGGAAAAACCAGTACCAGCCACTCCAAAACATGCCAAATAATAAAGAGCATCAACAAAATAAGAATCTGCATCAATGAATGGGCAAAACAGCCACCTAGCATCAAAATGGCAGTGTCAAATTCACACATCATAATATTAATCCTTAATGTAAATGGGCTAAATGCACCAATCAAAAGACACAGACTGGCAAATTGGATAAAAAGCCAAACCCGTTGGTGTGCTGTATCCAGGAAACCCATCTCACATGCAAGGATACACAAAGGCTCAAAATAAAGGGATGGAGGAAGATTTACCAAGCAAATGGAGAGCAAAAGCAGGAGTTGCAATTCTTGTCTCTGATAAAATAGAGTTTAAAGCAACTAAGATCAAAGGAGACAAAGAAGTACCTTACATAATGGTAAAAGGATCGATACAAGAAGAGCTAATGATCCTAAATATATACAGACCCAATACAGGAGCACACAGATACATAAGGCAAGTTCTTAATGACCTACAAGGAGACTTAGACTCCCATACAATAATAGTGGGAGACTTTAACACTCCACTGTCAATATCAGACAGATCAACCAGATAGAAAATTAACATGGGTATCCAGGACTTGAACTCACACCTGGAACAAGCAAATCTTATAGACATTTACAGAACTCTCCACCCCAAACCCACAGAATATACATTTGTCTCAGCACCATATCACACATATTCTAAAATTAACCACATAATTGGAAGTAAATCACTCCTCAGCAAATTGAAAAGAATGGAAATCATAACAAACAGTCTCTCAAACCACAGTTCAATCAAGTTAGAACTCAGAATTCAGAAACTAACTCAGAACTGCACAGCTTCATGGAAACTGAACAATTGGCCCTTGAATGTTGACTGGATAAACAATGAACTGAAGGCAGAAATAAAGAAGTTCTTCGAAACCAACGAGAACAAAGACACAACATACCAGAATCTCTGGGACACATTTAAAGAAGTCTCTAGGGGAAAATATATAGCAATAAGTGCCCACATGAGAAGAGTGAAGAGATCCAAATTGACACCCTATTATCAAAATTGAAAGAGTTAGAAGAGCAAAATCAAAAAAACTCAAAACCTAGCAGAAGACAAGAAATAACTAAGATCAGAGCAGAAGTGAAGGATATGATAAAACTGACAAAAACAAGCAATGGGGAAAGAATTCCCTGTTTAATAAATGGTGTTGGGAAAACTGCTAGCTATGTGCAGAAAGAAAAAACTGGACCCCTTCCTGACACCTTATACTAAAATTAACTCCAAATGGATTAAAGACTTTAAAATAAGACCTAACATCATAAAAGCTTTAGAAGAAAATCTAGGCAAAACCATTAAGGACATAGGAGTAGGCAAGGACTTCATGACCAAAACACCAAAAGCATTGACAATAAAAGCCAAAATAGACAAATGGGACCTAATTAAACTTCACAGCTTGTACACTGCAAAAGAAACAGTCATTAGAGGGACTCAGCAACCAACAGAATGGGAAAAATTTTTGCAGTTTACCCATTTGACAAAGGACTGATATCCAGAATGTACAAAGAACTAAAACAGATATACAAGAAAAAAAACAAACAAACCCATTCAAAAGTGGGCAAAGGATATGAACAGACACTTTACAAAAGAAGACATACATGAGGCCAACAAACATATGAAAAAGTGCTCATCATCAGTGGTCATTAGTGAAATGCAAATCAAAAGTACATTGAGATACCATCTCACACCAGTTAGAATGGCGATCATTAAAAAATCTGGAGACAACAGATGCTGGAGAGGATGTGGAGAAATTAGAACACTTTTACAGTGCTGGTGGGAGTGTAAATTAGTTCAACCATTGTGGAAGACAGTGTGGCGATCCCTCAAAGACCTCGAAATAGAAATTCCATTTGACCCAGCAATCCCATTTTGAGTATATATCCAAAGGACTGTAAATCATTCTACTACAAGGACACGTGCACACGAATATTCATTGCAGCATTGTTTACAATAGCAAAGACCTGGAATCAACCCAAGCACCCATCAATGATAGACTGGACAGGGAAAATATGGCGTATATGCACCATGAAATATTATGCAGCAATAAAAAATGATGAGTTCATGTCCTTTGTAGGGACATGAATGAACCTGGAGAGCATCATTCTCAGCAAACTGACTCAAGAACAGAAAATAAAATACCGCATATTCTCACTCATAGGTGAGTGTTGGACAATGAGAACACATGGACACAGGGAGGGGACCACTATACACTGGGGTCTGTTGGGAATATGGGAGGGAGAGTGGGGTGTGGGGAGTTAGGGAGAGATAGCATAGGAAGAAATGCCAGATGTAGGTGAAGGGGAGGAAGGCAGCAAATTACACTGCCACGTCTGTACCTGTGCAACTATCTTGCATGATCTTCACATGTATTCCAAAACCTAAAATGCAATAAAAAAGTAATAAAAAAATTAAAAATAAAATAAACCAATCCTAGCATGATTGGTTTGCCACCCTTTATTCTTTTCATCTTGCTCATTGTGCATCAGGGATCTGGGCTTCTTTTCTGCTCCTGTAAATGCCAAGTGGTTTCCCTCTTCAGAACCTTTGCACATACTCTTCTCTGCCCAAAATGGACTCCCCACACCTCCTGCCATAGCTGGATTTTTCTCATGTTTCAGACCTCAGCTCACACATCACCTCTGCAGGGAAATCCTTCCTCATCCTGTGAAGGGGGAATCATCCTCCTCTGCATTGCCTTGCCTTGCCTGGTTCTATCAAAGCAGATATCATAGTCAAAAATCAGCTTGCTATTTATTGAATTGCATGTCTTCATGTTCTCCCAAACTCATGCCGAATCAGAAGAGAAGCTCCCTATGGCAGAAGTCTCATCTTGTTTATTCTCAGAACCTAATCTAGTAATTGGCACATAGTAGGCGCAAAATAGATGTCATTAGAATGAATAAGAATGACGGGGCCAGGCACTGTGGCTCATGGCTGTGATGCTAGAGCTTTGAGAGGCCAAGGCAGGTGAATTACCTGAGGTCAGGAGTTTTAGATCAGCCTGACCAACGTGGTGAAACCCTGTCTCTGCTAAAAATACAAACATTAGCTGGGCATGGTGGTGCACACCTGTAATCCCAGCTACTGGGGAGGCTAAGCCTGGAGAACTGCTTGAACCTGGGAGTCAGACATTTAAGTGAGCCAGAGGTTGCAGTGAGCTAAGATTGTGCCACTACACTCCAGCCTGGGCAACAGAGTGAGACTGCATCTGGAAAAAAGGGGGGGAATGAATAGCATCAAGGAAGGGAGATTTTGTGATTTGCCACCTTTACATGGAAATCCTACTTAACATTGACATTTTCTATATGATTGTATTTCTATAATAGGAAATATAAAGTGAGCTAATTAAAAGAGAATGAGGCTGGGCACTGTAATTCATGCCTGTAATCCCAACAATTTATGAGTCTGAAAGGGGAGGATCACTTGAGGCTAGGAGTTTGCGACCAGCCTGGGCAACATACAGAGACCCCTGTCTTTGCAAAAATAACTGAAAACATTAAACAGGTTTGCTGGGGGCAGTGACTCATGCCTATAATCCCAGCATTATGGGAGGCTGAGGCAGCTGGATCACCTGAGGTCAGGAGTTTGAAACCAACCTGGCCAACGTGGCAAAACCCCATCTCTGTTAAAAATACAAAAATTAGCCAGGTGTGGGTAGTGGATGCCTGCAAGCTTAGCTACTTGGGAGGCTGAGGCAGGAGAATCACTTGAACCCAAGAAGCAGAGTTTGCAGTGAGCTGAAACTGGGTATCCCAGCCTGGACAACAAAAATAAAACTATCTTGAAAAAAATAAAAAAACAGATGTAGTGGCATTTGCCTATGGTCCCAGCTCCTTAGGAGGCTGAGATGGGAGGATCATTTGAGCCCAGGAGATAGAGGCTACAGTAAGCCACCATAATTTCACCACTGCACTCCAGCCTGAGTTAGACAGCTACACATTATCTCTAAAAACAAAACAAAACAAAAAAGTCCTGGCTCGGTGGCTCACACATGTAATCCCAGCAATTTGGGGGGCCAAGGCAGGTGGATTACCTGAGCTCAGGAGTTCAAGACCAGCCTGGGCAACATGGTGAAACCTATCTCTATTAAAAAATTAGCCAGGCATGGTAGCAGGTGCCTGTAATCCCAGCTACTTGGGAGGCTGAGGCATGAGAACTGCTTGAACCCATAAGGCAGAGGTTGCAGTAAGCAGAGATCACACCACCACACTTCAGCCTGGGTGACAGAGAGAGAATCTCTCCCAAAGGAAAAAACAACCAGAAACACAAAAACACAAAAAAATTTCAGCTGCTTTTGAAGAGACTGGGCGTAGAAGGGCAAGAGTGGGAGCAGGACATCTGGTGAGGAGCTGACAAATCAACATCTTTTGATCACTTGAGGCCAAGTTTTGAGCAAGGCCTCTGCAAGAATATGGGCCAGCCTCAGATGCCTTAATTCTTACTCAGTGCTGGTGGAGGCCCTATGAGGTCACACTGTGGAGGCTTCTTGGAAAAGTGTTGGCTCTTCAAAATCAACATCTTGGTTCATTTTTTTGATGCTCCTTGTATGTCTGCTCAAGACAGTTACAGAGTGCCTTGTGGTCCAGGAGTTTGTCTCCTCTAGAGTTTGCACAAACACAAATAATCATCACAGGCTCTCAGGCCACATGTCTTGGTTATGATACAAAACAGTCCTCCAGCAGTGGATGTCTACATTGTGGAAGTAGAAGTTCCCAAACACATTTTTTTTTTAATTTGAGACAGAGTCTTGCTCGGTAGCCCAGGCTGGAGTGCAGTGGCATGATCTCAGCTCACCGCAACATTTGCTTCCTGTCTCAGTTCAAGCAATTCTCCTGCCTCAGCCTCCTGAGTAGCAGAGATTACAGGCATGTGTCACTGTGCCCAGCTAATTTTGTATTTTTGGTAGAGGCAGCATTTCACCATGTTGACCAGGCTGGTCTTTAACTGCTGATGTTGTGATCCACCTGTCTTGGCCTCCCAAAGTGCTGGGATTACAGGTGTGAGCCACTGAGCCTGCCTTTTTGTTGTTTTTAGACAGGCTGGAGTGCAGTGGCATGATTACAGCTCACTGCAGCTTCAAATTCCTGGGCTCAAGTGATCCTCTTGCCTCAGCATCCTGAGGAGCTGGGGCCACAGTCATGCACCACCAGAACCAGCCAATTATTATTTTTTTTTCTAGAAACAAGATCTCACTATATTGACAAGGCTGGCCTTGAACTCCTGATTGTCGATCCTCCTGCCTTCACCTCCCACCTCGAGGATCTCTTTTCCCAGGTTTAAAAATAGAATTCACACTTTGAAAAGAGGAAGAAATGGGGAGCACAGAAAGCGAAGAAGCCAAGCAGGCTTGCCTGGATATATACCAAATCCCTTAAATTGGTTTTACTTCAATGATACAGCTAATTAAGGGATTTTTTTAAAAAGTTCCTACTTGGCATGTGAATAGCTTGTTCCTCAGTAAATCTGAACATCAAGTGTCTATCTGTGATTGAACCAAGCAAATATTTTACACATGGGAAACCATTATTAAATGATTGTATTATGGAAAGGGGTGAACAGGATGGGGAAAGGCAGGGGTTGGATGTTACCATGCCTGTGTCCCTGTGCTCCCACCCACCTCCTCTGTTCATGCTCCCTATGATGTTTGTCAAGGGGCACAGTGCATTGAAGGAGAAGTTACCAGGTAGCATATTCAGAAGACATCATTCTTGGGTTTATGGAATTCACTTACTTTGTTATAATTTATTTATGCACAAAATTTATTAAAAGTTTACATCTGCTGTTTCTGAATATCTAAGCCAATTGTTAAGCACAGTGCTGTTACTGAATTCTTAAAACAAGCTGGAGGTCAGGTGCACTGGTTCGCACCTGTAATTCTAACACTTTGGAAGGCTGAGGCTGATGAATCGCCTGAGATTAGGAGCTCTAGACCAGCCTGGCCAACATGGTGAAACCCCATCTTTACTAAAAAAAAATTAACAAGACATGGTGGTGGGTGCTTGTAATCCCAGCTACTTAGAAAGCTGAGGCAAAAGAATCACTAGATCCCAGGGTCAGAGGTTGCAGTGAGCCAAGATCGCACCACTGCACTCCAGCCTGGGGGATAGAGAAACTCTGCCTCTAGAAAAAAAACAAAAAACAAAAAACAAGGGTTTGTTTAGGCTTCATTTTGAAATTGTGAAGACAGGCAGTGAGACTGAGTGAGTTATCCAAATTCAGACAGCAAGCTGTAGACATGCGGTCCCTGGCCCTTTGCAGCCAAAGTGTGTGGGCCAACTGTGTGGTGGAATGCACTCCCCCTCCATCTGCCAGCACCACCATGTATCATATCTGGCCTCACCACCAGAAGACCTGGGAGTCTTTGGTTTTCCCTGACCTTTGGCACCAGATCTGCTTACTTGCAAGTCCTGTTGTTTTTACCTCTTCCAACCTTTCTCCTGTCTTCCTACTTTTTATCTTTGTCATTGTTTTCACCAGGCTATAATCATATCTGGCCCAGGTTACTGCAGTATCTCCTGGTTGGAGTCCTTTAAACTGTCTTTTGTTTAACAAAGATGGCCTAACAGGTGACTCACACCTGTAATCCAAGCATTTTGGGAGGCTGAGGCAGGAGGATCACTTGAGGCCAACAGTTCAAGACCAGCATGGGCACAGAGTTAGACCCCCATCTTTGCAAAACAAATTCAAAATTAGCTGGGTGTAAGAAATAATGTATACAGTAATCCATTTCCAAGACAAAGTGCCTTAAATCACTTAGGTCAGCACACTACAGAGGAAACAGGCTATACTAGGCTCCTGCTTGAGTCTGGATGTCCAAGTCAGCAAACTACAGAAGAAACAGCCTATACTAGGCTCTGGCAGGAGTCTGGATATCCAAGTCAGGAGTCTGCTTGGATAGCCAATGACTGCTTCCCACCTCCACCCCCTTAGTTGCCCTCACCTGAACCAAAGAAGTTAGTCTAAGATGAAAGTTTACTAGCCTGCAAAATATCTCATTTGGTCTGTTCTTATTAGCCTGCCCAGCTACTTAAGTCATAGGTCAAATACTTGAAGAGCCCCTGACCTGACTAGGATTGCAATGTGGGCTGCAACAAGATACAGCAGGACAACTCTAAAGAAAACACCTAAAGCCCCAAAAACCAATAGGTGATATCAGGAAAGATTGTGACCCCAAAGTACTCAGCCTATGAGGAACCAGGAAAGGGACCTGAGCACTAGGGGATAAACTGCTTGTTGAAACTGTCCTGGGTGTGCCTGCTACCAGACACATGATATTGCCAGACCATCATTAAAAGTCTCACTTTCACTGTTCTCTGGGTCTCTGAATCTGTTCTTTGGGTTTGGCAGGGTGAGCATTTTTCTATAATGGGGAGTAAAATCATACATTCCCTTGGGGGCAAGTATTGGGATCTCAGTGGGTTATAGCTAAAGATGTTTCATCATTATGGTATGCTTTAGAGGGCTATATGACCTCATGCCTCCAAAGTTGGTGACATAATACTAACACAGGAAACAAGGAGACAATCAGTTATGCTGAAGTTGATTTAAATTGCTATTTGGAGGTCGCAGCAGTTGAGTTCAACTTCATGAGAAAACAGAACTTATGATAGCAGAACTGTTAATGAGGCTGTGATTTCCCAGGTAGGAAGACTGGGTGAATAGACATCTGGAAGGAGAAGAAAGTGAAGAGAATGAAAGGAGGCAGGGGAAAGGCACTGTATATGAGGGAGCAGTAAGGCCACACTGTGGCAGCAGAAAAGCTTAGACATTTATTTATTATTTATTAATTTTAAATTATTTTTTGAGATGGAGTCTCACTCTGTCACCAAGGCTGTAGTGCAGTGGCACTACCTTGGCTCACTGCAACCTTCTCCTCCCAGGTTCAAGCAGTTCTCCTGCCTCAGCATCCTGAGTAGCTGAGATTACAGGCATGCACCACCACATCCAGCTAATTTTAGTGTTTTTAGTAGAGATGAAGTTTCACCATGTTGGCCAGGCTGGTCTCAAATTCCTGATCTCAGCTGATCCACCTGCTTTGGCCTCCCAAGTGCTAGGCTGATATGTGTGGGCCACCATGCATGGCCAGCTTAGACATTTAGATGTATTGTTAGGCATTGGAGAATTAAACATTTTGGAGAGAATGAGTGACTTAAAACTGTTAAACCCAAGATTAATCTGACTTCAGTATTTATTTAATTTTAATTTTGTTTTGAGGCAGAGTCTCCCTCTGTCACCCAGGCTGCAGTGCAGTGGCACAATCTTGGCTCACTTAAACCTCTGCTACTCAGGTTCAAATGATTCTCTTGCCTCAGCTTCCCAAGTAACTGGGATTACAAGCAAATACCACCATGCCTGGCTAATTAAAAAAATTTTTTTTTGGTAGATACAGGATCTCCCTATGTTGCTCAGGCTGGACATACTCATTTTAAAAGGAAGGAGACAAGGCTAGGGGAGTGGAATAGAAAGAACATTAGAGTGAGACTGTGCCTTGGCCCAGTTGGATGCCAGGTCATTCATGGCACTAGCTGGGGGCCTTGCGTAAGTAACCTCACCTGGCCAAGCCTGTTTCCTGATCTGTGAAGTGGTATGTTTATCAGAAGGCTCTTTGGAGGATTAGTCAGTCATTCACCAAGTATTTTACTTGGTTTCTAGAAAGTGCCAGACAGTTTATTAGGTGCCAGAAGTACAACAGGCAAGAAAAAAACATAGTCTTGGTACTCCAGGATCTTACTGACTGAGATAGGAGTCAGATAATAAAAAAGGCAACAAACAGATGAAACACTGCAAAGTTTGGTAAGTACCATGAAGAAGGCAGATAGTGGGAGAGTTGCCTTTCAGTTTAAGAGGCCAGGGAAATCTCTCTGAGGAAGTGAGACTTACTGAGACCACAGAATTGAGAAGGAGACTATCAGTCAAAGAGCAAAGGGGGACAGCCACGGTGGCTCATGCCTGTAATTCCAGCATTTTGGGAGTTTGAGGCAGGCAGATCATTTGAGGTTTGGAGTTTGAGAGCAGCCTGGCCAACATGGTGAAACCTGGTCTCTCCTAAAAATACAGAAGTTAGCCAGGCATGGTGGTGTATGCCTATAATCTCAGCTACTCAAGAGGCTGAGGAAGAAAAATTGCTTGATCCTGGGAGATGGAGCTTGCAATGAGCCAAGATTGTGTTCCTGAACACCAGCTGGGTGACCGAGTGAGACTCTGTCTATAAATAAGTAAATAAATGAATAAATAAATAGATGAAGAGAAGAACATTCCAGAGAGAGGAATGAGACATGTCGGGACAGGAAGAGCTTGCTATGCTCTGGAAATAAAGACATTTCTAGAGCACAAGAGGTAAGTTGGGAAGAGAGACCTGTGATGAGATGGAGAGGAGAAACTTGCTGGCCCTGGCAGGAGTCTGGGCTCTCTTCTAAGTGAAACGGAAGCCACTGAAATGCTTCATGTGGAGAGGGACCTGTCCAGGTGTGCATTCTGAAAACTCTTATTCTGCTGTGTGATCCAAGAAACACACTGAAGGTAGAAGCAAAGATCTTGGATGTGGATGGAAAGAGGGAGGAAAAGGGTGGAAGCAAGTGTTACTCTTAGCTAAGTTTCTGGCTTGAGTGACAGAGTAGAAAATACTGCAATTTCTGATATGGATGTGACCTGTATGGATAGGCACAAGTTTTTGGGTGGAGGTGAGATAACATGTTAAATATCCTTTTCATGCCTGGCAATAGAACACACAATGTGGGAATTATTACCACCATCTGAACATCCTGTGTTTCACAACAATGACTTCTAGAAAATGAGTGGAAATAGTAACTTCTGTGTTCTTAAGCACAGTATGCAAGCGTAATATAGAAAAGAATTCTGAAACTGGATGATGATAGGTTCTGTCTGAAATAAATTACAGAAAACTTCACTAAAAAATAGTGAGGCAGACCAGGCACAGTGGCTCACACCTGTAATCCTAGTACTTTGGAGGTTGAGGGGCTTTAAAAGAGCAGGTTTATGAACACACATTGTAAACTGTGAATATAGTATAAAAACAATAATAGTCCATAACTTGAAAAAGCTATATACTACATAAATTGTAGCCTGTACTACAAGTTTGTACTTGTTCACGCTAGTTCTTTTTAACTTCACCTCAATTGGGGATACTATGTACACAAATTCTTTATCATAAAGCCCAGAGCCTTATGTTTAAGGTTACTTTAGGGGCTAAACCATATCAAATATCAGTCTCAGGGCTAAAAAAAATCTGTTGCAGCGAAGTTGACTTAATTAAACTTCTGAAAGGTAAATTCTATTTTCCCACTGATGTCCTTATTGACATCAGAATCATGTCTCCTAGAAAATGTTTCAGTGGATTAGGTTGCAAACTCATTTTCCTATTTAAAGAATTACAGAAGTTGGCTAAATATTTTTGAAAGGTCTTTATCAACTAAAATAGTATATGGTTCTGATTCTATTTTAGGATTCAGTCTGGCAGTTAACTTTTCTCAAACTTGGATGCCAGTGGGTGTATCCTGCTCAGATTTTCATGGGGTCTTAGGAATGTGTCTCCCTTCTTGATGTCATTCTGGTAAATCTCAGTTTACTGGAAATTTGTTTCTTTTTTAACTGTGTGGCCACAAAGGACAGAAATAGAATTTGGACTGATGTCACTGAAGGAAAAGTGCAATGTAAAAAACTTTCTAACAACCAGAGCTGTCTAATAAAGAAGTAGCCAGTAATGAAGAAATGAAGAAACTGAGTTATTATGGCAGGAGAAAATAAATGGAGGGAGCTCATCACTTACTGGAAATAAGCATCCACTTTAGGATATTACTGCTTATCCTTTATCTTCTAACTAATTGTAGGCATCCTGGGGACAGCTTTTTAAATTTTGTTGCTTTCTGGATTTCTGGACATATTGTAGATTTTTAGTAAATACATTTTTGATAATGAAAGAATAACACAGAGGAATCCTGCATTTATTGAAGGGGGCATAGGAAAGCAAGACTTTAAGATGCTTTAACTGTGCAATTCTTGGAAGCATTCATCATCCTGTGGAAAACTAAATTCAGTGGTAAGGGTGTGATGTGTTAGTAAGTATTTTGTAATTTTTAAGAGTCCTTTTTAATCTCCAGATTGCTGTGAGTTTTTTCTTGCAATTCTCTATTCAAAAGATTTTCTTTCTTATCTAAGGCCCCAACTTTATATTAAGACCCCCTCCCAGAACTGAGAAATCACTGTTCTCATTGCAAAATGTCTAAAATTTAAAAGCTCTGCTGCCAAATTGTCTTTCAACAGCATAAACCACATACTAATTGAAAAAATACCTGATTCTGAAAAACTTTAAGTTTTGTATTATGACAAATAAACCCCAAATTTGATAACTTCTGGATTCTACCAGACTTGCTTGTTTTAAATAAAGTGTACTTGAATTTCATATTACTCTCGAATACAACCAGCACCCTGATTTGTTTGTTTGTGATTCAGGCTCATACTCTGAGTCTCAATTCTTTTGTGGGTGGTAAAATCAATTTAATGAATTGAATGCAGAATTTTTTAAATGATACAATGAAATTCAAAAATAGAATGCATTATACCTAGTAAGAAAAAGGATTTTTAAAATAAAACTTCCATTTCAGTAATTTAGATTTACATGTATGCATATGTGGGTTGTGATATAAAATGTATTTCTTACAGTGGATCACATGCAAAATATAGTTCCGAGGCTTTTTAAAATAATATCTACAGTATGTCAATAGTATAATGTCTAAATAACATCTACAGTATGTCAGTATCCAATTTTTTCAGATCATTTTGATAGATAATCAGGCTCATACATGTGAAATCACTCAGTTTAAAATTTCTCATTAGCAGTAAAGGGAACAGATGATGCAGTTCCCAAGTTTCATGCACCTAGGTTACCTGGAATTGAAATAAGAGGAGGATGCTATTCATTTGACATCTTCCACAGAGAAACTGAAGGTCAAGTGGTGCTTTGCAACTCATGTCCAGACGCAGATGCCCCTGCTTCCTTCCCCAGGGTCAATGCACAGGTATTGTTTCTTTCCAGGAGTTATCTTTGTTGTCTTGCTTCTGCCTTTATAACCCCCCATTATTACTGTCTCCTCTACTCTTTTATTTTAGCACTTGGCAAATATGTAAGGCAAAGTTTACAAGAGTCAAATATTTCTAAGAATATTGCTCTTAAAAAGTTGTTAGAAAGGATTCCTTTCTTCTACCCTCCTTACTTCCCTTCCCCCTCTTTTCTCCACTCTCCCAAGAACACAAGATAAGTGTTTAAAGGAATTTTTGTTCTACAAAGTGGTCTGTGTCTCCTTTAGAATGGGTAAGGTTCTATGTATGGTGGTAGTGGTTGAATAACTCAAAACAAAAAAGTTTGAGAATGTAAACAATTTTAAATTGCCTTTCTCAATTTTCTTTGAGTAGCCTTAAATAGCTATACATAATGTATGCTTCATAAACAGAGGAAAGTTAATTATTATAAATATTATTTCAGGAGAAATAAAATATTGGTGCACTCCACTTGGTAATATATTATCCATTTACTGATTCTTTTCTAAAAGACTCCCCCTGCCCCCCAATTTCTGTCTTATCAGTATAGTGGATAGAGAATATTTGACTTCAAGCTGAACCTATTTTCTCAATTTTTTTGAGTGACTATGCTCTAAAGAAAGTATTATTAAAAGCAGGCTTCCCCAAAATTGACTTTAACAACAATTATTTTCTTTGAATATGAGAAGGATATTGTGATTTCCCAAATGCACATTAACTGAATTTTTGAACTGGATCTTTTATGGCTAAGTTTTCTCTATTTTTTCTGTAATAGAAATATTACATTACATTGTCTTCCTGAGATCTCTAAAGCTAGAGGCTCCATGGTATGTGTCTTGCATTAAATAAAACTACAGACAATAGCAAATTCATTTTTCTACTTTGCCATAGCTCCTATGGCCCACTAAGTTTTGAACTATGGCTGTGCTGAGTGAATTTTCTTGTCAGGCTCTGTAAAACTGCATTTCAGAGAGAGCAAAAGCAACTTGAGTTTTCTCAAAGGGATCTGTGGTAGTGGACAAGTCACATGGCTTTTCTGGGTATCAGTAACTTCTATTCCATAAAGTAAAAACTTTCAGATAGAATAATCTCCAGGGTTTGTTTTTTTAAGTGTTTCTAGCAATAAAAAACTGTTGACTGTGTTAACTAATATTTAATCATTTTAAGTCAAACAAAACCAATTTTTACATCATTGTAGCATTACAAATGTATAGGTTTCTTTTAAGCTGACCAGAGAGAACTTCTTAAACATATATTGAATTTCAGTGTTCTAGATATAAATTTGAGCATTTCTTAATGCAGAAGAAAACATTAAAACTCACATTGGCTCAATTGTGCTGGAGCAGGTTGAGAACAGGTGACAAGACAAGAGCAAAGACAGCCCCAAGTATCTCCTGTCCTTTGTTGAAATATTTCCAGCCAAACATGAGTGATCAAAAAAGACTCACAAATTAGATGACAGTCCATGCCTACAAAATATAATACAATTTGGTCAAGGTACACTAGGTCAGTGGCTAAGAGCCTTGTGTTTCTTTTAGTAGTTACATAAACAGTTAGATGTGTTTGCTTTTTTTAAGACTAAGGAAAAGGGATAATTGCCAACACAATTTCTAAAATAATTAGCCAGCCCAGTCAGCAACAACTGGCTGCAGTTTTCCTAAGTGTGCCCTGAAGCAACATATTCTTGCAACTCCTTTCTCAGGCAAGGAATGCTGCCATTATCTCATTCTCAATGAAAAACCACCTCCCCTGTCACAACCCTGTAAATTGTTGAACTTAAAGGACTTTTCCTTCATCCAGAAAAGAAGGTAATGGGAACTAAAGTAGGTTGTTCAACTGTAAGTCTTGGGAAGCTTCCAAAAGACTTCATTCCTACGCAGAAGCTCCTAAAGAGGAGGCCTAGGGTTATGGAGATAAGCAACACTACTTTTTGGAGCCTGGAAATGCTCTCTCCAACTCCATTTGTCTTTTAAGTAAGGAACCCAGAATAAGAAATAAATATTTGGGAAAGACACAGGAACTACATTTCTATCTTACAGATCCTTTTTTTTAACCTTACGTATTGAAAAGTTTTAGATATATATAAAAGCAGAGAGGGTAATATGATGCACCCCTTTTATGAATCATTCAGCTTCAACAGTGATCAACTTGTAGCTCATCTTGTTCATTGTTTTGAAGCTAATCCCAGCCATCATGTCATTTTAGAGGTTTTAGAGATTTTGTGTGTATATGTAACAGGGTTTTGCTCTGTCACTCAAGCCATAATGCAGTTGAGAGATTATAGCTCACTGCAGCCTTGACCTCCAGGCTCAAGTGATCCTCCTACCTCAACCTCCTGCATATCTGGGACTCAAAGAATATGTCACCATACTCAGCTATTGTTTTATTTATTTTATGTAGAGACAGGGTCTTGCTATATTGCCTAGGCTGATCTCAAACTCCTGGCCTCAAGTGAACCTCTTGGCTTGGCCTCTAAAAGTTCTGGGATTGCAAGCATGAACCATCACACCTGGCTTAGAGATAATTTTTTTAACATAAAATTATCTTCCACTTTTCAGAGGTCAGGAAATCTAAATAAAGGAAGAAAAATTAAAACTTCAGCTAAAATCATTACAGTGGTTAAGATATGTTATATGAACTTGTTATACTCTAAGTGCCATTTTCATTTTAGCCTCAAAATTGATACTTTTCAATCATAAGTCAACAAATATTTATTGAGTCTCCCTTAAGTGCCAGGCTCTGTCACCCCAAAGCCTAAAAGTAGATCAATGTGGGATCTATTTTTTAAGTCTTTCTAGAAATAAAAAACTTGATTCTGTTAACTAATATTTAATCATTTTAAATCAAAACCAATTTTCACATTGATAGGGACAGGAAACAAGGACATTCTGGACAGAAGAAGGTGGGTCCCTGACAAGGGCCTAACCTTCAAGCCTGGAACCATGGCCCAAAGTGAGAACATACATCCCTGTTGTACCGCTCAAATGTTCCTTTTCCAAAACCACCCATGGCCCACCCCACTCCCCATTCTGTGTCCATAAAAACCACAGGCTCAGCCAGCAGAGAGAGGAGAAGAGGAGATGCAGCTGGATGTCAGAGACTACAGTTGGAGAGAAGCAGCTTAACTTCAGAGGGACAGCTTGATGGAACAGTTTTGGAGATGAGTTGGGCCAGCTCCAGCCAGACTCCATAGGAAGATTATCTTTCCCAAATTGATCCCCTCTTCAGCTTCCCTTCCTGCTGAGAGCCTCCTTCATTGGCAACAAAATCCCCCATTTTGACCATTCTTCAAATTCATTCATGCAACATTCCTCCTGGACACCTGATAAGAATTCAGGTGCAGGTGCAAACGGCTGTCACACTGACCCTCTACTGAGCTGTTAACACTTAAACTGTCCATGGATGGCAAAGCTAAAAGAGCACTGAGAGTAACACTCCTTCTGGGGCTTCAGGGGTCACAGGCAACCCCAAGATGATTTAATAACTTCATGAATTATATAACTGATACATTCAAGATTAAAGGGTTTTTAAAAATTAGAGCTTGCATTATTAAAAATTATGCATATAATAATATAATAGATATAGGTAAGTACATCCATTCATGTACACATTACAGTCAAATTGTGAGGTAAATTTTTCATTGGATTTACATTTTTAAACAAGTAATGAACATGTTTTAGGTGCATTTTGCCTAAATAAAGTGGTAGCCAAATATGAAATATTGATATTGACCACTATAGAAACAATCACACAAGAAGAAAAGCACTAATAAAGAAAAGAAATTGATTCAGAATTGTAAATAGGGTGCAAATTGGGGTTTTGTTGATTGATACTGGTTTCAATTGGTGAGTTTCTAAAATAAGTCAGCAAATGAATAAAAGTTTCAGGATACCAATGAAAATTCTAAACAACTGCAAATAAATTAGATTCCTGAGTAATTAATCTTGAATCCCAGATCACCCTTATCAAGAAGAAGCTGGAGAAAATGGATGAGCTCTCCAACCTACTCAGAAGGTCAAGGACACACTTGACATTATCAACTCCACATTCCTAAGGGGAGGACCCTCCACCAGGAATGCAAAGAGTGGTTTCTTGGTCTGGATAAAACCACTGCTTCTGGGGCTGTATTTCTGCTGGTGCATGGCAAGGCAGCATGCAGCGATTTAAGAATAGTATGCTTGATGCTATTCAATCATTTAATAAAATCTTTGCTTACATGGGAAAACACAACCCCCACCCCCCTGTATGTTGTTAAGAGAAAAACAGGCGCAAAGCTGTAAATATAATGTGATACAATTTTTGTCAAGTAACATAAGATACATGAAAAAAACATTATAAGGCTTTGCCAAACATAATAGAAGCAACAGGATTTAGGTTAACTTATTTTCCTGTTTCTTTTGAGTTTTTGTTTTCTAAGCTTTTGGCTGCATGTGTTATTTCTAAAGTATAGAACAGTTATTTTAAAACATAGAAGGAAGTATGGCAACAATAAAGTGATACTGAGAGTAAACAAAACACAATACATTTGGAAGTGCTTAGTAGACAAATCAGCGCCCTACCTCAGCACATAATATTTCAAAGTAACCACAACATGCTATGTTAAAGTTGTAATTTAAATTTTTATATGAGGCTGAAATAGGAGTTATTATAAATATTGTGTGGTTATTAGGTATTGCTATACTTCATTAGCTAATCAAAATTTATCAAGAAAAAATGCACATGAAATTGCAGTTGCCAACATATAGACTCATTTAAAAGTCTTTTAAAAATTACTGTCATGTTAGAGACCATGATATCATATTTGAATCATGGGGTCTTGTCAAAGAGGCTGTGGTGGACTCAGGTGGCAGGGTGGGTGAAGAAAATCCATTTAAATCAACCAATATACAGGAATCCCCTGTTATCTGTGGAGAATAGGTTCCAAGACCCCCAGTGGATACCTGAAACTGCAGATATTAAACTAAATGCTATATATACCATGTTTTTCCTATACATTAATACCTATTATAAAGTTTAATTGATAAATCAGGCACAGTAAGAAATCAACAGCAATGGATAATAAAGTGGAACAATTACAGTAATATGCCATCATCTTTAATCTTGCACTTTAAGGTCATTATTTAAAAAAATAAGAGTTACTTGAACATAAGCACTGCAATACCATGACAGTCTATCTGATCACCAACATGGCTACTAAGTAACTTACAGGCAGGTAGCATATATAGCATGAATGTGGATACCCTAAACAAAGGGATCATTCATGTCCCATGCAGGGCTGAGTGGAACAGTGAGAGATTTCATCACCACAAAACGGTAGGCAATTTAAAATTTATATTGTTTATTTCTGGAATTCTCCATTTGATAGTTTTTGTCCTCAACTGACAGTAGGTAACAAACTACAAATAAGAGGGAAACTACTGCATGTGTTATGCTTTTAGGAGGAAAAAAAACATTGAGGATAGAATTTCTGAGTTTCCCTTAGGTTGTGTTGGCATGAAGATAACCTCCTCCCCTTCCACAAGGCAGTCACTACTTCTTTCTCTATTTCCAGTGTGTAGCATGTGCTGGAAGGTATTGCCCAGTAAATATCTGTACCATGAAGAGGGCCAAAGTCTTGCTTACAGGTGGTGAATGTGCTAAAAGTAATTCCAAGGTCCATATTGTAGAAATACTACTTTGAATTAGAGTCTTGCCAACACACAGCACACTTACTATTAAACTGATAGGATTATCAATATTGAAAGAAATAATGAATATTTCCTTGAACTTACTCTATACTTGCTTACTCATGGATTAGTCATCAGTCACAGGCTGTAAAGTCAGAAGGAAAAACTGCTGATTCCTGATGTAAGTTCTCTAACAATATTTGTGAGGTATTTTAGTTTTGTATCCTTTAACCTTCAGAATCCCTGCTTTATCCAATCAACTAAAATAAGAAAGACTTTTGGTTTAGCTTAGTATTCCCTGAATTTATGGGAAAGGGAATCTGTATGCCAACTGGGAAATATCAATTCTCAGAAAGCTTATTTTAGTCTCTTCGCATTTGATTTTGTTGGACTCTCCTGTGCTGCCTTGCCTACATGGTTGCTTAACAAGGGCTGTTCTGAATGCCTGGTTTGGTTGCTGAAGGTGATTCATAAGTGATACACATTTTTCCTTACACAGTTTGTTCCTATCAAACTGTTTCCAATCACTCTGTAAATTGGGAACTTGGCTTCTAAGTTTCAATCCCCAGGAATCCTCAAGAACAAGGAACTAACCCTGCTGTTCCTATATTAAAAGGGAATCTAGGAAGAAAGAAGCCTTCCCTATGCACATGTCCATTTACCTCATTCTGGTTGGAGAAGCACATGCTGATCACTTGGGGTCCCTTCCAACTTCACTTAAATTTGGTAATTGTTTCTTTGTGCATTGTTTCAACAAATGCTTGTCAAGTGCTAATGATGTAGAATTTTGTGGTAGTTTCTCCAGGGATATATGGCTGTAGAAGACACACTTCTAACCCTCAATACATTTATATTACATGCCAGTTTACAATCTAGTTAGTTCAGGAAAATTATCTTCCAAATAAATAATACAAATAGGAACAATTCCATCCCAAGTCAGTGGCCTACCTATTTTAAAAAATATTAAAGACTGCCCAATTTCTGTGTGTTTTTTCTCTGTATCTGCAGAGTCCCAAATAGAAAAAATCAAATTGTTAATTCCTAAGTGCAAATTAAAGTTTCTGCTATTCTTCCTTGGAAGACTAGGTGTTGGGAACCTGAGGTCAGATTTTTAAAAAGGAAAATTGACCCATATGGATGGTGTAACGTGGCTTCTCTACAGTAAATAGTAATTCATCAAAGCAACAGATGAAGTGATATAACACAGCTTCTTGGACATTCACAGACATAGGCTTTGTGTTTCTTATCCCCACTCAGATTTTCCTTCACCTGTGAACATTCCAGTTCTTTTTTCATTTCTTAATCCCTTAGCCCACTTTCCACAATATTCCTACTCTTCTGCTTAGTTGTTTGATATCTTTGGCAACACTGACTAATTTCCTTCAGAGATCATAGAAGTCTATTAAATGTCTATTCCAGAAACTCCTCCAATGCACATGTCATCAAGACATAGAGAGGTATGTTTGCAGTAGAGAGCCCCCTCACCCCCCAAATGAAAAGAAAGAGTTCTCTAACAAACAAAAATATTAGTAATGATAATCTCAGCCCAATTTTTTATCATCTGTTATTTTTCTATCCTCTTAATTAGATTGGGCCACACTTTATGGCATGCTTTGAAAACGTTTCTGAAGGGCAGAATTTGTGGCAGAGAGAGAGAGAATTTCAAACTGGAACACTCAAAAAATAAAGATACCACAAGTGAGAGCAGATAAAATGTTCACATTCTAACTTTATGTTTTTTTTGAAAGAAAACAATCCTCAGAGGTAAAAAGAATTATTGTTAGTGGTAAAAAGAAACACACACACACACACACACACACACACACACACACACACACACACATTAAAAAAGATTAGACACTAAAACTGGAAGCAAAAAGGCAGTATAAATTAGTACAAAAGTGCACATAGAAAATGTTGTAGTAAAGACAATGAATTTAAAAAGGCATCAGATTGAACCAAAAAAAGGCAGTGAAACAATTATGAAACATTAGAAACAGAAGTCAGAAACAAAAGGTAATTGAGAACTTCAAAATACAGAGACTTAGAAGATGAAAGGATAGGCCAGGAGAGGAGGTTCACATCTGTAATCCCAACAGTTTGGGAGGCCAAGGCGGGTGAATCAACTGAGGTCTGGAGTTTGAGACCAGCCTGGCCAACAATGCAAAACCCCATCTCTACTAAAAATACAAAAATTATCCAGGCATGTGGCAGGAACCTGTAATCCCAGCTACTGGGAAGGCTGAGGCAGGAGAATCATTGGAACCTGGGTGGTAGAGGTTGCAGTGAGCCGAGATTGCACCATTGCACTCTAGCTTGGGAGAGGAGAATGAAACTCTTTCTCAAAAAGAAAAAAAAGAAGAAAAAAAGATGAAAGGATACTGTCACTATCTTGCAGATTGTGGAATATAACCCATTATTTGGTTTGTGAAATCAATCTAGCACAGGTTGGGCATTCCTAATTCAAAAATTTCATAGTACTTCACAATCTGAAACTTCTCAAGTGCTGACATTATACTTAAAGTTCATGCTCAAAGGATATGCTCATTGGAGTATTTTGGAATTTTAGATTAGGGATGGCCAACACATAAGTCAAGTCTGTTTCCTCCACTGGAATGTAAGTCCTGTGAGACTTGATCTTATTCACTGTAGCAGTCTCATCACTTCAAATTATAGATGCTTAGTACATATTAGATGGATGGATGAAGAATGTTGTCTTCATAACACTTGTTTACAATGTCATTCAATATGTCTGTCTGTGAGGATATACCACCAGAAATAATTGTTAAAATCTGTGTTACATTTATCTGCTTCCTTTATTATTATTTTTTAAGATACGGCAATGATGTCTTGTATTATCAAAATAGCATCAGTTGTCATTCACAAGATCGTATCACTTTCATAAGCAGTATGTGAGGAGAAAATGCCTCTACATATATTCAAGATTCATGGCATTTTGACCAGGTGGGGTGCCAAATGCCTGTAATCCCAGCTACTCAGGAGGCAGATATGAGAATTGCTTGAACCTGTGAGGCGGAGGTTGCAGTGAGCTGAGATCGTGCCACTGCACTCCAGCCAAGACAACAGAGCCTGACTCTGTCTCCCAAAAAAAAAAAAAAGATTTATGACATTTTGAGGATCAGAGTCAGAAACACCTTTTTTCTCTGAAGCTGTGGTTGGTAATCTTATGCTACCTGAATGTTGCCTTGTACATATTAGATGTCAGTAATTATTTTTATAATAGTGTGAAATATATAAAGAAATTCTTGGAAATTATTGCTTTATTTCCCCCCTCACAGAAAGCACAGGAGTATGGCTACGACCAATCAATGATGGCTTGCTTCTGCAAACTTCTGGAAAAGGATGTAAAACAACATGATCAGCAGGCTGCCTGTTTTATGGCTTACTATTCAGTACAGGTTGCATCCAGACATATATCTCTTCCCTTCCAATTATGTTTATAACAGAAACTTAAAAACAAATAGCTGAGTTCCCTTTATTGCTTGTGAGCTTATTTTGTTTGTAGTTTAGCTGCTTATGAAAATAGCAATTTTGCTGTCTTCTTAGGTCTTATCATAAAAAGCATAAATCATGGAGGATTAATAATTTTCTCTAGTTATAAAAGCCATCATGTTAAGTATGGTAAATGCACATTAAAAAGAAAGAGGGAAAAAGTCACCTATATTTATACTACCCAGAAATAAATAACTGGTAACATTTTGGCATATCCGCTTTCAGTGTGTGTGTGTGTGTGTGTGTGTGTGTGTGTGTGTGTGTGTGTGTGTGTTTGGCGGGTGAGACTGTCTTCTCTTTCTGTTCCCTAGACAGAAAGAGTACAGTGGAACAATCCTGGCTCACTGCAGCTTCGACCTTCTAGGCTCAATTAATCCACCCACCTCAGCCTCCTGAGTAGCACTCACCATCATGCCTGGCTAATTTTTGTGTTTTTCTTTTTATAGAAATGGGGTTTTGCTATATTGCCTAGGCTGCTTTCAAACCTCCTGAGCTCAAACAATGCACCCGCCTTGGCCTCCCAAAGTGCTGGGATTACAGGCAAGAGCCACCGTGCCTGGCCAAGTTTCAGTCCTTTTACCATGTATATCATTTTTTACTTTTTAAATTTTTAAAGAAAAAAGTGGGACCATATGCAACACAGTATTCTGTGGCTTACTATGAGTGACTATCCATTCATATTTGTTATATTTTAATGACGTAGATACCTCTTCCAGCACCAGGAAAGAAATAGAATTTGTTTTGTACCTTTCACTAATACACATCTATAAAAAAATATTCTTGTTATCCCTTTACTTGCCCCAGCCCACTTCACCACACAGAAAAAATAGTCATAATACTAAAATATTTTCTTAAATCTCGAGCTTGTTCTGAATGTTGACTACTTTTACAGACAGACGTTCCTCAGACTGGATGTTTCAACCATACCTTGTGTTTGATGTCGGAGATGGTTCAGAAAGATGGGATAATGAGTATGTTCTCCTCTTGCCTTAATCCTCTGTGATTGTCCCATAATTGTTACATTATTTGCGTTCATATTTATATTAAGTACATTTCCCATACATGTCTCTCTGCCTAATGTCAAGTCATTTTCATTTAAATTGATGCTTTTTTCTGTATAATGGGAATAATATCATCTAACGTCATAAGCAAGCACTTGAGTAGATACTTTTTGAGATCACAGCAGTGAGAGAAACAGATGTGCCCATTGCAAGATGATGATGTCACAGGATGACAGGCCTTCACCTGATAATCACTTAGGTAAGCAGTTATTCCAGTTGAATTAAGAACTATGAAGGTGAAGTATAAATTCAGCTGAATGAAGGTGTGAAGGGGAGTAAGGAAGTAGCAACAGAGGTTGGATGGTATTGGGTTGTGAATAAGGGGATGTGTTCAAGTGGTCTGTATATGACAGCAGAGAGAAGTGGTGGTGTTGCCACATAGTGGCAATGTCAGAGGAGCTGGGGATTCTTGTAAGAGAGTCGGGGAGGAATGGTCTAGAGGCAGCATTTCTTGGCACAGATACAAGCACTGCTCTGTCATGAAGTAGGAGGAAACAAATCCCACTTGTACATCATGGGATGGCTGCAGAGCAGGTGGCGTCCTCAGGTGAGAATCAGGTGTTAGGTAAGATACAGAGGTGGAAGTAGGGAACACAATGAAGAGGTAGGGAAACATACAGAGGAGGAGTTGGCCATGAGATTGTAGTGCTGGAGGGACCGCAGCCTAAAGGTTTTCATGGGGCCTATTGGAGGAGAGCAAAGGACTGAGAGTTAAGCCCCAGAGCATCATGAAGAAGGAAGGTTAGAATGGAATGTTGACCAGAGAGGCTTAATCTGGAAGAGGACCAAGGGAAATGAAGATTTCAGGGATGGAAGAGATGGCTAGCTGACTGGGTTGTTCATATAGTAAGTCTCAAAGTTACAATAATGGATATTTAAGGCTTGTAAAGCAAGGCGAATAAAGTAGCCTAGGAATCAAGGGATAGGTGCAGTGCAGCCCCCTGGTCTTGGTGCATTTTGCATCTGGTGTGGTCATGAGGGAGCATGTGGTTTCAGGATAAGTTGAGAGTGCAGGATATGAGGCTGGTGAAGACAGCAAAGGGGACATGAACCTACTTCAGGGCCCCATGTTGTTCAGCTGAGGTCAGGTGGGACACATTATTTACATTCAGTTTGTGTGGATGGCGGCTGATCAGTTGTGTGGTGTGTGTTATATGCAGCCAGTGGTGGGGGAAAAGGGAAATCATACATCTGAAGCATTTTCTCAGTGTTTGGGAGGTAGCAAATCCTTAACTCCTGTTAGCTATCTATTATTCACATATTTGTTCTTATTAACACTGCTCTTCTTACTGCTGCTATTCCTGTTTTAACAGAAGAAGAAAGTGGTTCTTCAACTTCAGTTGATTTCAAGCTCTTTTCTCTCTACAACTTCATGTTTCACTGGGCATTTCACATGTCTTCATATGTACCATATTATTTTCATTTATTCATATATACCATATTAATTAATGATCATGATAACAGCCTCTTTGAGTCACTGGCAGCTGAATAAAAGATGAAGCCTATCTGCCTGCCCTTTACTGTAATGGGAAACAAACTCAATGGAATTTAAGTTAGCAATTATCCTGCTATTAGTTTTAATAACATAGTGTTTTCTTTTTCACTCTTGTTTAACTCATATGTAAACGTTCAAGAAATAAAACTGGTGATGGAACTAATTAAGCTAATTAAAGACAAAAGAAAGGATATCACTTTTTGAAACATTGGCATAATAACTCACTACAAGGCCCAGATGATGATTCAGAAGGATTTGGACAAAGGGTTCGATAGAAAAGGGTGAGGTATTTTTATAAATACTTGTAATTTTCTTGTTGCATTAGAATGAGAGGATATAGAAGGGAAGAAGAAAAGGGAAACTCTAAGGAGTGGTCTTGGACTGTGCAGATTGGAGATAAGGCACAAGAAAACTGGGATGCTGCTGGCTTCCATAGACTTGTGCTGTGTAGGTCCTGGGTGGAGAAGGTACCTCTTGCCAGTTGTAATGTCAACATTCTACTTGGCAGTGGAATTGACTAAGAAACTTTCCAGGTCTTTTCCCTTTAGTTCCATGACTTGTTCATCTGAATTCTTGTTCTAGCAAAACTAAAAGTGACATTTCACTTTAAATAAATTATTTAACCGTTGTATTGCCTTTATGTATAGAATGAAGATCATGTTTTTGTTTCCCTCTTACCTCAGCAGTAAAATTAAAGATTAAATATTGGAAATCCATAACCTCAAAATCACCTTAACTTAGAAGCACACAGACTACCCAAATAGAATCTACTAATCTAGAAAACAATATAAAATCAGACCTATAGGCTGGGCACGGTGGCTCATACCTGTAATCCCAGCACTTAGGGAGACTGAGGTGGGCAGATCACCTGAGGTCAGGAGGTTGAGATTAGCCTGGCCAACATGGTAAAACCCTGTCTCTAAAAAAAATACAAAAAATTAGCCGGACTTTGTGGCTTGCACCTGTAGTCCCAGCTACTTGGGAGGCTGGAGTAGGTAAATAACTTGAACCGGGAAGGCAGAGGTTGCAGTGAGCTGAGATTCCTCACTGCATCACTCCAGCCTGGGTGAGACTCTGTCTCAAAGAGAAAAAGAAAGTCAGACCTATATAACAAATAATGAAACATTTTCCAATAATGAAAAGCCCAGGACCAAGCTAATCTGGTGAATTATATCAAATATTAAAAGAATGAGCACCAGTCCTTCTTACATGCTACCAATAAATAGAACACTTTCAAATTCATTTTATGAAGCCAGTGTCATCAAAGCCAGGGGAAAATACCACAAGAAAACTATAGATCCAAATATCTCATGACTACAGGTGAAAAATCCTCAACAAAATAGTGACAAACTGAATTCAGCAGTTTAATAAAAGAATTTATGCATCAAGACCAAGTGGGATTTATCCCAGGAATGCAAGATTGCTTCAACATATGAAAATCAGTATGATATACCATATTAGAAGAGTGGGGAGGGACCCACTTAATCAGCTCAATAGATATTTTTTTTTAATGTGCAGAACCCAAAACCCTTTGATGATTAAAAAAAAGATCAGGCCGGGCACAGTGGCTCACACCTGTAATCCCAGCACTTTGGGAGACCCAGGTGGCAGATCACGAGGTCAGGAGATTGAGACCATCCTGGCCAAGATGGTGAAACCCCGTCTCAACTAAAAATAAAAAAAAAATTAGCTGGGCCTGGTGGTGTGCACCTGTAGTCCCAGCTATTTGGGAGACTGAGGCAGGAAAGCTGCTTGAACCCGAGAGACAGAGGTAACAGTGAGCCAAGATCACATCACTACATTTTAGACTGGCTGACAGAGTGAGACTCTGACTCAAAAAAATCAAACTAGAAATACAAAGGAACTTTTTTTAATTAATAAAAGGCATTTATGAAAAACTCATAGCTAACATTATACTTGATGGTAAGAATGAAAGCTTTTCCTCTAAGATCAGTAAAGATGTTTGAAACTCTTCCTACTTATTTTCAACATTGTACTAGAGGTTTTAGTAAGAGCAGTTAAGCAAGGAAAAGAAATAAAAAGCATCTTTATTGGAAAGAAAAAAGTAAGACTCTTTTCATAGGTGGCATGATTTTATTTCTAGAAACCCTAACAAATCCATTCAAAGACACTATTAGAGAGAATAAGCTTAGCAGGATACAAGAGTAAAGTATAAAAGTTGATTATTTTGATGTAATGAGCAATGAACAATCTGAAAAGAAAGTTAAAACAATCTGATTTATAATAGCATCAAAAAGAATAAAACACTTAGGAATAAATAGAACCAAAGAAGTTTAAGACTTATGTGCTGAAACCTGCAAAATGTTGAAAGGACTTGAACACCTAAATGGGCCTGTGCAGTGCTTGTAATTCCAGCACTTTGGGAGGCTGAGGTGGGTGGATCACCTGAGGTCAGGAGTTCAGGATCAGCCTGGCCAATGGTAAAATCCTGTCTCTACTAATAATACAGGTGGGGCACACCTGTAACCCCAGGTACTCCAGAGGCTAAGGCTGAAGAATGGCTTGAACCTGGGAGGCGGAGGTTGCAGTGAGCCGAGATCGCTCCATTACACTGCAGCCTGGGAAATTAGGGAAACACTGTCTCAAAAAACAAACAAACAAAAAAACACCTAAATAAATGTAAAGACATCCTGCTTTCATGGACTGGAAGACTTAGTGTTGTTTGTTTTTTGTATTTTCTGTGTTTTTTCATTTTTAGTAGAGAGGAGATCTCTCGCTAAGTTGCCCAGGCAAACTCTTGAGTTCATGCAATCTTCCCTAAGTGATTAGATTACAGAAATGAGCTACCACACCCAGCCAATGACTTGGTGTTATCAGTTTGACCATTTCTGTAAAAAAGACAGTTGTAATAATACATCTGCCATCTTAACAATCCTAAGTCTTAGTAAATAACTTGTACTATGTGTACAATAAAATATTAGTTTAAAAAAAGGGATGAAATTCTGTTACATGCTACATGGGTGAACTTTGAAAATGTTACACTAAGGGAAAACAGTCATAAATCACATTTTACGGTTCCATTTATGTGAAACTCATAGTATAAGAAAATCTGTAGAGACAGAAAGTAAATCAGTGGTTGCTAGGGAATGAAGAGAGGAGGAGATTCAGGCTAACCTCCAAGAAAACACTTTAAAATTTCTTAACAGCCAGGCTTGGTGGTGCACACATCTCCTTGGGAGGCTAAGGCAAGGAGGATTGTTTGAGCCCCAGAAGTTTGGGTCCAGCCTAGGCAGCATAGAGAGACTACATCTCTTTCTTTTTTAAAAAAAAAGTTTCTTAAAAAATAAGACTGTAAGGGCCTGGCTTGGTGGCTCATGCATGTAAGCCCTCTGCTTTTGAGAGGCCAAGAAGGGCAAATCATGAGGTCAGGAGTTTGAGACCAGCCTGGCCAACTTGGTGAAACCCCATCTCTACTAAAAATACAAAAAATTAGCGGGGCACAGTGGCAGACAACTGTAATCCCAGCTACTGAGGAGGCTGAGGCAGGAGAATTGCTTGAACCCAGGAGGCAGAGGTTGCAGTGAGCCAAGATTGCATCACTGCACTCCAGCCTGGGTGACAGAGCGAGACTCTGTCTCCAAAAAAAAAAAAAAAAAAAATTGTAAGTCCAGACATAGTGGCTCACATCTACAATCCTAACATTTTGGGAGGGTGAGGTAGAAGAATTGCTTGAGGCCAGGGGTTTGAGACCAGCCTCAGCAATATAGCAAGGCCACATCTCTACAAAATATAGAAAAATTAGGGTGGCGGTCCATGCATGTAGTCCTAGGAGTCTGAGACAGCACTCAGGGCTTCAGGGTTACAGTGAGCTGTGAATATGCTGCTGCACTCCAGCTTGGACAAGAGTGAGGCTAAACTGTCTCTCAAAAAACCAAAAAACTAGTTTACAAATATGTATATTTAATAATTATCTTTTTCCAGTAAATATGTTTCTTTTTTGTGAATAGACCAGCAGTAGATACTGTGGATACATTCCAGGGTTGACAGAAGCATTGCGTGATTGTTACATGTGTCAGAGCAAATACCATGCAAGGTTCAATTGGGTAAGTTACTGTCATTGTTGGTTTTTTATACTTTTATACATTGTCACTTTTTATAATTCAGGATTAGGTTCAGTTCGTTATCTATCACTATTAGGAAACCACCATCATTTGCTTTCTTAATTTTCTTTTGTAAATTTCTTGTGTAATATTATGAAAGTTTCTCTTTAAGTTGTGAAATCAACACACTGTTAGACCTTGGGACAATCTCAGCTCACTGCAACCTCCACCTCCCAGGCTCAAGCAATTCTCCTGCCTCAGCCTCCCAAGTAGCTAGAACCACAGGCATGTACCACCATACCCAGCTAATTTTTGTATTTTTTTGTAGAGAAAGGGTTTCGCGTGTTGCCCAGGCTGTTCTCAAACTCCTGAGCTCAAGTGATCCAACCACTTTGGCCTCAGAAAATGCTGGGATTACAAGTGTGAGCCACCAAGCCCAGCCTTGGTGGCTTTTGTGTTAACCCATTTCATAGTACTCTTTTATTTAATAAGATTTTTTATTAATAAGATTCACGTAAATAATTAAGTGTGTTTTGCAGAAGCGTGTTACTCTCTGTGGTATGTGTTATATAAAGTGTCATTTTTTTCTCTTCTGTGTTTTCCTGCTTTGGCTAAATTTGTTAACCTTAACTACTGTCAGTTTATTTAAGATGCTAAGGATACCTGTATGAGTGACAGCAAATTCCCCTGAGCCCGAGATTCTTACATGATGCTGTGTTACTTGTCATGAGAAGAAGATAGAATTTACAGGCTATAAATTAGTTTTTCTTTTTTTTTTTTTTTTTTTGAGATGGAGTCTCACTCTGTCACCAGGCTAGAGTGCAGTGGCATGATCTCGGTTCACTTCAATCTCTGCCTCCTGGGTTTAGGCAATTCTCCTACCTCAGCCTCCTGAGTAGCTGGGACTACAGGCATACACCACCACACCCAGCTGATTTCTATATTTTTTAGTAGAGACCGGGTTTCACCATGTTGGCAGGATGGTCTCTTCTCTTGACCTCGTGATCCGCCTGCCTTGGCCTCCCAAAGTGCTGAGATTACAGGCGTGATCTACCACACCTGGCCAAATTAGTTTGTTTTCAAAGAAAATAATAATCAAAGTAACCTCCCTGTGATGGGCTGCATATACAGAGACTGGTTATATCTCAGGGTCATTTTATAAATAGTCCATTCTTTCCCAACTAATTTTCACTTTTATCATAATAAATTCTATTTCTGAGCTCTTTTTCTGATCTGTTGAAATATTTGTGTATATGTATTTCTGCACTAGTTCTACAATATTTTAACAACCTAGATATATTTACATGCAAGAATAAAGTGATTGGGCTGTTATCACATTTTTAGGATATTTTTAAGGCTTCAGGATTGCACTGTTAAAATTTTCAATATCTCATCCAGGTTAAAAATAGGAAATTGATAGATATATCACTTTGAAGGAAGCACTGAGGTTTTGGTTTGTTTAGTGTTTTTAATAGGAATTCTTCTGTGTCTAGTACCCTGTATTGGGACAGAGAGTAAGAAAGCACTGTGACTTCCAGGCCGGGCGCGGTGGCTCATGCCTGTAATCCCAGCACTTTGGGAGGCCGAGGCGGGTGGATCATGAGGTCAAGAGATCAAGACCATCCTGGTCAACATGGTGAAACCCCGTCTCTACTAAAAAATACAAAAAATTAACTGGGCACAGTGGCACGTGCATGTAATCCCAACTACTCAGGAGGCTGAGGCAGGAGAATTGCCTGAACCCAGGAGGCGGAGGTTGCGGTGAGCCGAGATCGCGCCGTTGCACTCCAGCCATGGGTAACAAGAGCAAAACTCCGTCTCAAAAGAAAAAAAGAAAGCACTGTGACTTCCAGAAAAGTGGAGAAGTCCTGGAAAAGCTGTCTGCAGTCCACCAGTGTCTCACATGGGCACACTAAGTCACTCTAGAGTCCAACTGTGTCTCACATGGGCACGCGAAACACCGAGTCACTCTAGAGTCCATCTGTGTTTCATGTGGACACGTGAAGCACTATGTCACTCTAGGGTCCACCAGTGTCTCACATGAGCAAGCTAAGCACTGAGTCACTCTATAGTCCACCTGTGTCTCACGTGGGCACACTAAGCACTGAGTCACCCTGCAATCCACCTGTCTCTCACATGGGCACATGAAGCACTGAGTCACTCTAGAGTCCACCTGTCTCTCACATGGGCACGTGAAGCACTGTCACTCTAGAGTCCACCTGTCTCTCACATGGGCACGTGAAGCGCTGTCACTCTAGAGTCCACCTGTTTCTCATGTGGGCATGCTAAGCACCGAGTCACTCTAGAGTCCACCTGTGTGTCACTAAAAGTCACTCTAGAGTCTACCTGTATCTCACATGGTCACGCTATTATTCTAGAGTTCACTTGTGTCTCATAGGTGCATGCTGAGTCACTCTAGAGTCCACCAGTGTCTCACATGAGCATGCTAAGTTATTCTAGAGTCCACCTTTGTCTCATATGGGCATGTTAAGTCATTCTAGACAAAGAAGGAGTTCTTCTTTTGTTGCATAGATTCCTGGCAAGTTTTCAGAGATTGAATGTCACCATCACAAGAGCCAAGTACAGCTTCTTCATCCTCGGACATTTGAGGACCCTGATGTACTAGACAGCTCAGAAGTTTGACGGTTGTTACTGTAATTGGATTGAGTTTTTGTTATTTTCCATCAAAGTGTAAATGATTTCTGGATTACAAAATAATGGTTGTCATGTTTTCCAGCAACTTCCTAGGAGCTTTTGCGTACACGTGAACTATTCGCCTTTTTTCAGCCCAAGTACCTACACTGGGCTCTCAAGGTGATCATTTTAAAACAAATTATTCACATCATAGGATTATTGTTAAGAAGGCATATTAAAACCACAAATGTAAAGTGCCAGAGCAGTGCTTGGCACTTAGTATAACACTCAGTAAATGTGGCTGTTATTGGCCCAGCTTAATGCCAGAGAGAGTTTGCAGGCACATGCTCTGCTCTGCTTTTCTGCTGGCTCTGGGAGGTGTGCTGCTCACACTGTTTCTTCAGCACTTGGTGCCTCTAGTGTTCCTCTGCCAAGATAGGTGCACCTCTGGAAGAGGCGTACAAGTGTCCAACTTTAGTAGACAAATTGTGCAACTTAATTCACTGATATCACAGCTAGAGGTATCATGTATTTGCTGTTTGTCTCATTAGGAGTTATAATTTTGTCATTTTTCTCATTTCTCTTTTTTATAGTCACTGATTTCGTCTAAGAAGAACCAACTTGGTGGCTATTTCACCTGGTTTTGGTTCTTGCCACCAGGTGGCGCTCAAATACACCTTCTTTCTCATTTCATTCCTCTCTTCTGTAGCTCTATCCCCTCCAGCCTTTGTCGTTTGTGTGCCCACTCTAGAGGAAGTTGTAAAAGGTGCCCATTCTGGAGAAAGTTTTAAAAGCTGTGTACCGCTTATTTTTATGTACGTCCTATTTTTAAGTTGATATAAAAAATCTTTACTAGTTTAAATATTACTGAAGATTGTGTTTCTGCTGTATTATCAATATTGACATTTTAAAATACAGCAATTAAAATGAATTATATCACTCTTAAATATATCCAGTGGAATAGGAAGATAGCGATATTATTTTATTTTTTCTTCTCCCTAAATTGTACTTCCATTCCTACTTGTTTAGGATAAAATTAACTGGGGTTCTCTCTTTTTACCTTTCTCTTAATCTCACTGATTACACCTCTCATGAAAATCTTTGTGTAATTTGAAAGTTTAAAAAGTATTTTTCCTTTTTCCTTTTTTTTTTGAGGCAGTTTCTTGCTCTATCACCTTGACTGGAGTGCAGTGGCACAATCCTAGTTCACTGCAACCTCTGCCTCCTGGGTTTAAGCTGTTCTCCCATCTCAGCCTCCTGAGTAGCTGAGACTGCAGGCTTATATACCACCACACTCAGCTAATTTTTGTACTTTTAGTAGAGACAGAGTCTTACCATGGTGTGTTTAGCTGGTTTCAAACTTCTGGGCTCAAGTAATTCCACCTCATCCTAAAAAGCTGTTTTTTATAACTATTTGGAGAACCCACATGAAGCGTGCATGCAACCTCTCAGTACTTTCTTTGCAACTTCCTGTAAATCTATAGTTAGCTCAAAATATGTAGGTTTGGATTTTTAAAAGTCCTTTTATGAGACCATAAGGATTTTAGTGTTAAAACATGATCTCTTGTCAGTTGAATAGCCTGTTAACACTACAAATATATTTGTATTAAATATTTGTAATATTTAATAAATATATTTATTATTTATTATAGATTTGATAATGTTTAAACCTGAAAAGTAAATGAAATGTTATTAGAGATACGTCTTTTAGTAAAGCCTCAATTAAAGGAGGCTTCATGGCACTACTGCTTTTAATCCTCCCTTTATGTGGCATCTCAGAGTTCTTATGTGTCTTGGCAGTGCACTTTGTGTGTGGTGGATGAGGCTCCTCGTGATTGTGAGGATGAGATGCAGGAGGCAGGACAGTCCAAGGTCTGGGGTTTGGAAGCTTATTCCATAACCCTTCTCACATTCCCTTTAGACAGTGTTTGGGAGCCCCTGAGTGACACTTCCACAACTGTGCAGGCCACTAACCCAGCTAATGGCACCAACATAGTCTTCACTCTAGTAAGGCAGTGCTACAAAAAGAGATGGGCAGACCTGAATCTAAACACTCCCGGTTTGTCAGCTGGGCTCCCTAACTTTTCTTGTCCTTGGGCTTTTTCTTTATTGTTTTGGGGATTTGCTTGTTTTTAATTCTTTAGCCTAGTTTCCCTTATGAAAATGATATCATCATTAAAGTATTTGGTTTCCTCTGAGAAACCGAGGCTAATAGTGCCTGCTCGGAACTGTTTTTGTGATCTTAGGAATGGATTAAACACCAAGTTTAGGTGTAGTAAACTTAGCAGAAATAGCAAGGCCATCTGCTTCACATATGTGTTTGAGCCACAGGCTAAGAATCTCTAGAGATCTGAGTGAGAAAGATAACTGAGCCACAAAGCCTGGTGCTGCTTCCACAGACCTGTCTGGAATATGCCAGTCACCATGCCAAACATTTTCTTCTAGTCACATGACTTTTCCAAACTTGAAAAAATCCTGTGAAGTCAGCTTATTACCATGGTTTATCAAATTCAAGAAACCATTAATTGTAATATGCATCACTATTTTATATATTACTATTAGATTATAAACTTTATTTTCACTTAGAACTTCATTGAAAGGATTTTTTTAAGATTCTAAAATCTTTTAAAATTCTAAAATCAGATTTGGGGGCTGAGTGCAGTGGCTCACACCTGTAATCCCAGCACTTTGGGAGGCTGAGGCAGGTGGATCATGAGGTCAAGAGATCGAGACCATCCTGGTCAACATGGTGAAACCCCATCTCTACTAAAAATACAAAAAATTAGCGGGGCATAGTGGTGCGTGCCTGTAGTCCCAGCTACTCGGAAGGCTGAGGGAGGAGAATTGCCTGAACCCAGGAGGTGGAGGTTGAGGCGAGCCGAGATCACGCCATTGCACTCCAGCCTGGGTAAACAAGAGCGAAACTCCATCTCAAAAATAAAAAGATTTTAGACAGAATTTTATAATATTCTTATGTATACATAAAAGAGAAAACACAAGTAACATAATAGGTTAAGATATTCCCAAAAATATTCCACTTTGAGAATCTAGCACTAATTAATCATTTCCCAGTCCATAGTCAATAGTGTTGTCCTTCATCCTTGGTGTGACAATGAGGCTGGCAATCTAGCATTTGCTAAGAGCTTCACCATTGCTTCCAGGGTTTTCTTAGAATCCTTGATTTCCAGTGTAAGGTTTTTTGGGTTATTTTTTTCTTTTCCTGACACAGAGTCTTACTCTGTTGCCCAGGCTAGAGTTCAGTAGTGCAATCTGAGCTCACTGCAACCTCTGCCTCCTGGGATCAAGCCATTCTCATGCCTCAGCCTCTCAAGTGGCTGGGATTACAAGTGTGTGCCACCACACCCGGCTAATTTTTGTATTTTTAGTAGAGATGAGGTTTCACCATATTGGCCAGAGTGGTCTCGAACTCCTGACCTCAGGTGATCCACCCACCTCAGCCTCCCAAAGTGTTAGGATTTCAGGTGTGAGCCACTGTGCCCACCCAGTGCATAAATTTTAATGCTGGTGTTTTCTTGTCTTATCAAAAAATGTCTGTAGAAGGTTTTAAGGCAAGATCTTTAAATGGTTTATTGACTAAAAGTCAGAGGGTTATAATTGCCTCATCATGAAATCCCCAAGGATAGGTACATGGCCAAGAGGCTCCCCAAGCTCAGAAATGGTAAAATGTGAAAACACTTTTAGCTTTCACATTCTAATGTTCACTTTAAATCCATTAAATAAAATATTACTCCTATTTTACAGATGAGGAAACAGGCTCAGAGAGGTCAAATGACTTGACCAAGGTTGCACAGCAAGTAAATACTGTGTAGCCCCACTGCTTCCCTAATTTACCTTTATGAATAGTACAGGAACCCCTATGAGAGGGTAGCTCTCCTTTTTCTTCTTCTGTTTCTTCTCTTTCTTCTTTCTAAAGAGACCCAAGTTCTATTGGTTGCAAAGCAGCAGTCTCCTGCTAAAGAAACTCTGTAGGGAAGAGAGAAGAATGCATGTGTTTGTCAACTTTTCTGAGATGTGATTTTATGTCTTACGTTCCTCTAGAGAACAGAGAAAAAGTGGGATAATATATTTGAAATCTCAGCGGATTAAGATGTTTTAGCCATTTGGGGTTTGGGACGCCTTTGGGAATCCAATGAAAGCTGTAAACCTTTTTCTAAAACAGTCACGTGCCCTCAGAAGTTTGCTTTCTGAAACCAGCCCTTCCTGTCTGAGAATGTTAGCCCTGCCAAGAGGTGTAGGCAGTGCTCTAGATCACCAGTATCCAAAGGATGTTTCTATGATAATGGAAATGTTTTGTGTCTGCACTGCTCAGTACAATAGCCATTAGTCATGTGCGACTGCTGTGTACTTGAAATGTGGCTGATGTCATTCAACTGCTGTGTACTTGAAATGTGGCTGATGTCATTCAGCTGCTGTGTACTTGAATGTGGCTGAATTTTGACAGCATACTGTCAAACAGGAACTGAATTTTTAATTTTGTTTTATTTTAATTAATTGAAATGTAAATAGTGACATGATGCTCCTAATGGCCAGTGCAGACTTGCATTGCAGCTGACTGCACTCATGAAAATGGCTGAAGTTCTTCCTTACAGGCTGTGACCAGGTCTTTTGTTTTTTAAAAGAAATGGGACTTTATAATTTTGTAATCAAATGTATTGTTTTCCTTTGATCTTGTCTGATGAGTGATGGATCTTGAGAATCTGTTCATACAATACTATATATTATTTGTTCAGAAATGAAAGCTGAAACTCTATGCCTCCCAAGCAATGTTTCTTTGGGGTGTAATTATTTCTCCCTTCTCATTGTTTCAAGGAAAACCAGCATTGGAATCAGCTGATTCAGGATGCTCAGAAGCGTGGTGCCATTATTAAGACCTGTGACAAAAACTATAGACACAATGTAACAAAGATTCTGAAACTCAAGCCTGTGCTACAGAGAAGTCTCACTCACCCTCCTGCCATAGCCCCAGAGGTGTCCAGGCCCCAGGGTGGCTTACCCAGCCCCAAGATAGACAATGGATTTGCTAAGACATCTTTTGCTGCCTCTCTATATCCCACACCCTCTGGCTCCAAGAAAGCTCCTCTCACTGTTATTTCAAAGGACCCTGAAAGACCTCCTGTACAAAACCAACTTCGGGACCCACGACTGCTGAAGAGGATGGGCACTGAGGTCAAAGGAGGAATATTCCTATGGGATCCACAACCCTCAAGCCCCCAGCATCCTGGAGTAACACCCCCTGCAGGAGAGCCAGGCTTTCCTGGCATTCACCAGGACCTGGGTAATGTACTACAGCCCACTGCTCTTGTGGCGGCTCTAAGCAGCCTCAGACCTCCCATGCAGGGTGAACCTCCTGCTGCCAGCACCAAGGCTTCCACGTGTCAGAGCAAATGTGATGACCCGGAAGGGGAGCTCTGTCACAGGAGAGAAGCTAGGGCTTTAGGTGAAGGGGAGCAGGAGAACTGTGGTTCTGAGACCCTTTATACCAAGAGGAACTCCCGCTGGAACAAGAGGAGATTGGAGAAGGAGGAAAGCAGTTCCAAGAAAAGAAAGCTTTCATAGGAAAGCCAGATGACATGGACTAGCAGCCACAGCATACTGCCAACTGAAGATGACCAGCGAGGGAGGTCATCTAGATAAGCCTATTTGTTTTTCTTAAGGAGTTTGTGTGCTGTTGGAAAACATGAAGAATGCATCCTTAACACCAGAGCCTCTGGTCATCTTCAGTACTTCCTGTCATTTGCAAAAGCTTTCAGATGGCATTGTCCTTGAAGTCAGACTGGAAATGTTGATTTCTTGCTCTTCTGTAGACAAGGAGGTCAGCCTGGAGTGAATGTTGTAAAGGTTGAAATGTGTATTTGTATAGCAAATAACAAAATTCTTTTAAAATTTAATCTGGTAGACCGCTTTAGTTTCCCCTGTTTAAAATGTTAGACATTTTTCAATAGAACGAACTTTATATTAAAAACATGGAAGGAGGGCAGGTCCTTTCAACCATTGTTATGGCAAGGCCGGTGTATTTAACAGCCTAGTTTGGAATAAGCTGAGTTAGCACTTGTGGGTCAGAAGTCTCTAGTTCTATTTACAACAACAACAACAACACTGGAGTCTGCTGGGGGACACTGTGGGCAGCACAGTTATGTTAGCTAAAGTCCTGCTGACATGGTGAATTTTTAGATGCAGTACATTGGCCCCAGGGTATTGTATTTCTGTAATGAGTTCCTTTACCTGTTTTAGTATGCACATAGTTCCCTAGCTGAAACTCCTAATCTTCTTGAAAGAGAAGAATATGGAACGAAAGAATAATTCTTGAACTATCATTCAAAAGCTCCTAGCATATTGCGAACTTTGTGTGGCTGGTGAGGTACAGACATGGTTGCCAAATGCTAGATGAGTGCTGGCTCAGCTGTGGAAGAATCTTCTCAGCTTGCAGATTGTCAGACAGATCTAAGTAGTTTCCCAGAAAGCCTGGGGAGCTGTGTGTTCAACATTTTCAAGGGATTCTGGTCACCAGGCAGCTTGGGAACCGCTGGGGCAGGCCAGGTAGAATATTTCAAGTGGAAAAGAAGCTCCCAGTTTAAAATGAAGGGTAACAAAGAAGAGTTCTGAAATGGGAGGAGAGTTGGTGACTTCCTGTGATCTTAAGAAATCATCTATCTGATGAAAATACATGCTGTTTAGAGTATCTGATGGGTGTTTCCAGCTACTATTAGAGGTAATAGTGCTTTTGGTGGTGGTGGGGAGGGGGCTTGGCCATGGTCAATCGAGATTGAGGAGGCTCGGGACAAGTGAAGGGATGCCTAATTTTGTCCAATTTTCTAAACATTCACACTGAATTTGGAGTATCCTAAACATGAGACTGTATAGTTGATAGTTGTAATAACTAGGGCTCTGCAGTGAATGCTCTGCAGCCCCCTACCTCATTTGGGGGTAGGCAAATAGCTGAAGATTCATGTGCACTACTGGACATTTTCCTTATCATCTGCTTTTTAACCAAAAAAGGATTTTGTGTTAGAAATTCTACTTGAGATTATAAAGAGCTTTTGGTTGTCAAAAGTTTGAACATTCTATTTCATTACCTGTGTCCCTCTTGCTGGTGTCTGGACATCTAACTAATGCCAACAGAACACTTCTGAAACCCAGGGAGCAGATGACTGCTTAGAGTCCCCACAGGCAGCCTCTGCTTCCTGTTTGGCAGTGGGGAGTTTGTCTTTGGCTATGCAGTGTGTGAAAGTTCAGGACGGGTAGGAATAGCCCCACTCTGGGTCTGGGGCTCTATCAGCCTCTTCCATGATCCTTTGGGAAGAAATCTCATTGTTACTTTATTTTTCTGTTATCTTGGCAAAGTGCCCATTTTAGCAGAACACTTGTAGTGGTGACCACTTAGGGAATGGGCAAACTCCTAAGCTTCTAAAGGGAGGCATGGCTCAGGATGTCTCCACACTGCTCATGCTAATATTATTAACAAATGATTTGAGAAATAAGGTTTTTCTAAAATGCATATTTTGCTGCCACACACTGAACAATACTATTTCCAGTTGTGTTTGATGCCTGTTCTTACGTTGTGCTCACTTGTTAGTTCCCCACTCACGGTATCTGATTATGGAAGGATTAGTAGAATGACTTCATCCTTTCAAAAAACGAGCCTATGTCCTGTGATGGCCTCTCACAGAAGAACGCAGTTGTACCTGACATTACTTTTGAAACTTTACTTGTTCCAGTTGGTACAAGTATTTGCCGAAATCATCTCATATGTTTGCTGTGGTCCCTCTCAATGTGGCTGTCAGCACAGCATTGTTGAACAGTGTTATTCTTTTTACAAGGTGCAAAATGTGGCTCTTGGCACCTTGCTTCACCTTTGCCATGGCATTAGAGAAAGTGCCCTTTCTTCTTTCAATATTCATTATTTCAACATCAATATATACTACTTAAAAACTTGTTTTCATTGTATATAATTTGTGTTGGATTTATTGTGCACTTTGTTGAGTTGTATGTTTTTGTGAATTATCAGGAGTAAATTTGACAAGTACATGTGAATAACCTGTAAATGAATTCTATAACAAAAATGTACTGAACTATTTTTTGAAGTTGTGCAGATTAGCAATTTGTTTCTATAGCTTTGACTCTTTCTATGCTGTGAATTCACAGCTGGGATTTGGCCAACAGTAGCCCTGTTGTCTTTGTTAAACCCTAAATTTTAAAGGAAATGATGGAATTAAAAGCGGAAACAAGAAGACGGACATGGATTAGAAATTATGTATTACTGAAGTAAACTCCAAGGTACTAACATAATTCATTTAGTCTGCCACTTGGTTTGCTTTATGGTGAAATTGCTTGTTGGGGATTTGTGTAATTCAGATATAAAAAGTTTTAGAATCCAGTCCAGCCCTCCTCCTCTCCAGCTCCTTTTGGAATCTTCTCTACAGTAATGAGGTGCATTGAGGCAGCTGTGCTGTCAGGTACAGACTGAAGTTTGATCCAACAGAAGTACATCCTCACCATTAGGCTGGAATTGGTAAGGAGGTGAAATAGGAGAACAGATGAACAATGACACATGAAAGGAGCTCCCAGAGGAACTGGTGGAGGGGCAGGGTATAATTGCCCTGGTCAGGGGTAATTGCTGATGGTTGTAGAAGCGGAGCACGCTTTATAAAAGCAATAACTTCAGGAAATGCAGTCAGCTTCCCCACACTTGTGCCTGTTAAAAGGCACTTGACCTCAGCCTCTGTGTCTCATTCTGTACCCAGAAGCATGTGAACGCAGCCCACTTGGCCTGCTTGGCTCATTCAGTATGCATACACAAATTACCAGGGAGGGTGAAATGGTGTGTTTGGGAGTTATGGGAAATAATAAATTTGCCAAATGACCAGGTGAGAAATGAGTGCCCCATGGTGATCATTTGTGGAATTTGTTACTGCAGCAGCCTTTGCAATGGTTTTTGAAGTCACCAGACATCTCTCTCATGATATATCCACCACCCACACTTCCTGGGTTTTACCATTCATTGTTTAAGGAATAAATAATTCAGGGAGAAAACTAAAATTTAGCCTCAGCTGAAATAGAATTGATAGTGTTGTGCAGCACCACAAAGGCAGTTTCTGTACACAAGGGATCCTTCCGTGACTCAAAAGACCTGAGTTACCGTCACCCTGTCCTACTGTACAGAAGGAGTTTGCCAAGTCAGGTGGCAGAGGTGGCATTTGTAGTTTGGGTGTTTGGAACCACAGGAGGAGGAACTCTGTATTGCTGTCCTGTCAGCTCAGCAGACACAGTTGCCTTTGTTTGCAAGCAGCATCACCACAGAATTATCAGGTTGGGAGTTTTCAACCTTAGGGATGCACGATGTGCTCATTTGGGTAGCTTTTTAAAAAGTCTGATAGCCCGGGTCCATCCTAGCATTGCTGATTTAGTGGTTTGGGGATACAGCCCTTGGTATTTTTGTGGTTTTTGTTGTTGTTTTATTTTTTGTGAGATGGAGTGTTGCTCTGTCACCCGGGCTGGAGTGTAGTGGCGCAATCTTGGCTCACTGCAACCTGCACCTCCTGGGTTCAAGTAATTCTCCTGCCTCAGCCTCCCAAGTAGCTGGGAGTGCAGGCGCCCACCATCACCCCAGCTTGTTTTTGTATTTTTAGTAGAGGTAGGGTTTTGCCATGTTGGCCAGGCTGGTCTCAAACTCCTGACATCAGGTGATCCACCTGCCTTGGCTTCCCAAAATACTGAGATCACAGACACAAGCCATTGTGCCAGACCAAACCCTTGGTTTTTAACCTTTTTCTTGTTTGTTTTTAGGCCTGACATGGTGGCTCACACCTGTAATCCCAGCACTTTGGGAAACTGAGGTGGGTGGATCACCTGAGGTCAGGAGTTTGAGACCATCCTGACCAACAAGGTGAAACCCCGTCTCTACCAAAAATGCAAAAATTAGCCGGGTGTGGTGGTGGGTGCCTGTAGGGAGGCTGAGACAGGAGAATCACTTGAACCCTGGAGGCAGAGGTTACAGTGACCAGAGGTTGCACTACTGCACTCCAGCCTGGGCATGAAGCGAGACTCCATCCCCTCAAAAACAATTTTTTTCTCATCTGATTGCAATTCTTTTTTTCTAACTCAGGTTTTTAAGATATTCACTCCCAGATCATTCCATTGAGCAGCCAGCATGGGAGCCTGGCTCTTTTAAGGTCAGGAGGAAAGAGAAGCCTCAGGAGCCCAGAAGGGGTCATGTGTTCCTTCTTCAGCACCTCATCTCTGGGTGCCCTGGACAAGGTGTTCAGAAGGGAGGTTTCCAAGGGCAGCAGAGCAGGGCCAAGAGAAGGAAAATAAAACAGCTCCAGTGACTCCTGACACCATTGGAAGGGAGAAGGGAGAAGACTCCTCAAGTCTAGGAAGAGCTGGCATGATGAATCAGTGTGGCCAATGAGGTCTCAGGCCATCAGTCTTGAGATGTTCTTTGTCCCCCAGCAACAAGATGCCAGAATAGTTGCTTCCTAAGCAAGAAAATGCAGTGTCAGCACTCTGAGTTCAAGGAACCCATGGTGCACAGAGTGAGTGCTTGTCTGCAAGGCATCTTCTCTCCCTGTGCCTCATCTCTGAGTTCTCCCACAAAGCTCATGATGTACACACTCATTCCCATTGCCCAGATTTTAAAACAGGGTTACATCAGTGAAATGGTTTGCTGAGGATGATATAGCTAAGAACTAGCAAAGCCACATTTCCTGACTCAGTTCTTGTTACCTAAAAACCCTTGCTTATAATTGTTGCAGTAAGTACCTAAGCAAGACAGAATGCTGAGCTGGCCATGCTGCTACATAAACAGGCCTTCAGGGGGTGGGGAGATGGAGTTACCTGGAAAGGAAGCTGGAGATTGCCTTAGCTCCACCACTGGCATTGGCTATGGGCCGTTCATGGCCTCTGCAGGTTGCCCTTTCTTTGCCTGAGAATAGTAGTTGGGGTTTGAGTTCTCCTCTGATTTTTTTTCACCATTAACTTTCAAAATTCCAGGCCTCCTCTGAGGTTCTGGAAAGGAAGGGACAAGAGTGTGGTGGGTTTATAATTTGTCAACCTCAACAGGATCCATTGCTAGAACTCCTTCTATGTTTTCATTTAGAGTGGGCCACAGGAGACACTGTGAGATTTGGAAACCAGAAATGCAGCAACCCCATTCTCATGCTCAGCAAGTTGCCACAGGGACACCAGGCACTACTGTTGTAGCTCCTGGCTATTGTCATGTATCTGCAGGCCTGCTAGCATGGGGCAGCAGCCAGGCACGCAGCTAGGGTTCCTTCCTGCCAAAGGGGTATCTGACTCTCCTTGCTCTCCCCACCTTACACCCATTTTCTTTTCCCAATTGCCCACCGACAGCCTCCCAGCTTCAGTATCAGACTTGTCTCATTGCCCTCCCTTTTTGATTTGATGGTCATCATATATATTATAGCTACATACATTTTAAAATTCATAATACTTAAACATAATTTTTGTGCTCGACAGTCATACAACTTTTAAAGATTTTAAGAGGAAAATATATATATTTACCCAGCTATTTAAAATGTCTGTAGATTTCCTGTTACTCCTGGTGTTCCCAGTTGCTTTCTGGAATCATTTACCATCAGCCAGAAGTATGTATTTTAGAGGGAGTCTGCTATCAATGAATCCTCTTAGTTTTCCTTCATTTGAGAATGTTTTTTATGCCCCCTTGTCCAAAATATTCCTCAAGGAATATTTTGCTGAACATACATTTCTGGGTTGACAGTGCTTTTCTCTCAGTACTTTAAAGGTGTTGCCCCTGTCTTCTGTTCCCACCATTCCTGTTGAGAAATCCAGTCAATCAAATAATTATTACCATGTGCTGTGGACTAAGTGTTTGCATTTGCCCAAAATTCCTATGTTCAAAGTTAATCCCCAATGCAATAATAGTGAGAGGTGGGACTCAGCATATTCTGCTTGTTTTAAACCAGCTCCTACCACTGCATAAGTCCCCAGTGGGAACTCTGTAGAAGGGCTGTAATCACTCATTTCCCCTCCACCCTGCCCTAGCAGAGGTTATCTGTGGGATCTCTGCCCCTGTAGCAGGCTTCTGCCTAGACACCCAGGCTTTTCCATACATCCTCTGAAATCTAGGTGGAGGCCTCCTAACTCTTGCACTCTGTATGTCTACATGCTTAATCAACATCACATGGAAGGCTTCTAGGCTTACTGTGGCTTGTCTCTGACTTGTGCTTTTCAGAGTGGTGGCATGAGGCCAGGCATGGTGGCTCGCACCTGTAATCCCAGCACTTTGGGAGACTGAGGCAAGTGGATCACTTGAGGTCAGGAGTTTGAAATCAGCCTGGCCAACACAGCAAAACCCTGTCTCTACCAAAAATACAAAAATTAGCTGGGCATGGTGGCACATGCCTGTAATTCCAGTTACTCGGGAGGCTTAGGCATGAGAATCACTTGAACCCAGGAGGTGAAGGTTATAGTAGGCCAAGATTGCACCACTGCACTTCAGCCTGGGTGGCAGAGCAAGACTGTGTCTTAAAAAAAAAAAGAAAAGAATGGTGGCATGAGCAGTATCTAGGGCCCTTTGAGCTAAGGCTGTAGCCAGAGCAGCCAGAATAGTGTCCTGAGGCTGTGCAGAGCAGTAGGGCCCTAGCCCTTGTCCATGAAACCATTCTTTCCTCCTAGGTCTCTGGTCCTGTGATGAGAAGGGCTGCCAGGAAGGTCTCTGAAATGCCTTCAAGTCCTTTTTTGCACTGGCTTGGCTAAGGGCACTTGGCTCCCATTTAGTTATGCCAGTTTCTCTAGTAAATGGTTGCTTCACAGCGTGCTTGAATTCCTCTCCCAAAAGAGCTTTTTCTTTCTCTGGCACATGGCCAGGTTACAAATTTTCCAAACTTTTACACCAAGCTTTCTGTTTAAATATAAGTTTCAACTTTAAGTCGTTCCTTTGTCTCTGCATTGAAGCATCGTCTGTTAGAAGCAGCCAAGCCACATCTCAAATGCTTTTCTGCTTAGAAATTTTCTCTTCCAGATATCCTAAGTCATCATTCTCAAGATCAAACTTCCCCAGAGACCTTGGGCATGGACAGGATGCAGACAAGCTCCTTGCTATGGCCTAACATGCGTGACCTTTGCTCTGGTTCCCAGTAAGTTCCTTATTTCCATCTTACCTCGGCAACCTGGACTTCACTTTCTATAACACTATCAGCACTTTGGTTACAACCATTTAACTAGTCTCTATAAAGTTCCAAACTTTCCCTCATCTTCCTGTCTTCTTCTGAGCACTCCAAACTCTTCCAACTCTGCCTGTTACCCAGTTCCAAAGTCATTTCCACATTTTCAGGTATCTTTATAATAATGTCCCACTGCTGGTACCAATTTTCTGTATTAGGCAATTCTTGCTGCTGTAAAGAAATACCTGAGATGGGGTATTTTATAAGGAAAAGAGGTTTAATTCTCCCATGGTTCTGCCGGCTGTAAGGAAGCATAGCACCAACATCACTTGGCTTCTGGGGAGGTCTCAGGGAGCTTTTACTCATGATGGAAGGTGAAGCAGGAGTGACAGAGGAAGAGAGAGAGGTGAGGGAGAGGTGCTACACACTTTTAAATGACCAGATCTCATGAGAACTTACAAAGACAGCACCAAGCTATGAGGGATCCACCCCCATGATCCAAACACCTCCCACCAGGCCCCATCTCCAGCACTGAAGATTACAATTCACCATGAGATTTGGGTGGGGATGAATGTCCAAACTATATTATTCCACCCCTGCCTGCTCAAATCTCATGTCCCTATCACATTGCAAAATACAAATATACCTTCCCAATAGTCCCCCAAAGTCTTAATTAATTTTAGCATTAACTCTAAAGTCCAAAGTCTCATTCAGGACAAATCCCTTCCACCTATTGCATGTAAAATCAAAAGCAAGTTATTTACTTCCAAGATACAATGGGGGTATAGGCATTGGGTAAATATTGCCATTCACAAAGGGAGAAGTCAGCCATAGAAAAGGGCTGCAGGTCCCATGTGAACTCAAATCCCAGCAAGGCAGTCATGAAATTGCAGAGCTCCAAAACAATCTCCCTTGACTCTTTATGCCCCACATCCAGGGCACACTGGTATGAGGGATGGGCTTCCAAGGCCTGGGACAGCTGTGGCTGTGCAGCGTTCATCCCCTATTGTTGCTGTCACAGTTTGTTGAGTGCCTATAGCTTTTCTAGGAGAAGGTGCAAGCTGCCAGTGTATTTGCTATTCTGGGGTCTGGTGAGTGGTGGCCCCCTTCTCACAGCTCCACTAGGCAGAGCCCCAGTGGAAACCCCACATTTCCCCTCCACCCTGCCCTAGTAGAGGTTCTCTGTGAGGACACTGCCCCTGAAGCTGGCTTCTGCCTGGATACTCAAGCTTTTCCACGTATCCTCTGACATCCAGTTGGAGTGAGCCAAGCCTCCTTAACTCTTACACTCTGTGCACCACTGGCTTAATGCCACTTGGAAGAGGCCAAGGCTTATAGCTAGCAACCTCTGAACCAGTGTCCTGAGCTATAGCTAGGATCCTCTGAGCCAAGGCTGGAGTTGGAGTGGCCTGGATGTGGGGAGCGGGGCCTCAAGGCTATTAAGGTGACAGGTCTCTGGGTCAAGCCCATGAAAAGCCATTCTTCTCTCCTATGCTTCTGGGCCTGTAACAGGAGGGGCTGCAGAGAAGGTCTTGGAAATGCCTTTGAGGCCTTTTCCCCATTGACTTGGCTATTACCACTTGGATCCATTTTAGTTTTGCAAATAACTCTAGCAAGTGGTTGCTCCAGAGCCTGCTTGAATTCCTCTCTTGAACAAGGTTTTCCTTTCTTTACCAGATGGCTAGGCTGAACATTTTCCAAATTTGTACGCTCTGCTTCATTTTTAAATATAAATTCCAACTTTGAGTCATTTCTTTGCTCCTGCATCTGAGCATAGGTTGTTGGAAGCAGCCACACCACTTCTTAAACACTGCTGCTTAGAAATTTCTTCCACCAGATACCCAAGATCATCACTCTCAAATTCAAATTCCTACAGATCTATAAAGCATGGATACGATTCTGCCAAGTTCTTTGCTAAGGCGTAACAAGAATGGCCTTTGCTTCAGTTCCTAGTAAGTTTCTCATTTCCATGTGAGATCTTGGCAGCCTGGACTTCACTGTCTATACCACTATCAGTATTGGGGGTTACAATCATTTAACCAATCTCTAAGAAGTTCCAAACTTTCCTTCATCTTCCATCTTCTTCTGAGCCCTCCAAACTCTTCAAACCTCTGCCTGTTACCCAATTCCAAAGCTGCTTCTACATTTTCATGTATGGTTCTACAAATGTCCCAGTCCTTGGTACCAATGTTCTGTATTAGGTCATTCTTGCATTGCTATAAAGAAATACTGAGACTGAGTCATTTATAAGAAAAAAAAATGTTATTTGGCTCACGTACTGCAGACTGTAGAGGAAACATAGCACTGGCATCTGCTTCTGGGGAGGCCTCAGGAAGCTTACAATCATGACAGAAGAGGAAGGAGGAACAGGCATCTCACACAGCAGAACCAGAGCAAGGGAGAGAGTAGAGGGAGGTGCCACACACTTTTAAACAACCAGATCTCATGAGAACTCACTATGGTGAGGATAGCACCTTGAAACATGAGGGATCCGTCCCCGCCGATCCAAACACCTCCCACAAACACTAAACATGGCAGTGACAGATCAACAAGAAGCAAACTCCTCCTGTTCATGGACAGTAGGTGGGAGCCGGTGCTCTTACTTTTTTTTTTTTTGAGACAGAGTTTCACTCTTGTTGTCCAGGCTGGAGTGCAATGGCATGATCTTGGCTCACCACAACCTCCATCTCCTGAGTTTAAGCTATTCTCCTGCCTCAGCCTCCTGAGGAGTTGTGATTATAGGCACCCGCCACCACACCCAGCTAATTTTTATATTTTTAGTAGAGATGGGGTTTCACTGTGTTGGCCAGGCTAGTCTCGAACTTTTGACCTCATGACCCACCTGCCTCAGTCTCCAAAAGTGCTGGGATTACAGGCATGAGCCAGCATGCCCAGCAGATCTTTTACTTTTTAAGGAAATAATGAAGAAAAACAAACACAATTGGAGCCCCGTGGCATGCTCCCTCCCACTCTCCCTTTGCAGAAGTGACAGGAGCCTGAGACCTCACTGCATATGTACTCGGCCATCACATTTGCTTTGCGTGTTTTTAGCTCTCATATGAAAAGTGTTATACTGCATCCCCCTTTTTGTGACATGGATTTTCCACACAGTGTTGTGTTTTAAAATTTGTCCATCAGGATTCATATGGCTCTGATGTGGTTCTTAGTTAGGAATTCTGCCTCCTCAGGGGGACATTTGACAATGTGTTGTGATATCTGGTCACAGCAGGAGGATGCTGTGGCATCTTGTGGTAGAGGCCAAGGGTGCTGCTGAGCATCCTTTGATGTGGAGGACGGTCCCCATAACAGGGCTATCCAGTCCCAAGTGCCAGTCTGGCTCAGGGTGAGGATTCCTCTCCAGTTCACTTGTTGGAAGTGCTAGAGAATGTTCCAGCATGGGAGCGGGCCACACATCCAACTTCTTGGTCCTGGGCATTTGGGTTGTTTTCATCTTTCACTATTTTACTACTTTGGTATCACTCTTGACCAGGCATGGTGGCTCACACCTGTAATTCCAGCACTTTAGGAGGTCAGGAGTTCGAGATAAGCCTGGCCAATGTAGTGAAACCCTATCTCTACTAAAAATAGTAGACACTTTGGGTCAGGCTCCCAAAGTGCTGGGATTACAGGTGTGTGCCACCCTGCCCGGCCTCCATTCTCTTTTCATTTTATTTTTTTTAGTCTTTCACAATATTGGCGTTTTTCTGTTTTCTCTTTGTTTTTATTATTATTATTTTTTTTAGTGTAAGCCTTCCTGAACACTTGCTGGCATTGTTGAGGAGTGCAGGCCAGTTATCTTAGAGAATGCCTCACTATCTGAATTTGTCTGATTGTTTCCTTGGGTGTAGACTCAGGCTACATATTTGGGGGAAGATTCCTGGGCCAGTGGTGGTGTGTCTTTCCTGCGGTGTTGTATCAGGAGGCACCACATATGTTTGTCCCGTTGTTGGTGTCATTGAGTTAATCACTTGCTCATAGGGATATCCACCAGCTTCCTGTCTTTGTAATTAATCAACCAACTGTGGGGTAAAACTTTGCAGCCAAGAGACTGCCCTGTGGCCCACAGGTGCTTCGCCAGTGCCTTGACCTTGAACATCCATCTATGAGCCTGCCTGAATCCACTGCCACACTGGAGGCTAAAAACTGAAAATTTTCCCCTCCATCCCTCCATCCCTCCCCAGCTTCCTTCCTTCCTCCCTTTTTTTTTTTTTTGGTAGAGTTTCACTATTGTCTCCCAAGCTAGGGTGCATCTTGGCTCATTGCAACCTCCACCTCCTGGGTTCAAGCAATTCTCCTGCCTCAGCCTCCCAAGGAGCTGGGACTACAGGCATGCACCACCACACCCGGCTAATTTTTTGTGTTTAGTAGAGATAGGGTTTCACCATGTTGGTCAGGCTGGTCTCCAATTCCTGACTTCTAGTCATCCACCTACCTCAGCCTCCCAAAGTCCTGGGATTACAGGCATGAACCGCTAGACCCAGCCAAACTTACAATTTTCTAATGTGTTGTTTTCTCAATATGTCAGCTAAAATTCATTGGCTGACATTTTTTTAAAAAAAAAGGGGACCCTGGCCGGGCATAGCAATTCATTCCTGAAATCCCAGCATTTTGGGAGGCCATGACAGGTGGATCACAAGGTCAGGAGATCGAGACCATCCTGGTCAACATGGTGAAACCCTGTCTCTACTAAAAACACAAAAATTAGCCAGGCTTGGTGGCATATGCCTGTAATCCAAGCTATTCAGGGGGCTGAGGCAGTAGAATTGTTTGAACCTGGGAGGCAGAGGTTGCACTGAGCTGAGATCACACCACTGCACTCCAGCCTGGGTGACAGAGGGAGACTCTGTCTCAAAAAAAAGAAGGGATCCCCACTGTCCTCCTTCCCAAACCCCAACTCCTTTTGAATATTGCTACAGTCCCATAATTTCCTTTAAAAAATCAATGTGGTGTAATAATTCAGTACTGTTGTTATTCTTTCTTATAATCCAATGATTCCAAATTAGTCACCGGGAGCCATGTCAGCCAGCCCCTGGGCTTGGATGCATTCTGTTCGTTCTTGGGGTTTCTCGTTGCCTATGGAATGAGATGTTCCAGGCTCTCCTTGCACGTTCTTTGCCCAGCCATGAACCAGCCTTTACTCTGCTTCCTCTTAGGGGATAAAGGAGTTTAGAAACCAAGTGTGGGGCTGCATGCAGTGCCTCACACCTGTAATCTCAGCATGCTGGGAGGTCAAGGCAGGAGAATGGCTTGAAACCAGGAGTTTGAGACCAGCCTGGATAACATGGTGGGACCCCATCTCTACGAAAAACAAACAAACAAAACACCACATTAGCCAAGGGTGGTGGCCTGTGCCTGTAGTCCCAGCTACTCAGGATGCTGAGGCAGGAGGATCACTCGAGACTGGGAGTTTGAAACTGCAGTGAGCCAAGATTACACACCACTGCACTCCAGCCTGAGTGACAGAGCAAGACCCTGTCTCAAAAAACAAAAAAGAAACCAAAAGCTGGGCCCCAGAATTCCACCCTCCCTGGCCGGCAATTCTGACTCCTCTGCTAGAAGCTCTCCTGGAACTGAGCTCATTGGAGGGACAGACAAACCAGGGACACCCTCACATGCAGCTCCTCAGTGTCCATGGGGGAAGAGACGAGGGCTGGAAGTGGTGCCTGGGCTCTAGCACACTCCAACTGGAGGCCCCAGGAGCTGACATTCCTACCAGCCCTTCTGCCTTCCTGCTTGGCTTTTCTTAACACACCTTCTGATGTTACTAAGAATGCTCCCATCTGTAGAATACTTTCCACAATTCCAGAACTTTCCCATCTTTTTTTTTTTGAGACGGAGTCGCACTCTGTCATTCAGGCTGGAGTACATTGGTGTGATCTCAGCTCACTGCAACCTCCACCTCCCAGGTTCAAGCAATTCTCCTGCCTCCACCTCCTGAATAGCTGGGATTACAGGCACACACCAACACCTCTGACTAATTTTGGTATTTTAATTTTGTCTATCTTTAAAATTGTGTGGACCATGCCTGGTGCCATGGCTGATGCCTATAATCCCACCACTTTGGGAGGCTGAGGCGAGAAGAGCCTTGGAGGATTGCAAGGTCAGGAGTTTGAGACAAGCCTGACCAACATGGTGAAACCTCATCTCTGCTAAAAATACAAAAGTTAGCCAGACATGGTGTCAGGCAGCTACTCGGGAGGCTGAGGCAGGAGAATCGCTTGAACCCAGGAGGCAGAAGTTGCAGTGAGCCAAGATTGTGCCACTGCACTTCAGCCTGGGTGACAGAGCACGATTCCGCCTAACAAAAAAAAAAAAAAGATAGACAAGGTAGTTGCCAATGTTTGAAAATCCAAAGGTTTACATTAAGCTCGAGATTTCTGCTTTTTCTTGAAACATCTAGAGCAGGGGTCCGCAGCCCCACGAGGTGAGCAGTGAGTGAGCATTACTGCCTGAGCTCCACCTCCTGCCAGATCAGCAGCGGCATTCAATTCTCCTAAGGCTCAAACCCTATTGTGAAATGTGCATTCAAGGGATTTATGTTGTGTGCTGCTTATGGGAATCTAATGTCTGATGATCTGAGGTGGAACAGCGTCACCTGAAAACCATCCCCCCCAACCAATTATTTGTGGGAAAATTGTCTTCCATGAAGCTGGTCTGGGAGGAATGCTGATCTAAAGAACTGGCAACTCTACGGCTTACATCCCACTGGCATGTCCAGTCTGAACTGAGGCTGCTTCTCACACCAGACTTCCCTTGGCTGCCCCAGTGGCTGGCAGAGGGCTGTCCAGCCTGGCATGCACAGCAGTACGCATTTGTTGCCTGCCCAGCAGACAGCTGGCTAGCTGGGGGTGAGCCCAAATGTCCCCACTCATAGATTTCTTGCTACACCGGAGTTCTGTCCCAAATACTGTGGGTATTTGTGGCTGGTCTTCCAAGAGGGATGTCAGGTGCTATCTGATAGCTTCTGTGGCCCCAGGGGCTCCCAGGAGGTGAATCTGGGCATCTCCAGACCTGTCTGGGGCCTCCCCAACCCTGCCATGGACCTAAGGGCCATGCCCCCTCCCAGAGCTTGCACACTCCTTCAAGGGCACCTAAGATCTGGGCCTGGGAAGGGTGACTAGTTGGGGGAGCCAGGCCCGGCCACCCCACCACGTGCTGGATGCAGCTGAGGACTCCAAAGGTGTGGCTTTGAGCCCAGCCTTTCAGGTTGTTGTGAAGGGGCTGCTTGGCTAGGACTGGCTGCATTTTATTCAGCAGCTTGAAGACGACTTTAAATATTTAGACACATGGGACAGGGGCCTCCATCTGCACTCTTGTCCCTGCCCTGGAAATGCAAGGGGTGGGGTGTCAACACCCAGAGGCCAGGATCTGGTCTCCAGGCTTAGCATTGCCTGGCTGTGCCAACCTCGGGCCACAGGTCTCAAAGCCACCCCACCAAAGGTATCGTCCAGGCCTGCATGCCCCAGCACCTTAAGTCTGGCCTGGGCTGTGGGGGCCTCCAGGAACCCCATCTCAACTTATAGGCCCGCTGTCTCCACGGATGCCCCACAGGCTCAGCTTCTTGGGAGTTGGCCCTGCCTGGCCCCCACATCCCTGCTGGGCCCAGCCAAGGGGCCTGTGCATCCTTCCTTGGGCATGGGAAAGCCTCTGAAGGCAGGTGGCACAGTCAGCTGTGCCTGCTAGAAAGGGCACTGGAACCTCCATTTCCTGGTCCCTAACATCCCATTTACATCCCACCTCCTCAGTCCTGAGCCTCCCTTTGCACTCGTCCCCCTACCCCCAACCCTGTCCCCAGTCCTAAACCTCCTGTGGGCAGCAGTGGAAAGGGGGTGGAGGTGGCTTTTGTTTGAGGAACAGGCACAGAAGTTTAAGGGGCCTGCTGAGTTGGGCCGGGCTTGGTCAGGTGAGGGTGGTGGGGCGGACAGGGGCTTAGGGAGTCTTCTTGTCCTTCTTTTTTTATTTTTATTTTTGAGATGGGAGTCTGGCTCTGTCACCCAGGCTGGAGTGCAGTGGCATGATCTCGGCTCACTGCAACCTCTACCTCCTGGTTTCAAGTGATTCTCCTGCCTCAGCCTCCAAAGTAGCTGGGATTATAGGCATGCACTACCATACCCAGCTAATTTTTGTATTTTTAGTAGAGCTGAGGTTTCTCCATGTTGGTCAGTCTGGTCTCAAACTCCTGACCTTGTGATCTGCCTGCCTTGGCCTCCCAAAGTGCTGGGATTATAGGCATGAGCCACTGCACCTGGCCTCCTGGTCCTTCTTGTTGGCACAAAAGCTTGGGTCCCTCTGCAGATTACGAAGAATCTCAATCCTGCCTGGTGTGTATGGCAGGTGGAGGCAGGAGGCCCACTGGGAGCACCGGGAGGGCAGAACCTGTGTCTGTCTGGTTCATTGGGCCAGGCTGGGCACACTGAGGTGCTAAGGAATATGATGAGTGAGAAAGGGGGCATGAGTGACCCTGCACACTCCTGGCAGGTTCTGGGGAGGGGGACAGAGAGGAAACAGAGCAATCACAGAAGCTGACACTTAGGGATCGCTGACTTTGTGCCCAGCCCTGCTCTAAACACCACAGGGCTCAATGCATTGGCTCCTTACAATAGCCTGATGCTGCAGGCACTACTTTCAACCTTCGCATTTCACAGACAAGACAGCCAAGGCACAGAGAGACTGAGGAACTTGCCCAAGGTCATACGGTTGGCAGATGGTGGGAGACAGCTTCAAGCCCAGGTCAGATCCCAGAGCTCACGCCTGTAACCACTTTCTTTCTGTCTGGGGAGTTGCCCTCCCTTTCAAGGGCAGAAATGTGGACACTAGGTCAGCTGTGAAAGGCATGAGCTCCCAGGACTCTGGGCCTCACCCCAGCTGCTTCTGGCTGGGTCCCAAGGGCCACCTGCTCCATCAGCCAGGGAGCAAGCCTCTGGCCAGAAGCCATCTGGAGCACTTCAGCTGCAGGTGCCTCCACCTGGCTACCCCTGCAGGACAGCACAGTCTCTTGTGCCACCAGGAGCACAGGTGCTCGGCCAGACCGTGAGGTGTCAGAAGGGCACATGGCAACCCCACCCCCACCCCTGGGAGCTGGAGTTCTACTGCCAGTGGGCCCAGGCTGGGAAGGGAAGAGGGTGAGAGGCTGGGCAAAAAAATGAAAGGTGGGACTTGGCATTTCTTTTGTATTTTTTTTTTTTTTTTTGAGATGCAGTCTCACTCTGCTGCCCAGGCTGGAGTGCAGTGGTGAAATCTTGCCTCATTGCAACCTCTGCCTCCTGGGCCTCCGCCTCCTGGGTTCAAGGGATTCTCCTGCCTCAACCTCCCGAGTAGCTGTGACTACAGGCACCTGCCACCATGCCCAGCTAATTTTTATTTTTATTTTTTTGAGACAAAGTCTTGCTCTGTTGCCTAGGCTGGAGGGCAGTGGCTTGATCTCAGCTTGCTGTAACCTCTGCCTCCCAGGTTCAAGCGATTCTCCTGTCTCAGCCTTCTGCGTGTCTGGGATTACAGGTGCCCAACATGACGTCCAGCTAATTTTTGTATTTTAAGTAGAGATGGGGTTTCGCCATGTTGACCAGGCTGGTCTGGAACTCCTTACCTTAGGTGATCCGCCTGCCTTGTCCTCCCAAAATGCTGGATTACAGGTGTGAGCCACCACACCTGGCCCGCTTTCCCTTCTCTTACCTTGCTCTCCTGACATGTGTCTGAGAGCTCTGAACCCTTCACATAATGTCCTCTGCTGCTTAAATCACCTGGTGTTGTGTTTTGGTGCTTGTGGCTAAGGTCTCTGGCCAGGATGCTCTCAGAGATCTGGTGCGTGGAGCTATAAGATGGCTGTATTATATTAATTGATCCTACTCTCAGCATCACTGCAGGGACCCTTGAAATAAGACATGTCTTATTGATCAGCCATTATTAATAACCATTCTTAGAATTAAGCAATATTCCTGTTCTCTCTCCCTCTTTTTCTTCCTCTTTCTTCCTCTCCTTCTCTCCAAAAAAAAAATTTAGAAGGTATTCTATAACAATTAGTTCCTTTCCCCTAATTTAAAAAAAAAAAAAA
>CM052655.1:21458576-21514001 GCA_028533165.1 Leontopithecus rosalia | reverse complement strand
AAAGTTGATCATGGCTACTTTATACATTACTAGATTATCAATTCAAGTGGTATGTTTAGAATTGTAGTCTCCAAAATGGGGTCCATGTATGCCAAGACAATGTATAAAGCAATATGTTGGGATGTAGGAGAAAATTACAACTTGCTTGGAATTGCTTTTTACTTCCTCCTTTCAAAATTTATATTCTAGGAAGCTTTATAAAAAAATAAAAAAAAAAAGACATGTCCAGCCTCAGTGCTAGGGCTTAGCAAATGCAGGGGTTGGGGGTGATGTCTGAATGTGGTTGGTTTTATTTTATGGAAAAACACTAGAAATGCCTGGGTGCTTTGGCTCACGCCTGTAATCCCAGCACTTTGGGAAGCCAAGGCAGGTGGATCACCTGAGGTTGGGAGTTTGAGACCAGCCTGACCAATATGGAGAAACCCCTTCTCTACTAAAAATATAAAAAATTAGCTGGGCATGGGGCACATGCCTGTAATCCCAGCTACTTGGGAGGCAGAGGCAGGAGAAATGCCTGAACCCAGGAGGCAGAAGTTGAGGTGAGCTGAGATTGTGCCATTGCACTCCAGCCTGTGGAACAAGAGTGAAACTCTGTCTCAAGAAGAAAGGAAGGAAGGAAGGAAAGAAGGAAGGAAGGAAGGAAGGAAGGAAGGAAGGAAGGAAGGAAGGAAGGAAGGAAAGAAAGAAAAAGAAAGTCAGAAAGGACAGAAGAAAAGGAAGAATGAAAGGAATAAAGAAAGAAAAAGGAAGGAAGGAAGAAGAAAAAGAAAGAAAGACACTGGAAATATCTATAAGAAAAATATTAGCGGTTATGCTGGGCGTGGTGGCTCACGCTTGTAATTTTAGCACTTTGGGAGGCTGAGGCATGAAGATGACTTGAGACTAACATGGAAAACACAGTGAAACTCTGTCTCTACTAAAAATACAAAAAATTAGCTGGGCATGATGTGGGCCTGTAGTTCCAGCTACTCAAGAGGTTGAGGTGAGAGGATAGTTTGAGCCCAGGAGGCAGAGATTGAAGTGAACCCAGATTATGCCACTGCACTCCAGCCAGGGTGACAGAGACTCAGTCTAAAAGAAAAAAAGAGAATGTTAATAGTTTATTAGTACTGGATGAAGAGTTGTGGGTGAGTTTAATTCAAAAATTATTATGATTTTGCTTTTCTATATTTTTGAACTTCCCTACAAGTTGTAGTATGTGATTTAAAAGGAAAAATAAATAAGTAATGTTTTTCTTCCTGGAGTCTTTCCCTTAACTCTTCTGTCTGGGATGTGCCTGGATGGACCAGGCCCCTGGGGAGAGAAGGAGGCAGGCCCAGGTCTGCCAGGAGATGCTGCTGACTGCTCTTCAGGCTTCCGTAACTGCCTCATAACCATAAAGCATGGGCTGGGCAGGAAATGCCAATGCAGCAATTCTGATTATTTAGAGGAGTAGGTGGGGGCAGGGGACAAGCCAGGCTGCCACAGAGGACAGTGGGAGGCGTTTCCCCTGACAGCAGAGCCATTTGGATGAAGCCAGGTTCCCCAGGACTCCTTGCTCAGCCTGACCTGGCTGTGAGTGCCAAAGGAGGGAGGCAGCTGAAGGTATGAAGGCGGAGGATAGCTGCAGCTGCCCACTGGGAGGTGGATGCCCCATGTCTGCCAGGGCTGCTTTGCCTGAGGGTGAAGCACTGGGCTTGAGTTAGGCAGCCCTGGGTTCAACTCTCACCTCTGCTTCTTAGCAACTGTGACTCCAGGCAAGTGCCTTTGTCTCTCCCAGCCTCCGCTTACCCCTCTGTAAATGGGCATGACAATTCCTTCCTCCTGAGGCAGTGATTCTCAATCCAGGATGATTTTGTTCCCAATTTGGCAATTACTGGAGGTACTTTGGGTTGCAACAACTGGGGGCGGGGCACGTTGAAGTGCCACATGGAAGCCAGCGATGCTGTTGCACATCCCACGTGCAGAGGGCACCTCCCCACCCTGCCACAGAGAATTATCCAGCCCGCAAGGTCAATGGTGCCAAGTTTGAAAACCTTATCCAGGGTTCAGGTGAGGGTTAATGCAATAATGCAAGCCCGGTGCCTGGGCATGCGGTGATGATGATCCAAGCCTCGCAATGCGAGCCTTTTCCCATCACCTCCCAAAACCAGATGTCAAAACATGAGCTCTGGGGACAAGGGTGCGCAGTTTAGAAGAGAACAGTCTGGGACTTTTGGCTCCACCAACCTTGTTTTCTGCTTCTCCTGCTGCCTGGAAGATGTCAAGAGTTTTTCTAAATGGCCACTGGCAACATTCCCTCCACCCTCCAGGAAGATCAGGGCCTCTGTGTGTCCCCAAGGACTGGGGCTGCCACTCTGATTCACAATGATGTCCACCTCCCTGGCCCTGGGCGCACAGGTCATGCTGCACATGAAATGCAGGGTGCACAGAAATGCTGATGCAGTGTGGGCCCAGCTGAGAGAGGTTAAGAAAGACAGAATGGGCACCTTCAGAGGTCCCCGCCTCCCAGAACCCTTGAGGGTGTTCGGGGACACACCCAGGGTGATATAAAGAGGCACACCCTCTGCACCACCTCGTGGGTCTCTTCTCAGCCCCCAGTTGCCCACCTTCGGTACCAGGGGCTTCTACTGCAGCTCCCATGCCAGCCTGGCGCTGGTGTCTGACAGAGGGTGGCCCATTTGCCTCCAGGCAAGAACAGCGCTGGGATGCATTGATGCTCCAGGGCCCCCAGCCCTGTGATTCAGCAAGGGCTGGCCACGGGGGCTGGGCCCTGCTGTCCCTGTCTCAAGTTCTGCCTCTAGTTCTGCTTCTAGGTGACTTTTATCATCTCGATGTCTAGTAGGAAGCACCCGTGTTTACTGACTGCCGCCAGCGCTGCTGTTTGTCTGGGCCCAGCAGCCCTCTGCTCACTTGAAAGCAGGGGCAGTCCTGTTCTGGCCAGAGGTGGACTCCTCTGCCTGAGTCATGAACAGTCCTCTTCCTGGTGGCCTGAGGGTCACCACAGGAGGCTGTGGCCAAGGAAGGGTGGGTTTCAGTCTCTCTCTGGCTTCAGAGGACTCGGGGGGCCCGGAGATCAATCAGGGAGGGCCAAGAACTTGGTAAGTGTGCATGGAAAAGAAAACCCAAATTCTAGTGTTTTAATAACATCAATGTTTATTTTTTTCCTCACACATTAAGACATGAAGGTGGTATAGTGGCTCATGCCTGTAATCCCAGCACTTTGAGAGGTCAAGCCCAGAAGATCACTTGAGCCTAGGAGTTTGAGATCAGCCTGGGCAACATAGTGAGACCCCAACTCTATAAAAATAAGTAGATAAATAAAAGCAATGCAGAGGTTGCAGCCAGGGCAAGTGTCCCAGGCTCTGCAACCTCCACTCCCCACCCCCACCAGCTCCACCCTCTACCATCCTGAGGGCGACAATCTTATGCTCAGTGTCTACAGAAGGCTCCTTCCCCAACCTGCTGACTGAAAAGCAGGGGGAGGGACAAGACAAAAACCAGAGCCACAAACTTGGACAGCTGAGGCTTCGTGGGGCATGGAGGAAGGAATGGCTTTTAAGGAACTTTCTGGAAGCCCCACCCATTATTCCTGCTTACATCTCACTGCCCAGAGTTGTGTCCCCATCCCACTCCTGTCCACAAGGAGGCCCAGAAAGGTGTTTTATCTGGGAGCTTTGGGTCCCAGGCAGTGGGATTCTGTGCATAAGGAAGAAGGTGAGGGTGGAGACAGGCCAGCTGTGGGACATGCAGGGTCTGGCGGAAGGTACTTCTGGGTCAGCAGGGTGCTGGGGTGGGAGCTGAGAGAGGAGGCAAGGAGGTGCTGGCGTGTGAGCTCAGCATGCTGTGAGTCCTAGGCAGTGTCCTGATGTACCTCCCCCTCCTCTGTGTTGTAATCTGCTGTCTCCAAGACCAAGTTTCTTCCACTTGGTCTTAGCTTAGTTTCAGGGATTCGAGGGAAGAACCCAGGTCTAAACCTTGCAACCAGGGAAGCACAGGTGCAGTGACAGAAGCCAGTGCCTGGGGCACTTGGAGGTGAAGCAGTAGGAGCAGTTAGCAACCAGGACAGGACCCCAGGACTGCTTCAAAATAAACACATGCCAACAGGAGGCTGGACCGAGGGGGAAGTGTCGCTCCCAGGGCTGGTAGAGCTGCTGGATCCTCAGAAGCAGAGGCCCCAGGAGAGGAGCTCTGAATCTATGAGCTTTCTCTCGACACTCGAAAACTGCCCCTGTCCCCTCCAGCACTCCTCCCTAATCTCGAGAAGGTAAGGAGGACACGGCTGCTGACCTGCCTGGGATCTCTGCCCTGCCCGTCTCTGCCCACCTGGCCACCTGAAACTATGGAAGGAGGCGGTGGCCAAATTGTGGGTTTAACTAAATCCAATCCTGACATTGGATTTGAGGCTCCGGCTGCAACAGATCCAAGATGACACATCTGTCGGGGGCGGCCACCCAGAGAGTATCAATCAGAGCATGGGATTCAATCTCTACTAGGATTCTCCCTGAGAATTTTCCTTGGACTTCTGTAGAAAAGGGCCCGTGCACTCTGGATTTCTTTTTCAGGAAAGGAGGGAGACAATCCATCAATGTGGGGAGGCTCCTGGCAGGTAGGACACCTGCAGCCTGGCCACAGGGTGGGAGAGCTTTGCCAGCCAAGCCTGCGAGGTGGGTGGGCAGAACCCACCCCAGGGGGCTTTTCTATGGCAAAGCCCCGGGAAATGATGGCCCCAACAGGGAAACCGTTCTTTAAGGCTCTCTTGTGGGTTCCTCTCTAAGCCCCAAACCTGTCCGGCGTCCCCAACACAGAAAGAAAACAGGCCCTGGAGGCAGCAGTGAGCAGACTCTTTACTCCTCAGATTCTACACCATGGACCCCCGCGGTGACCAGCGTTCCCACCCCGCAACCCCTACAGGGGACAGTGAATGCAAACAAAAATAGTTCTCTACAAATCAGTGTCCAGGCCTCCCACCCCTTTCTTCTCTCCCCCGTCCCCCAGATGGTGAGTTCCTTGGTCACCGGGCCTCCGGTGAGGCCTGGGGTCTGGTGGGTTGTGGGAAAAATAAAGAAAGAATAAAAAACAGGATCGAGTGAGCGACTGGAATTGTAGGCAACTGGAGTTCGGGGTCCGCCACCACCCGTGAGCCCAGGACAGGCCACGGGTGTCGGCCACAGTCCCGTGTGTGCCAGTATGGGGGGAGGCAAGACACGGTGTGGGGCGAGCAACCTTTCTCCAGACACCCTGGCTCACCGCCAGCCAAAAAAGAGAGAGAGAGAGAGAGAGAGAGAGAGAGAGGGAGAGAGAGAGAGAGAGAGAGAGAGAGAGAGAGAGAGAGAGAGAGAGAGAGAGAGAGAGAGAGAGAGAGAGAGAGAAATTTTAAAAAAAGGAACGGGGCCGCAGATAATAGAAAAGAAAAATGAAACCACATGGCAGGCGTGGGGGCTGGAGCTCCAAGGCGCCCCTGCTGCGTGGGGAGGGCAGTGCGGGAGGGAACGCGTGAGGGCTGGGAGTCCTGCAGAGTAGCACCTGGGAGCAGCTCCAGCTGCACCCTGCTCGCCGCCCGGCCTCGGACGCCGGCCCCGCCCCGGGACCCCGGGACCCGCAGCCCCCGGGTGCAGGTCGCGTTCCCCGGGTGGAGCTCAGCGGCCCAGGCGGGCGGCCAGCCCCAGCAGCAGCAGGCAGCCGAGCAGGGTGGTGGGGTGCGGGGCGGCCCCGGGCGCGCGGTCACAGTCCAGGCCGCTGTCGTTGGCGGCGGGGTCACAGCGGGGCTGCTCGCAGCACACACCCGTGTAGCCGCGCGGGCAGGCACAGCTCTGGTTCTGCAGGCAGGTGCCTGTAGGAGGTTCTGGGCGCGCTGGCTGTGAAACGTCCCCGCTTGGAGGGTCACGGCACCAGGGCGAGATCTGGACCCGCCTGCCTCCCATCGCTGCCCCGCTCCCCCGCCCCACTGGCTTCGGTGCGGTTCTTCAGACACGCCTGCGGTCTCCAGAGCTGTTCACGTGCTGTTCCGTTCCATGCGCCTGGAGCGTCCTTCCACCCTCTGCCCGAGGCTAACGCCTACTTGGACAGCCTCCTGCCCTCTATCCCCGCAAACCCTTTCCAGACAACCCCAGCTCCGCCTTTCCCGTAGTTCCCACCTGGCACCACTGCGCCCCACATCGCACCAAGCCCCGCCCTGAGCTCCTGGTCCCGCCACTCAACCCGGGCCCCGCCCCAGGAACATCCTGTCCCCTCCCTGTCTCGCTAGGCCCCGCCCGCCTCAGCTCTGCCCTATCCCACCAGGCTCCGCCCCATCTCACCAGGCTCCCCCCACTTCCCCGGCCCTGCCCCATCTTGCTAGGCCCCACCCACCGCCCCTTCCCCAGCCTCACTAGGCTCCGCTCACTGCCTCAGTCCTGCCCCGTCCCGTTTCTGCAGGCCCCGCCCACCAGGGACCGGCGTGCACTCACGGTAGCAGCCCTGGCGCCAGTAGTGCGTGGGGAGGCAGTCGTCGCACTTGGGGCCCGCCATGCCCTCGCAGAACTCACAGAAGCCGGTCTCGTTGCACCGGTCATGCACGGAGCCTATCTGGTTGGTTGCAGTTACACTCTGGATGGACACGGGCATGGGTGCGTGGTCAGGGCTACCTGTGGGCGCCATCTGCTGGGACCCCCACCCTCCGGGTCTCACAGCTGGGTCTCCACACTCCCCAGGGGATGCTCCCCGCACCGGGTCCACGTGATCTCGCCGCTGGACTGCGGGTGAGGACTCCCCAGGGTGTCCAGACCTGGAGAGAAGACTCTGGCTTCCTTCCCTGGGATCTAACACCTTCCAGCCCCACCTCCCCCAGCCCTGACATTGGTGTGGCCTGGGTCAGCCCCTTCCCTTCTCTGGGCATCTAGATGGGTCGCTGATCCTTCCTATCTCCAAAGAGCTACGACTCCGACAGATGGTAGGAGCTCAACAGAGGCCACTGAGCACGTCTGGGGCTGCTTTGTTAGGGGGAGGTGGCCCCCTCTCCATAGCTCCTTTCCAGGAGAGTGGAGAAACAGCCTATTCCTGCTCCTGGGCCTGACAGGGGGTGGGGCCCGGTTTCCTTGGGGCTCTCCTCTGTGGGAGGGGGCGAATATCCTCCACCCAGAGAAACCTTGCAGCTCAGTGCTAGGTGGAGGCAGGGAGACCCAGGGAGAGGAGGAGGGTGCCAGGGTGGAGGCACCTCTAATAGGATCCAGAGGCCCTGTCCTGTCCCTCCAGCTGGCCCCCTGTGACGTCAGCAGCTTTGATCACTTAGAGTGGATGGAATGAAGTCTGTTGCCATAATTCAGACCGACAGCTCCAGCTTTGCCAGAGCCCTTTCTCTGAGCAGCTAGAGCCTCCTTCTATGTGGGGGATGGGCAGAAGTGTCCCAAGGGACCTGGATGTGCAGGGTTGGGGGACAGCCCCTGGGGTGGAGACCTGGTCTTTACCGACAACAAGGGGCAAGGGGTAGTGGGCAACCTTTCCAGGCTGGTGGGTTTTGATTGGTGGTCATGGCTTTGGTCTCTTGGGCTTGTGTGTCTCCTGCCCAGACCCAGGCCCTGATGGGACTTCCTTCTCTACCTCAAAGCCAGTCCTAAAGCAGAACTTGGAAGAAAGCAGACCGGGTGCCCACCAGGGGTGAAGAGCAGCCTTATAAGCTGGACCTGGGCTGGTAAAGCTTTTGAAGAAAAGTTTCAGCAATAAAAAAGAGCTGAAAACCTTTTATCAGATCTGCCTCCCGATTTGATGAATGAGGAAACCAAGGCCCAGGGAGGGGAAGGGACTTGCCCAAATGCATTCAGCAAGGCCATCTTTTGGCTCTCAGCTGGCATCCACCACCCCCCCAGGAAGGGGGATAGGCTGCTTCTCCACCCTTCTGGAAAGGAGTTATTTAGAGGGACCACCTTCTCACACGCACTAGCCCCAGACAGGTGCTCTGTGGCCTCTGCTGAGTGCCTGCCACCTGCCAGAGTCATAGCCCTTTGGAGCCAGAAGGGTTAGTGTCCCCTCCAGTTGCCCAGAGAGGGAAAGGCCACTGGTAAGTTTTGCAACACCAATTCTCCTACAGGAGAACCACAAGGGGAGGCTACTAATAGAGCAGCTTCTAGAGCTTTCTGTCCCTAGAGACACTCAGCTGGATGGGCCCTGAAGTTAGAATTCCACAGCCTCCCCTGGTGATTCTGATGCAGGGGTCCCCAGAGGCCACCTCACAGTGCCATGCACCCTGCACGCATTCCAGTGAGTTCCCTGTGGGTGCCCGCGTCCTCTCACCGATGCAGATGTTCTCATTGTCCAGCTCCGCTGAGCCACTGTGGTAGTAGCCCAGCCTGCAGTGCTGGCAGTGCTGACCTCACGTGTTGTGCTTGCAGCTGATGCAGGTCACCACATTGAGGAAGTCAATGTAGCAGCAGCGGTTGGAGTGGCCGTAGCGTTCACAGTCTGGGCCGGCCAAGTGGGAGAAACACCAATGGTCAGTGAGCATTCAGGGAAACTGAGGCACAGGGCAAGGAAGGACTCACCACAAGTCATGCAGGGAGGGAGGAAGGCATCTTTGAAAAAGTCCCGGGAAGGTGCCCTAAGCCTCCAACCTTTCTATTGGATTTGGGAAGAGATAGGCCTCCCTGCTTTGGACCTGGAGGAGAACCTGAGTAGGCTGAGCCCAGGGATTCCCACCTGGCCCTGTAGACAGGGAACCAGGGAGGGCCAGTGGGCAGCACCTGCTAATGCCTGGCTGGGTGCCAGGGCCAAGTCCTCTCTGAAGGATGCCCGCTTGCTGGGGTAATTAGAAAGTGATTCATGCAAGGAAAGCAGGGTCATGCCACCTGGCCATGCACTGGGGGAGGGACGTGCCTGGGTTCATGGCGCTCACCATGGTGAATGAATGCATGCATGGATGCCAGACAAGAGGCTATGGGCCAGGAGATTCTGCCCATGCTGCTTTGGAAGATGGCTGGGAGGAAAACCCCAATCTACTGGACCCTTTTTTCTTTTTCTTTTTTTTTTTTTTTTTTTTTGTGAGGCGAAGTTTCGCTCTTATTGCCCAGGCTGGAGTGCAATGGTGTGATCTCGGCTCACTGCAACCTCTGCCTCCTAGGTTCAAGCGATTATCCTGCCTTAGCCTCTGGAGTAGCTGAGACTACAAACGCCTGCCACCACACGTGACTGATTTGTTTTTTAGTAGAGACGGAGTTTCGCCATATTGGTCAGGCTTGTCTTGAACTCCTGACCTCAGGGGATCTACCTGCCTCAGCCTCCCAAAGTGCTGGGATTACAGGCGTGAGCCACTATGCCCGGCCCAGACTCTTTCTTACCAGCCTGGGCTTTCTGCAAGTTTGGTTGTTTTGCAGGATAATGAGTGAGTGCCACTTTAAAGCAGGGGCCCCGGGAACCTGCTTGCCTCCCACTGGTCCTGGCCTGGCTTCTGACTCGCTGTTCCTGGAAGTACATGGTTTCATACCAAGGACCACCACCACCATGTTCTGCTGCCTCCTGCACCCCATCCCTACCTGGTTCTCAGGCTGACTCCTCCCTGATCAGCTCCACTCAGAGGACCAGACAAGCATGGGACCACCTGGGGCAAGGCTTTCAGGGATTAGAGGTGAACACTATAATGTCATGGAGGATTTGGTAAGGCAAGTCGCCCTCTCTATCCTAAGAGTGGGGGGGGGGCATCACTTGGTGTTCCTACTAAGGGACACAGTACTCACCCACTCCCCCACTCCCCCAGCAAGAAAGACAATGTGGCTGTTCCTGAACAAGGAAGGACACTGGCTACCCTCTTGAAACACTATCTGTGCATCTTTTTTTTTTTTGAGACAGAGTCTTGCTCTGTTGCCAGGCACCAGGCTGGAGTGCAGTGGTGTGATCTCAGCTCACTGAAACCTCTGCCTCCTGGGTTCAAGCAATTCTCCTGCCTCAGCCTCCCAAGTAGCTGGGACTACAGGCGTGCGCCACCATGCCCAGCTAATTTTTGTATTTTAATAGAGATGGTGTTTCACCATGTTGGCCAGGATGGTCTTGATCTTTTGGCTTTGTGATCAGCCTGCCTTGGCCTCCCAAAGTGCTGAGATTACAGGTGTGAGCCACCGCGCCTAGCCTCCACCTGTGCATCTCTAGAGGACCCAGCTTCCTTTGTGTGATGAGATAAGGAGGGACTGATCCAGGCCTCAGTGATCAAGGGCATGGGAGACCCTAGAGAAACAGCATGTGCCCAGGAGAGATGGTGGCCATTCCCACCTGTGGGCCTCTTGGACCTGCCCCTTCACTTTGTCCCTCCAGAGACAAGGAGAAGGTAAGGCATCCTCTAAATGTCCCAAAGAGCAGCATCAGTGACCCATGTGTCCCAGATTCTGCTTCAACCAGACGAGCCCCTGGGTCACACCTCCCAGGGGATCTGGGACAGGTTATTTCTGGCATCTGCTCTGCCTGCTGTGTGGCCTGCCCACTGTGCCCAAGTTGGCTTCTGACTCATACCTGCCCCCAGCTCTCTTGGGGAGGGAGGCCTGTAGGGAAGAGAGACTCTGTTTAACCTTGGCCCAGCTACTCCGGGAGGATTTCCGAGCCAGGCATCCGTCCTCTGTCCTGCACCGAATTTTTCCTGTGGTGGTTGGGGAACAGGTGTCGGGGAGGGCTGATGGAGCCCTGGGTCCTTCCTCTTATCTTGGACTTCTTCAATAGGCATCACTTGAGGAGATTTGGGCTTGAGCTGGAAAAGTTTGGAGCCCTTGGCAGGGGTACGGGCAGTGGCAGGAGTGCCCACAGCTTGGAGAGATAAGAAACAGGTTCTTTTGTCTGCCATGGTCCTGCTGCCCAGGGAAGAACCAAGCAAAGGCTTCCAAGGTGCCCTGGGCCAGCTCTAGGGCCGGCAGCCTTGTTGCCTGCTCAGATGTGAGGCTGGGAGAGTCCTCTGGCCTCAAATCACAAAGCCCCTCTCCTCACAGGGCCCAGGGAGGTGGAGCTCCTTCCTGAAGGAAATACAGCACACCCTTGAGCTCACAAATCAGCCCTACCCTTGGTCCCTCTCTGAGATCATGGACACATCTGGGTGGATCAACCCCCCAAAAGGCTTCTGTAACCCCTGACATCCCCCATGCCATGCTAAGTCCTTCTCAGAAGCCGAACAGTTTTCAGACGGATTGACAGCTTTGTGTTGCCCACTCTTCTCTTGCACCACCTCTCCAAACTCCCTGGAGCATCAAACCCAGAGACTAAACCTAGCATTTAAGGACTTTGGCATTTCCCTTCCTTTCTGAAACAATCTGCCTGTTCCAGCCAAAGTGATTCCTTTGCCATACCTGGAGTTCCACTCGCGAGTGCTGTCAAGCCGGAAATGCCAACAGCACCTGCCTTCCCTGGCCCGTAATCCTACCAGGGCCTCAGAGCCCTATCTGTGGGTGAGCAGGCCACTGTCCTGGGATCATCACTGCCTCAGCTTCCTTCTGGGGGCTTTTGGTGCCCTGATGAGTTCAGGGCAGGGAAGCGATGGCTCCTGCCAGCTCTGTCCCCATCACTGGAGAGGACACTGCACCCAGGTCCTCCAGGTTCCTAGGAACCGAACCTGGGACCCTCTCTAAATAGGTTTCCAGCACCAGAGCTTCCTGCCAGTAGAGGGCACTCAAAGCCCTTCTCACAGCTCTAGAGCTGGGGCTGGAGGGAATTTGAACAGGTGAGCTGGAGGGAACAGCTCACCTGTACCCTGGACCTCAGGTGGTAATTCCCCACCCAGGCTTGGTGAGCTGGGGCCAGGGACAACCTCCCTTCTGGAGAGTCAGGCAGTCCCGCATTTTCTTGGCGTGTCTATGGCTACTAGTGAGCCCCTGTGACTCCTCCAATGTACCAGAGGATGTCAGGGTCTTCCAGGATCCTGCCCCCGCCTCCTTTAACCCCCACATTTTCCACTTTGTTAGGCTCCCTGCCATCCCACTGCCAAGCTTTGCCCTGGCTGGTCCTGCGGCCTGGAATGTGCCACCTTCTCCCTTCACCTGCCATAGTCCACCCTCCGAGGTCTCATGGCTCCAGCTCCTGCAGGAAGCCCCCTCTGACTCTCCCTGGGTTTCAGCAACTGCCCAGGTGTCCTGTGAGCAAGAGCAGCTGGAGAGAGGGTTCCTGTCATGAGAGGCAGCGCCTCCACTCAACTCCGAAGCCCTCAGTGGGAGTGCAGGTGAAGGACTTGGTGTGGGGGTGCCCCACGGAACCTCTCTAAGCAGGTGAGGTTCGGGGGCAGAGCTGGCAGGCATCCAAGGTCACTCCCCCACCGCTGTGCCTCAGAGCTCCCCAAGCATCCACATTCTACACCTGTGCCCTCAGTTGGTTCCCGTGGCCCCCCTCTGACCCCAGGTCCCCACCACGCACACCTGCTACTTCCACTACAGAGGGAGGGACCTATGAGTCTAAGAAGGTGCTTCCCCGGGGTCTCAGGCCCTTACAGGCCTTGCCCCCATACCTTCTGCACGGACGACCACCTGGGACCACCTGCCTGAGAGAGGGGCAGCCATAGATGGCCTGGTCCACTCTTGGGGGGAAGAACAGAAGACAGCAAGTTATGCGAGGGGGTGTAGCTGGACACATACTGAGGCATCACAGCCCATGCCCCACATGTCCCTTAGAAGCAGCAGCACTATAAGGAGAGACTGTGTCTACACTGGCCAAAACAACTGGGTCCAAATCTACTGCAGAGGCAGCATCTACACTACTGCAGCTTGTGGGGGACCATGCAGATGCAAAGCCAGCTAGACGGGAGGTGGCCCCATGCCTGAGAATCTGCTTACTCTTCAGTGAGACCCTTCCACACTCCCTGCCTGGTCCCCATTCTAGCTGAAGGACAGAACTAGGCCAGGCCCCGTCTCTGGGCCCAGACCTCTCCGAGCTGGTATCTCTAGCTAATGACTACAAAGTGGGACATGTGTTCTGGCTGAGATCTTAGATATGTCCAGAAGTGTCCTAGGTCTTTTGTCCAGCCCCAGTCCTGGGATGGGAGCCTCCTCCAGCATCCAACCTGCCTCCCTGGTCACTGCCCTTCTACTTTCATGTCTCCATGTCTGGGCCCATTTTCACCAGGGACCCCAGCGTGAGTCAACCCCCAAATGCCACAGTGCTCAGCCCCTAGGCTCACAGGACACACAGCCAGGAAGGCAGGCAGGACTGGCAAAGAACTGCCCTGTGCCCAGATTTCAAAGCCCAGAGGGATGGGGGAGGGCTGCTGTCTTTGGCTTCTTGAGGGGATTATACACAATGGTGGCTATGGAGAAAGAAAAGGAGAAGCTACCAGCTAACAAGCGTGGAAGCCTTTCCAGATGGGAGCAGGGAGTCTTTGGACCCCAATTGACTTTAGTATGATGTTCAGTGGGAAGATGAGGCCGCCAGATCCAAATTGGCAAGGGCTTAATTAGAGCCATGAGAAAACCAGCCCTGAAGGCATTTGCTTCTCGGCCATCTCCCTCCACCCTCCGTGGCCCAGCCCAGGGAAGGATTAGTGTCTCCAGTGGCATTTTCCGCCTGCAGTGCTGTCTTCCAGACACCTTAACATTGGCAGGCCAGAGAAACATCTGGACTCTGGTCAAAGAGCCTGAAGCACCTGTTGGGAGGCACTCGGGGGAATTCAAGATCTTTCAGGGACTGAGGTCTGGGGTCGGGAGAGTCCTGGCTGGGCTGCCCAGGGACACACTCAGGTGTGCAGGAAGCAAGTTCTCACCATGGCCTGTACAGTGTGCCAAGGCCCCATGGAAGCCTGGCCTGCTCCTTCAGAACTGGGAAGCCCTGCAAGTCAGGCCTTAAAGACAGCACAACCTTGGCTGGGCACAGTGGCTCACGCCTATAATCCCAGCACTTCAGGAGGCCAAGACGGGTGGATCACCTGAGGTCAGGAGTTCGAGGCCAGCCTGGCCAACATTATGAAACCCTGTCTCTACTAAAAATACAAAAAAAAAAAAAGAGCTGGGCTTGGTGGTGGATGCCTATTGTCCCAGCTACCCAGGAGGCTGAGGCAGGAGAATGAATCACTTGAACCCAGAAGGCAGAGGTTGCAGTGAGCCAGGATCGCACCATTGACTCCAGCCTGAGCGACAGAGCAAGACTCTGTTTCAAAAAAAAGCACTACCTCACAGATCCTGGAGGCCTCGGGGCAATAGCTTTGGGTGGCTGAGTTGCCATGCCTTGAGTTCAAATCCTGCTTATGCCTCTCCATAATCCTGGGACCCTGGGCAACTGCCTCTTTCTTTTCTTTTTTCTTCTGAAACAGCTTGATTGAGGTATAATTTACATATCATAAAATCCAGCTGCAGCATCCTAAGCCTCAATCCCCTCACCTGTGGGACTAGGAAAATAACAGCCTCCATCTCACAGAGCTGCGAGCCCAGAATATGATGATCCAATGATCTGAGCACAGCCTTTAGCCCAGGATAATTCACCCTCAGCAACTGCAATGATTATCTTTGTTAATGGGAGCTCCGGGCAGGAGATTCAGCTGCTGAAGAGGAGGGAGGAGCCCCTAGATGGGCTGGGGAGGCCACTGGCTCCACATTGGAGCCACCTCCTCCCCTAAGGTCCCACTTCTTGACACAGGGCTGAGGGTGCAGAGCAACACTGTCTCACCAGGAGGGAGGGTGTGCCTCCTGCTCGCTGAGGGCGACCCTCACCTCCCTGACATTCACCACTCCAGCCTCTGACTTTTCCTCTTTAATTTTGGACTGTGCACAATCTGCCCAGCCTCCCACGGCTGCCCTGGCACCAAGTCAGACACAGCTCTGCAAATGGATTCAAGGTTCCTCTGTGTGTGTGTGTACACTCACACACATGTGTGTTCATACATGCATGTGTGTAGGTGTCCATGTGCACACATCTGACATGGAGAGTACCTGACCTCACAGCCAGACAGACCACTGTTTGGGGACAGGCACAGTACCCACCATCACTGTTTTTGCTTCTGTCTGCCCACCACAGGCTCGGTGACAAAGCGCAGATCCCCTGTATCTGGGCCAACGTGTGACTGAGGTCCAGAATTCTCAGAGTGATCCATGTCTTCCGCTTAAGGAGGACTCCTGGGCCAGGAGGCTTCCCTGAAATTCTCGTCTTCTGACCAGCCTCTGCCTCCTGTTAATGCCTCCCACAGAAAAGGAAGGATGTAGGAGGAGGGGACCGGTCCTGGATGGCCCAGGAAGGAGGAGGACTTTCTCTAAGCATTTGCTCTTGTTGGGGAGCCTGAGTGGCCACCTCACAACAGGTGGAGGCAGGAGCTGATGGAGGGAACTCTGTTCTTTAGAAATGCCACCCCTCCATAGGGAAGGAGCAGTGGGGCAGGTCCCCTGGGATCAGAGAGAGGGAGGGCCAGGGCACTGCCAAAGGGGTCAGGAGTCCCTACCAGGTCCTCCCTGCAGGGTGGTAGGGGACAGGGTAGGGCAGGCTATTGAGGCACCTCTCCCTGGCTGGGACCAGGAAGAATTTCCCTTGGTCACCATCTTCCTGGTGGCCTCTGGAAAGAATAAATCCTTTCAGCCCCCTGGCACTTGCAGTGCACAGAGTCCAGAGACACTCCCCAGGTGAGTCCAGGCGAGGGCAGAGGCCCACCCCAGCACCCCCAGCCTTGAATACATGCGAATCCCTCCTCTGGAGGGGAGTGAGAATCAGGTTTTCATGCTTGTCTGTGGCAGAACCCTGAGGGGGCAGAATGTCTGTCCCTGGCCTGGCCTTGGACCACACACGCAGCCCCCAAATTCCCCACAGCCCCTGGTGTCCAAACCCAGCTCCAGAGGCACCCTCTGCCCTGCTGATCAGAGACCTTTGCTTTCTGGGCTAACCCTGCTCTGTCCATCCCACAGTGGACTGCTGAGGGGCTGGGGACAGAGAGGCCCTGGGTGCCAGGTAGGGGCGGGGTGTGGGCGGGGCTCCAGGGACCATGGAGGCAGAAGCCCTGTTGGAAGACAAGGCCAGTCTTCGGCTGCATGTCAGGATGGCCTTGCTGCCCCCAGCACCTTTCCTCCCAGTTCCCTCAGCCGTCTGGCTACAGTGGTCTGGGAGCCCTTCCAAACAATGGCTTGGAAGCTGAACTGACCCTTGAGTCCCCTGGCTGGGCTCAGGAACAGGTTGACCCAGGCAACCTAGAAGCCTCTTTGGCCTGTGGCCTCCCAGCTCTAGGGCTCTAATGTCTCTAAGAGCCAAGCCCCTGCTCTCCCCCCAGGGCTGCCTACCCTCCCACCCTGAGAGAGGCAGTGACTCCAGCTAGAAGTGGGAGAGGTGGGAAGGCAGGGGTCACTGGACCCTGGCACCCACCTGTGGGCTGTGGGGTGCTGGGGGCTGTGGGGACCCAGACAGTGGACGTAGAGGGAACAGGAGTGGTGGAGGCCCCTGTCTGTGGGACTGCTGTGGTGGCCACAGGGCCTTTGGGGTTGGGGTCTTTCTGGGACCTACTGATGCCTGGCGAGAGATGGGAAAAGGAAGAGAGGATTGGGGGGTTGCCGGAGTGGGGACGCCACAGAGAAGCAACTTACCACAGCCGTGCAGACCAGCATTCCTGCAGGGTCCAGCATCTTTCTGTCATCATCTTGGTACTGGCTTCCCAGCCAGGGGCTCTCTGAGTCCGGGAAGGACAACTTGGATGGAATGTGGAGCCCCACAGAGCCCTGGTGGTGGGTGACGGTGTGCCCCAGAGGCATTGCTGAGATTTGGGATCTGCTACCGGCTGGCTCTTGACATTGACCAGCCCTTTCCAGCTGCCTCTCAGAGCCCTGGGCCAAGCTGGCTGGAGAGGCTGCTAAGAGGGAGGCTGCCTCCATGGTCAGGCTGGGCAGCAGAGTCTGCCCTGGTCAGGGAAGTTCACATCCCTCTTGCCTGGCAGGAGAGACTCCTCTCCGAGATCTGGGTAAGAGAAGAGGCCCGGGTAGCAGGAGGAATGGGGAGTCCACACAGGGATCAAGGGCCCTGCAAAAGGTCCTGTCCTGTTTTCCAAAGCAGCACTGATGGAGCTCCTAGGAGAGCCTGGGATATGGGGACTCAGGCCACAGCCAAATGACACATGACACATGACATATGATGTGGAGGGACAAGAGGTGGAGAAGCAGATGGGGCATAATTAGAGGAGAGAGCGAATAGGTCCAAGTCCCAGAGGGGACACCGAAGCCTGTTTTTTTCTCTCCTGCTTTTTCCAGGACATGCAAAGAGGCTGGTGCAGTGGGGCCCCAGCTGCCCTCTCCAGGCACGTACTTAACTGCCAAAGGAACCTGAAGTGGAACCTGTGGGAAAGAGAGGGTCGTGAGCTGGCTGCCTGTTGGGGAGGGGCCTGGCTGTGTTCCCCCAGCAGAGGGGCCAGCAGGGCAGGAGAAACACTTGGGGGTGTCCCTCTCTCAAGAGCACCTGCTCCACTACACGGCTGCTAGCAATGGTGGTGACCTGCAGGGTGTGGGACAGGAGTGGATTATCCTGTTTCATCCTCACTGCAGCCCTGGGAGAGAGGAACCACTATTGGCCCATTCTGCAGATGGAGACACTGAGTCTCAGACCCATGACTTATCCTTGGGGACATGCTGAAGGGTGCCAAACCCTCAACAGGGAGCTGCACACACACTCCTCTTACTTTAGACTTTTAGACCCACTGGGGAGTGCAGGACAAGGACACTGTATGCAGGATTCAGGTCTGACAAAGGCAGCATGGCTGGAAAACCAGCCGAGAAACCCTAGGAGCCACCGCCAGGGTCGAGTGCATCCCACGTGCCGGGCACGGTATCAACATCCCCTATATGAACCATGTCATCCTCACAAAAAGCCAGTGAGGGAGTTTCCTTCCTGATTCCACAGCTGAGGATGCACGGCTGGGGAGAAATACAGCTGGGAGTGAGCAAGGCCTGACTCAAATCTGGTGGGTCTCTGTGTGTCCAGGGGATGCAGTAGGCCGATCCTGGTGTGACCAGGGTGAAATCCCAGGGTGAGATTCGTCACAGTTGCAAAAGGACAGAGTTTGTGCCACAGCTGTGCCCACGGAGTTCCTGAGAAAGGGCACTGTGGGATCGGCAGTGGAAGTTGTGGCACATGGGTTTCTCCCAGGCAAGCCAAGGCCACGGCCAGCAGGACGGCCAGGGAGGCCTGAGAGGAGAAGCCCATCTTCACCCACTCCTTCCTCCACCTCCAGGTCTGCGCAGGCACCTGCTAGACCCTCAGGACACCTCGGAATGCAGCCACAGTAAGCAAAAGCCTGGACCAGGTGGTGACCAAGTGAAGCCCCATGGGAACAGGTGGGACATAGGCAGAGCACAGGGAGATCCTGGGTCCTCTATGTTGGGCCTTGGAGGGCCCTCCTTGGAGGGCCAGGTAAGGGCAGAGGGGTGAGGAGGTGGGAAGACATTGGGAGTGAGGGCTACTGCAGGGCTGAGGGGGACATTGGGAGAGACTGGTGGGGATGGAGGGAAGTTGGAATCATATGGGGGGAGGAGGGTCACCAATCAAGGTGACCCCCAGACTTGCAGCTTGGCCCCAGGGGGGGTCTGTGCCACTTACTGAGGAGGGGTCATGACAGGGGCAGGTGAGGGCAAAATCAGCCTCTGTCTCCTTGGGCTGTATCCTGCTGGAGCCCCAGAGAAGGCAGGAGGCTCGGGTGCTGAGGGCAGCGGCAGCTCCACCCTCTCCACTGCCCCTGCAAATGCCAGAAGAAACCCCTCCTTCCTGGGGTGTGGGGGACTCCCAGGGAAGCAGGAGGTGGGGCCAGCTCTGGGAGTCTCCCTTAAATAAGGAAGCCCCAGCTGCACAACCCCTACAGGCCTGTCTGTCCATTGCTGGCTAGACCAGAGGTGGTGACTGGGGTTGAGAGTGGGGACAGTGTGTCCTCCTAGGTGTGACCAGCAGGTAAGAGGCTCAGGTCCCATCAATGGGCAGATGGGAGGTCTTGCAGAACCCCCAGGTGCAGAGGGCAAGTAGAAGATAAAAGCCAGACATGGCCAGATGCGGTGGCTCATGCCTGTAATCCCAGCACTTTGGGAGGCCAGCACTAGAGGGTCACTAGAGCTCAGGAGTTCGAGACCAGCCTGGGCAACATGTCAAAACCCTGTCCCTATAAAACCACATAAATTAGCTGGGCATGGTGGCATGTGCCTGTAGTCCCAGCTCGTTGGGAGGCTGAAGTGGGAGGATCGCTTAAATCCGGGAGGATGAGGCTGCAGTGAGCTGTGACTGTGCCACTGCACTGCAGCCTGGGTGACAGAGTGAGAGACCTGTCTCTAAAAAAAATAGTAAGGAGGGCATGATGATGGAGAGAACAGAGGCAGGGAGGAGGGAAGGGAGAGAGGCCATTAGGACAGACAAAGGAGAGGCAAAGTTGTGAGTAAGGGAGAGAGTGACAGCCACTAAAGAGAGGCCTCTGGAAAGGGTGTAGACAAAGAACTTGGGACAGGAAGCTGGGAGGAGGCAGTGGCTGGAGTGGGCTGCCAGCTCCTGGGGTGCTCTTTGTGCCTTTGAGGACCCGAGAATGCTGTTTGATGCCTGCCAAGTCACCCTTTCAAAGGCCTGTCTGACCGCCTGCTGTAGCACATGCATGACAGGCCTGTCATGCATGGCCTCTGCATGTGGCTTTCAGCCATGATCAGCCTAAAGTCACATAAATCATTCACCCATCCAGGGATGGGGTGCAGGAGCCCACTGCCCCAGCCTGGTGTGGGCGTCAGATCCAGTAGCTGCTCTAAGCCCTGGTGTTTGCACGGAACTCATTGTGAGACCTGGGAAGGCCCCGAGAGTCACTGGGCCTAGGTCTGCTAATCTGGAGAATGGGCTGTAATAAGGACACCACCCTGCGGGACTATGTGAGGGTGAAGCAGAAAGTTCCTGGGAGGGCCTTGGGCACCAACCACACACTTGAGAACTGCCGATGTTCGTGAAGTGACAAGGGGTGGGGGTCAGGGAGAGTACACCCCAGGGCATCTGTGCCCTGCTCCACTTGCAGCCCAGGGGCTCCTTGGCATTCCTATTTCATGGAGACAGCGTGGATTATGCTGGGACCCCCCCCTGAGTGGGAGTACTCAGAGGTGGTCTATGATGCAGACATGAGTGGGCAGGCCCTGAGGATGGCTCCCCTGGCATGGCTGAGCAAGGACAGGACAGGGTAGCAGAGAGCACTTGCAGGGGACTGTGGAGCTGCACATGCACTGGAGAGAGAAGGACAAGTACACTATGCAGGGTTCCTGTCTGACAAAGGCAGCATGGCTGGGAAACCAGCCAAGAAACCCTGGGAGCCACCGCCAGGGGTTAAGCCACTGCCAGGAGTTGAGGACACAGCTGTAAAATGGGCAAATAGGAGCCCGGCTCCCAGGGCTGCTCTGAGAATGGCGGGGAGTGCTGAACACGCGACACTTGGCCTTTGTGGCTCGATCCAAACACCCCAGAAATGCTCATGATCACGGATGCTGCTGCTGATCCCTTCACCTGAAGTGGGGTCACCCCCATCACTTCCTGCCATCCCAAGGGGGTCCTTGGCCAGCCTTCGGGGGTCAAGAAGGGGAAGCATTGCAGAAATGCTGCTGAGCAGCTAATCTGGAGTTTCTCTGCGGACCAGGGCTGGAAGGGCAGCTTAGCGTTCTGCAGGATGCAGTGTGTTAGAGGGACGTGTTAACAAACCTGGCGCTTGGGAGCTGCAGAACAAGGGGTGTGTGCGGGGGGGTGTGCATGCCTGTGTGTTTCTGTGCATGCACGTGTTTGTGCATTTATATGTGTGTCCATGCCCGTGCATGCAGCTAGTATCTTTCTGTGTGCACATTTGCATGTATGTGCCCTCATATGTGCCTGTGTGCCTGTGTGTGTGTGTGTGTGTGTATGATCCACAGGTCCTGGGATGGATGGGTGGGAGAGACTGCAGCTATGCGGGCTCGTGGCCCAGGGTGTGGCATGTACAGGCATTGGGAGAGCCATGGGGCAGTGGCAAGCAGGAGCCAGCCTGCCAGGACCCAATGTGGAAGTTCTTGCACTTGCCGCAGTCAGGGCCAGTGGTGGTGTGCTCACACTCGCACTGCAGACTGCCCTCCCAGACAGAGCACAGGTTGGCATGCAGGTTGCACTTGCACCTGGGGAGACACTGAGAGGGCAGAGATGTCAGAGAGCTCATGGGCAGCCTGGCCTGGACGTTGGGGAAAGGAGTGCCTCCCAGAAGGTGTTGGGCTGCCCAGGAAGAAACCCTGGAGGCCACCAGCACAAGCTTCAGGCCAGAAACTCCTTGATTCCCCCTCCTGTGGAGAGATCAATGCCGTGTGTTCTGAAGGCTGCCCCTAGACTCACTGTGTGGCTCTCCTCTCCACTCTGATGCTGGTTTCGTGATTCCCCACATCTCAGTTGGAGAGAGTGATGATACTCCCTTGTCCTAGATGTTAGATTCTTAGTAACACAGCTTCACCCTAGGACCGCACCCCTCACCCAACTTTTTTTGAGATGAAGTCTCACACTGTCATCTGGGCTGAAGTGTGATGGCCTGATCTCTGCTCATTGCAACCTCCCCCCCCACTCCCCCCTCCCCAGTTCAAGTGATTCTCCTGCCTCAGCCTCCTGAGTAGCTGGAATTACAGGCGTTTGCCACCATGCATGGCTAATTATTTTGTAGTTTTAGTAGAGATCGGGTTTCTCCAGGTTGGCCAGGCTGGTCTCGAACTCCTGACCTCGTGATCTGCCCGCCTTGGCCTCCTGAGTGCTGGGAGTGCTGGGATTACAGGCATGAGCCACATTCCTGGCTTGATCACCTTAGCTCTTTACTAAAGTGGGTTGATGGGTGGCAGGGGCTGCTGCCAGCCCCTGGTGTAGATGGGGACCTGGCCATGGGCTGCATCTCATTGTGTAGACAGGCACCTGGCTTTAGGCTGGACCTCTGCTGTCAGCTTGTGGCCCATGGCCATGCCCTTGAGGGTGACAGAACCCCAAACTCCCACACCCTGTCAGTTCATCCACACATGTATTATTCATCCATTCATTCAAATATTTAGAGGTGACTCATTATTCTGAAAACTGGTAAATAAAGGGAAAGAATCAAGCATTTATCCTGCCTGTGCTACATAAACTGTACCTTGGGGTAACTGAAAGTTGATGAGGGGAAGTTTCTTTTTATAGAAGCATTTTATGAGAGAATTAGCATTCCTGATGAACGAATTGCTCCAGGAGCCACACCAGCCCCAAACTTCCCAAGAGAGGCCAGCAAAGAGTGAGCTTCTCTAGAAGAACACACTCCCACCCGGAGCCGTATCACCAAAGCAATTGAACTTGAATCAGATCAAGTCTCTAAATCCAGCTGTGAGCACCCAGAAAAGTCAGAGGACAGAACATCACACTGACTGACACCAGGGGGCAACATCTGCAAGACCCAGACTGGAGGATACTCTGGTAGTAATGACCCAGTTTTTTTAACTGATAAGAGTTGCATGGGAGAAAAAATTGATACAGAAAAAGGATGGATCTAGAGCAAGAGCAACCTCAGAAACATACCAATTAATGGCAGAAGTGAAGCTCCTCTGGCCCTTGGTTCAAACAACCTGTAAAATCAAACACACATACAAATGGAACATATATTTATGAGATGACTGGAAATTTGGACATTGCCTATATTAGATGATATTAAATTAATGTTTACTAGGTGTGATGATGATGGTGTGGCTGTGTTTTTTAAAGTCCTTATCTTTTAGAGGATCACACAGGCCAGTCATGGTGATGCACACCTGTAATCCCAGCACTTTAGGAGGCTGAGGCAGGAGGACTGATTGAGCCCAGGAATTTGAGGTGAGCCTGGGTAACATAGTGAGATCCCATTTCTACAAAAAATTTTTAAAAAAATAGCCAGTGTGGTGGCACATGCCTGCAGTCCTAGCTGCTCAAGAGGCTAGGGTGGGGGGATCCCTTGAGCCCAGGAGTTTGAGGCTGCCATGAGCCATGTTTGCACCACTACACTGTAGCCTGGGGAATAGAGCAAGCCTGTTTCAAAAAAAAGGGGGACACGTGTGGTGGCTCACAGCTGTAATCCCAGCACTTTGGGAGACCAAGGCAGGTGGATCACCTGAGGTCAGGAGTTCAAGACTAGCCTGGCCAACATGGCAAAACTCCATCTCTACTAAAAATACAAAATTAGCCAGGTGTGGTGATGCATTCGGTAAACCCAGCTACTGAGAGGCTGAGGCAGAAGAATTGCTTGAACCTGGTAGGTGGAGGTTGCAGTGAGCCATTGCACCACTACACTCCAGCTTGGGAAACAGAGCAAGACTACATCCAGCGAGCGAGCGAGCGAGAGAGAGAGAGACAAATAAATATTTACAGATAAAATTATCTGATGGGCAGAGGTACAGATGAAATGAAAAGGTCCACAGGTTGATAACTACAGTCAGGTGGGGGGAACACAGAGGTGCATCATAGCAGATTCTCTCTTCTTTTGTGTTGGAAATTCTCCATGATAAAAAGTGGAAGAGAGAGAATGTGTTCTATATCCTGATATGGGAAGATTTCCAAGATATATTGTCAATATTTGGAAAAAGCAAATTGCAGAACAATGGGTTTAGTAGAATCCTATTTTTATTAAAATATGCAAATAAAAATATTTATCAAGCACCTGTTTGGTGGTAGGCTCTGAGCTGGGAAGAGTGAGTGTAATGTCAATGAAACAGATGGCTCCCTGCCCCAGTGGTGCTTGGGGTCTAGCAGGGAGACAATGAACACAATCAGTGATTGGAGGGGACAGGGAGGGAGGACAAACAGGTGGCACAGGGGTTTTTAGGGTGGTGACACCATTCTTTATGATGCTGCAATGATAGATACCTGGCATTGCGCATATGGCGAAACGTGCTGACATGTCCGACACAGAGTGAGTCCTAATGTAAACCACAGGCTCTAGTAAATGATACTGCATCAATGTTGGCTCAAAACTGTAACATATATACCCCACAATAGGGGAAACTGCAGGAAAATGAGAACTTTCTGTACTATCTGCTCAGTTTTCTGTAAACCTAAAACTGCTCTAAAAATAAGGTCTATTAATTATAAAAATAATAATCACACACATCTTCAAGTGTTCACCTTAACTCTTAAAAGAGCCCAAGGGTTGTGCAAAGAAGGTATCACAGGAGTCAACGCTTTCCAGGAAAAACAGTTGCTTTTTTTTTTTTTTAGACGGAGTCTTGCACTGGAGTGCAGTGGCATGATCTCGGCTCACTGCAACCTTCACCTCCTGGATTCAAGCAATTCTCCTGCCTAAACCTCCTGAGTATCTGGGACTGCAGGCACCCACTACCATGCCTGGCTAATTTTTATATTTTTAGTAGAGACAGGGTTTCACCATGTTGGCCAGGTTGGTCTCAAACTCCTGACCTTGTGATCCACCCATCTCAGCCTCCCAAAGTGCTGGGATTACAAGCATAAGCCACCACACCAGGCTTTTTTTCTCTTTTTTTTAGACAGAGTATTGCTCTGTATCCCAGGCTGGAATGCAATAGTGCAATCTCAGCTCACTTCAACCTCTGCCTTCCAGGTTCAAGCAATTCTCCCGCCTCAGCCTCCTGAGTAGGTGGGATCACAGGTGCCTCCCACCTCGCCCAGCTAATTTTTGTATTTTTGTGGTAGAGATGGGGTTTCACCATGTTGGCCAGGTTGGTCTCAAACTTCTGACCTCAGGTGATCCACTCGCCTCAGCCTCCCAAAGGGCTGGGATTACAGTTGTGAGCCACCACACCTGTAAGAAGAACAGTTTTAAACTAAGACCTGAAGAAGAATCAATAATTGCCAGCCCAGCAGGGGAGAATCTTCTAGAAAGAGGCAAGAGAATAAGAAAAGTCCTGGGGCTGAGAGGTCAACTGGCAGGGTCTGCAATGAAGCTGGGGGTGGAGGAGGACAGGCCAGGAGACAGAGATGGGATCTGCCTCTGAGAGTCTTTAGTGGGTTGGGAGTGTCCTGCTCTGGTCCATTTTTTTTTTGAGACAGAATTTCGCTCTTATTGCCCAGGCTGGAGTGCAATGGCATGACCTCTGCCTCCCAGGCTCAAACGATTCTCCTGCCCCAGCCTTTTGAGTAGCTGGGACTACAGGCGCCAGCCACCACACCCGGATGATTTTTATATTTTTAGTAGAGATGGGGTTTTGGCCAGGCTGGTCTCCAACTCCTGATCCTCCTGCCTCGGCCTCCCACAATGCTGAGATTACAGGCATGAGCCACTGCACCCAGCCTGGTCCATATTTTATATCACTGTAACTGCTTCATGAAGAATGGCTTGTCTGGGAGACAAAACCTGGGCAAGGAGAGCAGTGAGACCCCGCAGACTGAGGCCTGGACCAGGGTAGGGCACCTGGGCCTACTGGTCTGGCCTGGGGTGTGCGGGATTGCCCCCTTTCTGGCTCCCATTCTTTCAGAGATGGTTTCCAGGAGGTGTATCTAACATCTCTTCTCTCTTCATGCTTCCCTTCCGCTGGGCTGGGTGAGACTTCTTGTTTTCTCATCTCACACTCCCCAAATCCTCCCGGACACCACAGTATGCAGAGCTCCCTCCTCTTGTTCAGCCTCCCTCACATATCAGTCCTGCCAGGAGCTTCCTCTGAGACCTCCTGCCTCGGCTCTGCCCTGCATCTGTCCCCAACTAACTGGAAATGAAAGTTCCCTTGGGGCTGCCTTCCTGAGCAAGGATCTGGGTGGGGAAATGGTGGCCCCGGTATCCACCAGCCTGGGACTCCAGCTGACCCCCATCTGCCAGCTTTGATCACCAGTGCTGCATTCTTTCTTGGGGTCTTCTCTTTGTCTTCAAATTATCCTGCAGAATGGTTAGGGAAATTATGGCACATTGACGGAACCTTTGTGTTTTTTGAGACAATCTCACTCTGTCACCCAGGCTGGAGTACTGTGGCATAATCTTGGTTCACTGCAACTTCAGCCCCTTGGGCTCAAGCAATTCTCCCTCTTCAGCCTCCCGAGTACTGGGACCACAGTTGCATGGCACCATGCCTGGCTAATTTTATTTTTATTTTTTGTGGAGATGGGGTCTCCCTGTGTTGCCAGGCTGGTATGAAACTCCTGGGCTCAAGTAATCTGCCCACCTCAGCCTCCCAAAGTGCTGGGATTATAAGTGTGAGCCCCTGCCCCTGGCCTAAAGTCACTATTTTAGAAATGTCATTTAGAAGGCCTGGGTGGAGAAGGCAGTGGGTCCTGAGTGCATGCCTTTCCTCCCAGGAGAAAGAATCTTGCAGGCCCTGGGCCAGGGGTGGGAGAGGGGATGCTCCACTGAGCTGTGATGCTCAGTTCCCAGGACAAAGGACATCTCTGGAATTCTCTGGAATGGAATTCCAGGGCAGAGCAAGGGCCCTGGCCAGCAGGGCCAGCCACCACTGAAGTCTGTGTTATTTTAACTCCATATTCCCCTGAGAGTCTGGACACTAACCCTGTTGAATTTTTACTGCAACACCAAGCTGAAATAAATAGAGCATTAAAAAGCCTGTTCACTCTTTCCCTGGCGTTTCTGTCCCTCCATTGCCACACCTGTGCTGGAGGACTGCTATGTGCTTAGCTCTGGGAAAGGCACAGAGGGGCATGGCAGACAGCTACTGGTACAGGTGACCCTTCTTTCTGGAGACACCAGATCCCGGAGTTGGTCCTTGGCAAAGAAAGTTCCCATGCTTAAACCTTTTTGGCCAAGCATATGATGCCTCCAAATCCCCTGACACCTGCTCCTTGATCCTACCTCACTCCACTGATGTGTCATAGTACATCTCAGTAGATTAAAGGCTCTGACAAGGCCTGCAAGGAGGAAACCTCTCTGACTGGATCTAACAAGAGTTTGTCTGCAAAATCTGACCTGGGGAGGTTTTAACTTCCTTCTGAATTCCTATTTAACACCTCCCCTGAGCTGGCTGGAGAGGAACATCTCAGCTGTATGAAATCAGGGATGTGCTCTGTACCACTGGGCTGGGATATTTTTAGATATCAGCTACATAAAGAAAAGATTGCCATCAACTTTAGGTGATCACATTGACCTTGGCTTAGTAAAGATGCATGGAAGACCAGCTGAATCCAAGAAGCAATTGTGACGGTAAGAACAGGTAGCCATCAGATGTCAGAGCTGGACAGGCCGGGTAGTGCAGGTGGGGAGGTCACCCAAGGTCATGCAGCTGGTTTCTCCTGCCCCAAATCCAGACATCCCTCCCCAGCTGGCTCTGCCCAGGCCCCATCCTGGCCAGCCTCTCCTATCAGTCCTGTCTTGCTTGGGAACAAGAGAGAATGTCCCAGCCACTTCAACTCCCTGGCTGAGACCCAGAACGAGCACAGTGCCTCCTCTTCCAAAGGAGAGAAGAACTGCCCTGCCTGGTGGGACTGCAGGGAGGAGCTGGCACAGAGTGGGGCAAGGCCAGTACAGACACGGCACCTGGTCAATGTGGGGGCTTCTTGGTCCCCCTGCCTTTTTCAGGTCACTGTGGGTCGGTACTGGCTCTGTATCTGTGTGTATGGACATGGTGTTTTGTGTATGACCTCTTGACCTCTCTGGCTCTCTCAGTGCCCTTCTCTCAATGTCTCTGTCCAGCAGATGTTCTGATCTTGCTTTCCTCTGGACCTTTGCAGATGCTGTTTCCTCTGCCTGGAACGTACTACAGGCTCCTCCCCTTCTCCTAGAGCTGACACTTAGAGGCGGTGTCAGATTCTAGGCCAAATGCCATCTCTTCGGGGAGGCCTTTCATAACCCCTACCTCCATTCAGCCCCTGCTATACTCTCCCTCCTCATAAAACTCATCATGATCAGTGTTTGCTCCCAAAGTGGGGTATACCAGCTGATCGGGGAAGATGGGCACATAGACTGCAAAATGGCTTTATAGGCTAGTCTTTATTTTTGAATACATAGCATGTTTTTTAAAATGTCGAACTCATAAGACCTGGGATCTCAAAAATATTATTGCCTAAGGTCAAATTTTTAAAAGTATATTAATTTAAAGAAATTATTAGGTAAACAAATAAATAAATAATATGGGAGACCCACATAAAAAGAATGAAGTTAAACGCTTACTTCATACCACATACAAAAATTAACTCAAAGTGGATCAGAGACCTGCAAACTAGAAAACTCTCAGATGAAAACATAGGGAGCTGGGCACGATGGTTCACACCTGTAATCTCAGCATTTTGGGAGGCTGAGGTAGGCAGATCACCTGAGGTCAGGAGGTAGAGTTGGTCAACAGAGTGAAACCCAGTCTCTACTAAAAATAGAAAAATTAGGGAGATGTGGTGGTGGGCACCTGTAATCCTAACTACTTGGGAAGTCTTGAGGCAGGAGAATCACTTGAACCCAGGAGCAGAGGTAGCAGTGAACTGAGTTTGCACTGTGGTCTGAGCACAGAGCGAGACTCTGCCACAAAAAAAAAGAAGGAAACACAGGGGCAAATCTTCATGACCTTGAATTAAGCAATGGTTTCTTAGACAGGATGCCGAAAGCAAAAGCAATAGAAAAAAAATAGGTAAATTAGACTTCATCAAAACTAAATATTTTTGTACTTCAGAGGACACTGTCAGGGAAGTGAAAAGACAACCCACAGAATGGGAGAAAAAATTGCAAGTCATAGCTGGAAAGGAACTTAGCTCTAGAATTTCTAATGAACACTTAAAACTCCACAATAAAATGACAAATAATCCAGTTTTCAAAATGAGGAAAGGATCTGCACAGACATTTATCCAAAGACAACGCACAAATGACCAAGAAGCACATGAAAAAATGTTCAACATCATAGCCTGAGCCTACAGCCGTCAGGGCAATGCAAACCAGAGCATAATGAGATGCCACTTCACTCTCACCAGGATGGGGAGAGTCAAAAAAGACAGGTCATCATGTGCTAGTGAGGATGCAGAGAAATCAGAACTCTCAGATGCTGCTGATGGGAATGTAAAATCGTATAGCTGCTGGCAGGGCGTGGTGGCTCACACCTGTAATCCCAGCACTTTGGGAGGCCAAGGCAGGTGGATCACAAGGTGAGGAGTTCAAGAGCAGCCTGACCGACATGGTGAACCCCATCTCTACTAAAAATGCAAAAATTAGCTGGGCCTGGTGGTGTGTGCCTGTAATCTTAGCTACTTGGGAGACTGAGGAAGGAGAATCACTTGATCCGGGGAAGCAGAGATTGCAGTGAGCCAAGATCATACCACTGCACTCCAGCCTGGGTGACAGAGTGAGACGCCATCTCGAAAAAAAAAACCAAAAATCCCAAAACAAAGAAAAAAAACAAAAAACAAAAATCGTGCCGCTGCTTTGGAAAGTGGTCTGGACCTTCTGCAAAAGGTGAACTTAGAGCAACCCAGTAATTCTACCTAGGCATACAACCAAGAGAAATGAAAACTTATGTCTACCAAAACTTGTTCACAAATATCCATAGCAGCATTGCTAATAATTGTTAAAAAGTGAGAACCACCCAATGTCCATCAACAGAAAAACAAAATGTGGTATAAACAAGCAATGGAAAACTATACAGCCACAAAAAGAAATGAAACACTGACCCACACTATGACATGGATGGACCTTGAAAAAACATTAAGCCAAGTGAAAGCAGCCAGTCATGAAAGGCTACATATTGTATAATTCTGGGTTTTTTTTCCTTTTTTTCTTTTTGAGACAGAGTCTCACTCAGTCACTCAGGCTGAAGTGCAGTGGTGTGATCTTGGCTCACTGCAACCTCTGCCTCCTGGGTTTAAGCAATTCTCCTGCCTCAGCCTCCTGAGTAGCTGGGATTACAGGTGCCAACCACCGTGTCTGGCTAATTTTTGTATTTTTAGTAGAGATGGGGTTTTGCCATGTTGGCCAGGCTGCTCTTGAACTCTTGACCCCAAGTGATCCTCTGGCTTGGGCCTCCCAAAGTGCTGGGATTATAGGCATGAAGCACTGTGCCAGGCAATATTGTGTAATTTCATTTACACAAAATATCTAGGATAGGTAGATGGTGTCTTTTTTTTTTCTTTTGAGACAGAGTCTTGCTCTGTCACCCAGGTTGAGTGCAGTGTCATGATCACAGCTCACTGCAACCTCTGCCTCCCAGGTTCAGGTGATTCTCTTTTCTCAGCCTCCCAAGTAGCTGAGATCACAGGTATGTGCCACCATGCCCTACCATAGTGGATGTTTTTTTTAGGGTGATGAAAATGTTCTAGAATCTACTGTGGTGAGGCTGCACAACTCTGTGAATAATCTAAAAGTGATGGGACTGTACACTTTAAATGGGTGGATTTGTACAACGTGTGAATTACATCTCAGTGAAGCTGTGAGTGAATGAATGAATGGGGTGTGGGGAAGCAGCAAAGGGCTGACCTGCATGCCTATAGCTTACAGGCTTTTAAATTGTCAGAGATTTGTTTTACTATTTGCATACACCTATCACGCTGTGTCTCAAAGAAAGGGTCCTGGGTAGAGAGCTGATGCCTGAGCTCTCACTTGCATGAGGAACAGTTCTGAGAGCGCCCCCCAAATTAGCACACCAGCCCTTCATAACAATCCTATGAATGACGTGTCATTATTATGTCCATTGTGCAGATAGGAAGACTGAGGCCTGGGATGGTGAAGTGAGCTACCTGAAGTCCCACAGCTGGTAAGGGGCAGAGGCAGGACTTGAATCTAGGCAGCTGGATTCTGAGCCACACTTGGTGTCTGTGCTCCAGGGTGGCCCACGGGGCAGGAGCCTGGGAGCTGGCTATGGTGCTGGAAGGCAGGGCTTCTGCCTGGCTCATGGTGCACACAGCTGTGTGACCTGCACAGATTCTTAACCAACCTGAGTCTGGGCTTTCTCATCTGAATAGTGGGAAACACTATCTTGTTTATGCCACAGGCTGCCAGCCTTCTGTGATTTCTCTGCCGTGTTCCAGCAGGCCTTCGGGATTTGAAGTAGATGAAACAAATAAGAAAGCACGTAGAAATAATTTGCTGAGCGCTCATACATGGACTAACACCATGCATTATAACCAAATCCTCATGAAAACCCTGAAAGCACTGCTCTTCCCACTTTACAGGTGAGAATGAGGCTCAGATGGGTCAAGTGCCAGGGTTCTGGGTGGAAGAAGCAGGCTTGGCAGTGGGGCCACATGGCACTAGAGCTGGATCTCACAACCACCTGCCCCCTGTGTCTCTCTCATTCCATGGGGACAATGAAAGCCAGGAAAGGGGCCACTAAGCCAGATGCCCCCATGCCTGCCACCTGTGGCCCTGTTTACCAATTCTGTGGCCTGGCGATGTCCAAGGAAATGCAGTCACTGAAGAAGAAAGAAGCTCTTTTGCCATGTGCCCTCCTGGCACCAGCCTCTGCCTGCATCCAGACCTGGGTGGGCAGCCTGGGCTCCTGGCTGCACTCCAGCCTGTATATTTAACCTTCTTCTGTGGGATCAATTTTCCCAAGGGATCGCTCACTGAATTTGACCTTCAGGAACCATCCATCTCACTAGAAAACCATCCCCTGGACCACCTGATCCCCTGACACAGCACTTTTCAGCTCATCCATCAGAATGCATGATTTAATAATGAACATAGAGACAGAATAAGCTGGCCAGCCCATGAGGCCAGCAGACCCTCCCAGGCCACCAGGGCTGTTCCCTCTCCATCCCTGCCCCACTGCAGAATCCCATGGCTTTAGTTCTTCAGACTGCAGCAGGAAGGCTCCATAGGGGACACACACACACACACACACACACACACACACACAGAGAGAGAGAGAGAGAGAGAGAGAGAGAGAGAGAGAGAGAGAGAAAGAGAGAAGCTAAGTCAGCAGCCCGATTCACACCTAGGTTTTACTACTTATTTGCTAGGTGACTTTGAGCAAGTCACTTCTCTGGGTTTAATTTTTGGTAAATGTCTAACACACTGCCTGGCACATGTAGGTGCTCATGTCTGCAGAAAGCAGCAAGACAGGTAGAGATAAGGCATGGGAGCTCTCTGCACAGCATATGGCATGCAGTATTTGCTGGGTTAAAGGCTGGTTAGTGCCACTGCAGGGCTACAGCATCAGGTTCACAGTGGCCAGACAGTCAGGTTCAAACCTCTGACCTTCAAATTGGGCAAAGGCAGGTGACCAGTCTTTGGAATCAGCCAGTGTCTTGTAACTCTGGGAAGTGTCTGTTCCCATGTGGCAGGGCTTTCAAGGGTCAGGGATGGGTGAGCTGAGCTGGTACACTCAAGTGCTCAGTGCTGGGTCTGGCATAGAGTGCACCATCTGTAAACGTCAGCTATTATTATTGTCACTATTGTTACAAGTGTTGCTATTGTTAACAGCCAACAAGTGACAGTAGGAGGGACAGAGGTGAGAGTACAGGGGCTCCTAGGTGCAAAGACTGGCCTCACCTGACTGCCTCAAGGTGCCTGGCCCCAGGGAAGAACCCCTCATTCATGCTGTCCTGTCTAACACCTGCCCCAGAGCCTCTTTCAGCACCCTGAACCTCCCCAAAACAAAGATGCTCAACCCATTCTCCAAGTCCCTGGGGTTCCCCACAAGGGAGGACACACCCACTGGCCTCTTGGAGGATTCAGTAATATATTGCCAGATATTTATCCTTTATTTATGTATTTATTTATTTTGAGACAGAATCTTGTTTTGTCATCTAGACTGCAGTGCAGTGGTGTGATCTTGGCTCACTTCAAACTCTACCTCCTGAGTTCAAGTGATTCTCCTACCTCAGCCTCCTGAGTAGCTGGGATTACAGGCATACATGACTATACCTAGCTAATTTCAGTATTTTAGTATAGATTGGGTTTTATCATGTTGGCCAGACTGGTCTCAAACTCCTGACCTCAAATGATCTGCCCACCTCAACCTCCCAAAGTACTGGGATTACAGGTATGAGCCACTACACTGGGCTCTTGGAGTCACTTCCCTACAGAGCCCCATGCCACAACAGTTGCCAGATTTCCCAAATAAAAATACAGGACACAGAGTTACATTTGAATTTTAGGCCCAGTGCAGTGGCTCAAGCTGGTAATCCCAGCACTCTGGGAGGCCCAGGCAGAAGGATCACCTGAGGACAAAAGTTTGAGACTAGCCTGGGCAACATAGTGAGACCTCCATCTCTACAAAAAATAAAAAACCTAAATTTATCAGGGCATGCTGGTGAGCACCTGTCATCTTAGCTACTTAGGAGGCTGAAAGAGGAGGACTGCCTGAGTTCAGGGGGTTGAGGCTGCAGTGAGCTGTAATCATGCCACTGCACTGCACTTCAGCCTGGGTGACAGAGAAAGCCCCTGTCTCTAAATATATATATATATACACACACACGTATACACACATATATATACATACATATATATACACACACACATATATATACACATATATATTTGAATTTTATATAAATAACTAATAATTTTGTTAGTACAAGTATGTTCCGTGAAATAGTTGGGACATTCTTATCCTAAAAAACAATGATTTCCTTGTTTATCTGAAATTCAGATTTAACTGGGCATCCTGTATTTCACCTGCCAGGTCCCCCTGCCACCCTGCTCACCCTTGTGGCTGTCTGGCCCCTCTGTTCAGACCCTGACTTCTCTCTTGGCCTGATACAGGGTGCACTCACTCACCTGCTGGAAGCTGGCCTGCTGCCAGCAAGCAAGGACAGAGCCACAGCCACCTTCTCAGCTCAGTTTCCCTTTTTCTTGAATTGACGAGTCCCTAGGGAGACCCTGGAGACCAGAGCTGTTAGGAGGCAGTGCCAGGCCTCACCTCCAGGGGAATGCCCAGCCGAGACAACTCGAGTTCTCCTGGCCACATGGCAGGCCCAGCTGAGGGCCCGACAGCCACACAAAGGGCGACAGGAGCCTTGGCCCGTGCCAGGTGGCAGTGTGCCCTACCCTGAAGGGAGGAGCAGGCAGTGCCTGGGAGCTGCTGCAGAGGCACCATCTGGACCCAGGCCTGGCACCAGTCACTCCACAAAAATTGTGAGCAGGGACCTTCCCTCCTCCCAGGGAGAGAGGCAGGGGGTTTGGAGAGTCTCCCAGACAGGAGGGCGGGTGGAATGTAGGTCAACTCCTGGCTACTGGAAAGAGTAATGTCATCCACTCCTTGAGGGGGATGATGGAGGAAGCAGTAAGTTTGGGTGAGCAATCAGGGATGGTGCCGGAGGTGGGCAGGGAGGAGAACGCCCCAGGGCTGGCTCCCCCAAGAGGTGAAGCCCCACGGGGATTTTGGAGCATTCTTGGCGATGGCTCTGAACTGTGGAGGGCAGGTGCTAGGTGGGGAGAGCTAGTCCCCAACTCTGCCAAAGCACCTCCTTGCAGAAGTGCAGGGGTTCCTCATCATTAACCACATTGTCTGGTCCCTTCCTCATATGTTACCCCTGTCGCCACATTATTACATGTCCAGTATATGGAGACCAGACTCTCAAAGCTCTGGTACCTTGAGGGCAGGGCTAGACTACTATTTTAAAGCAGCCAGCAGTGTTTTCCCATTTCTCTTGCCAGGTAGAGCATTTATCTTTGGGTGAAGTGTTCTTTTGTTTTGGGAGAAACATTTTCATGAGCCTCTGGGTTACGAACAAAATAACCTAAAGCAAATCCCAGCTCTTCCACTGGCCTGGAGATGCTTGCACGGGAGATTGGCATGTTCTGCAAGATGAAGGAGGAGGCAAGGCACCAAGGACACTCCCTTCCTGAAGGACTCACACACCTGGGGTTGGGGGCCTGGCTTCAGTGAGGAAGGATGTATCCCCGGGAGGGGGCTGGGGCTCACATGGCCTGAGGGGCTTCCCCTCCCCAGCCAGTGGGTGGCCATGACCCACAGATGGATGGCCTCAAGGTTGGTGATGGCTAATGGAAATCCTCTCAAGTCCTGCTTTTTTTTTCTGAGTCTGAGTCTTGCTCTGTTGTTGCCCAGGCTGGAGTGCAATAGCTCGATCTCAGTTCACTGCAACCTCCGCCTCCCAGGTTCAAGCGATTCTCCTGCCTCAGCCTTCTGCATATCTGGGATTACAGGCATGCACCCCCATGCCCAGCTAATTTTTTTTTTTTGTATTTTTAGTTGAGACAGGAGTTTCACCATGTTGGCCAGTCTGGTCTCAAACTCCTGACCTCAGGTGATCTGCCCTCCCAAAGTGCCAGGGTTACAGGAGTGGGCCACCATGCTCAGCCTCAAGTCCTCCTTTTCAACATGGTGATTCCCATCTGCTATGCCCAGGCCTGAGTCAAGGTGTCTTGAAACACTGTGGCCTGAGGGTCTTGGTTTTCTTTGGCAGGTTGGAGAGATGTGTCCTTGACTCGGGAGATGGGCAGCAGGTGGAGAAGCAAGAAATGGTCAGAAGGGAAGCCTGCAAAGGCCAGCTTGATGAGGAGGAGACAAGGGACCAGAGGACACATGGATTTGAGGATCATGGTGAAAGAAACGTGGTAGCAAACTGGACTTCCAGCTAATTCATGCAATGGAGAGCCTCAGGCACAAGAGGGAAGGAGGCTGCTGGAGGCTGGAGAACTTGAGACCATTTGGGTCAAGGGACTGCCATTCAAACCTGAGATCCCAAGAAAGGGGGGGACCAACAGCAGAGCTGTAGGGACAGAGGGGGGCTCTGGGTGGCCTGGGTTGGTTCCCTGGTGCAGCCTGGCTTTTCCAGGGTAACGTCTCCTAAAATGCAATCAGGTCGGCAATTGAGTTCATTGGCAAAATTGAATTTGGGCTTCTGTGCGAAGGCCTTTTCTATCAAGTGCTTTAATGTACCTCACCTCCCCAGTCTGTTGATAAATCCTATAACCCATTACAAAGTCAGAGGCAGCTTCCTTGCATACAAGACAGAGCGGGTGCTGGCATGCTTGGGTGTGCGGCTTAGGGGTAACATGGCAGGTATGGCCAGGGTCTGGGAAGGTGCCCCCAGCCTGAGCAGCCTGGCTGACCTAAGTGGCCCAACACCTCCGGAGGAAGAACTAGGCCCAGGTGATGGCCCAGAGAAGCCCATTTCTCACACAGGGAAAATGAGAGAAGCAGGGTGTGATGGTGGAAGGGTGGGAGTCAGCAGGGGTGGCTGTTAGCAAGCCCAGCTAGTCCTGACTCTCTGCCTCCTAGTGCCTGTATTCCAGTCTCTTTCTTCTCTAGAAAGAGTTCCAGATAGTACAACTTAATTGTTCACGTAAGTTCATTTGTTCATGAATGAATAAATGACTGACTAACTGACAACTGACTGACTGAATGAATGAATGAATAAATTCCACACATTTACAGCATGCCTACCTCGCTCTGGGCCCTGGTGCTATGGTGAGAACAAGCCAGACCCCATCCCTGCTCCTTTGGAGCTCAGAGCACATGGGGGTGGGTGTCAGACATGTACGTGCATAGCTATGGTAGCCATGGCAAGGCTGTGAGATTGCCACGAGCCAAGAAGGCTGGAGAAGGGAACTGAGCGGCTGGCTGCACAGGTCTCTGGCTTTCAGGAGTTCCAGAGAGCTGCTCTCTGAGCCAAGCCCTGAGGGTGAGGAGTTTGCCAGATAGGAAGGCTGGGGAGGGCTAGGTCATGTTCCAGGCAGAAGGAATAGTCCCTAGGCCAGCCTGAGGGACCCAGTCTTCGGGGAGGTTGATCTTGGGAGTCTCAAGAGTCCAGGCTGCCGGAGGATGTGAGAGGGAAAGTCTGCGGTCACAGAGCATGGACTCGAGTCCAAGATCAGTAGGAAACCCCCAGAGGTATTGTGCAGAGAAGTGACTGAGTCTGTGTTTACGGACAAAAAAACTACAGAAAGGGCAAAACTGAAAGGAGGAAGGAAGGCAAGTCAAGTCTGCAAACCACAGAGGCCTGTGCCTCTCTTCTAGGGTGCAGGGCTGCTGATGGGGGTCCACCTTGGGACCCAGTTCAGGCTGAGAGTGGGATGGAGGAGGGTTAGGAGCCCGGAGGGGCATTTCCCCCAGAGTGGAAAGATGCCTCAACCTGGGGGAGAAGCAGAGAAGCCCCGAGCCCAGGGCAGTCCAGCCGAGGCCTCGGCTCACCCTGAGGGTCTGCGTCTGTGGGCAGGGATGCAAGGCAGCTGTGTGGAGTTTGATGTGTCTATGACTGGGTGTTTCTGGAGGTGGATTCACGTGTGTGGGTGGGGCAGGTGTGTGTTTATGTGTGAGTCCGGGGCACATTACAGATAAGTGAATGCCTGCATTTGTGTGACTTGGCAGGTACATCCAAGAGAGCACCTGTGAGTCTAAAACAGGCATCATATGGGATAAAGGGCCAGAGATCCTCTATAGTGACTGCCCCATGCTCCCTCTGCTGAGAGGTGGAGGTAGGAGCCCAACCCAGGGGTAGAAGGTGAGAACAAGATCTGAGGATGACCCTGGACATGGCCCACCCTCTCCCTACCTAACTTCCCCTCTCCAGTGGCATCTGTCCTGCCCAGTCACAGCTGGTGAGGCCAAGCAAGCCACAGAGCTCTGGGGAAGGAGCCTGCTGGGTCTTGTGGCCACAGACCCAGCGGCAGTGGCCCAGACAGAAGGGGGCGGGGCTCATCCCCCATTTGCTGTTGGTGGCAGCCCTGTCCTCCAAAGTCCCTTTGGCTACACCTACTGTGGACTGGCTTTCTCATTTCTGCAGGGCTGTTGACTGATGAAGGGACAGAGGACAGAGCTGGAGATGAGGCTGAGGGATTACACTTGGCTCCCAGGCCAGACAGAGGAACATGGGCTGTGTGTTCAGGTGACAAAATACCAACTCCTTCAAAGGAACAACAGCTCCCCTTCCTCTGGCACCTCCTGAGTACTGGGACTTGAGCCTCAAAATCTCAGACAATCTTTACAACAGCAGGTTCCCATTTTACAGGTGGGGAAACTGAGGCCTGGAGAAATGGAAGAGACTTGCTCCAGGCCAGAAAACAGCAAATGGAAAGAGCTGGAATCTCAGGCAGGCACTGTGTTCTCTGCTGGCTGGCACCATGATGTGCCACTCTTCACCCAGGACAAAGGGACTTCCATGAGCCACTAGGGTAGGCCACCTTGGCTTGTGGGGAGGGACACAGAGTCTCTCGAAGGTGCTAGAAGCAGGGTTTCTGACCTAAATATGAAATCAGCCTTTCCTCTTTATGCATCCTGGTGGGCCCTCTGTCCTCTCAGCTCTCTGCCCACCCCGATCACTTCCTCGGCGCCTGTCCCCAACGTCCCTCCTGTGCCCCCCGCACAGCTATCTTTAGTCCTGATGGATTCTTCCCATCCCAATGCCAATGCTTCCTCACCTCCCACCTTTCAGGAAGAGCTCTCTCCCCTCCCCATTCCCCCAGCAGCTGGCACCCATCTCCCTTCCTTGCTCCCCTTCTGAGCCAAATGTTTTCAAAAGCTTGCCTACACCCCCTCTTTTTCAGCCCTTATTCACTCTTTTAAAAGTGTTGTCATTCACCTTCAAAACCACCCACGACTACCTTCATCCCGGACTCCCAGGCTCTGTGTGCTCTGGGTGCATCTGCTGTGACCTCTGTCTTCCCAGGTGGGCCCTCACTGGCCTCCTCCGCTTGGACCCTCTGCAACATAGACACAGGTGCCCGCTGCCCTGGAGGCGCTGCTCCCAGGTGGCTTTGGGGCACCACCCTGCCAGATCCCCCTGTCTGTGCTCCCAGGACTGCAGCTAGCCTGGATCCCCTGCTCCCCTCTCGGAAGTCTCACACACCCCTATGCCGGGCATCATTGTCACTGCCAGCCCAGGACTCCCCGAGCCCACTCTCGCCTGTGCTTCACACTCGGAGGCTTCAGAGGCCCAAATGCTCTGGATGCCTCCAAAGTGCTCACAACCAACAGGTCCAAAATAGAAGTCAGGCTTCCTCCAGTGCAACACTGCACTGGAAGGTGACCTGGCGGTTTCTCAGAGTTAAACGTGCTTGCCATACGACTCTGCTGTCCACACCTGGGTGTTTACCCAAGAAAAGTGAGAACTTATGTTCACCCAGAAAGCTTTCCACGAATGTTTATAGCAGCTCTCTTCATAATCGCCCCAGACAGAGCCACCAACACATCCTTCCACAGAGAATGGGTAAACAAGCCATGGTGTGCCACAGGTGGTGATGTCCTACCCTGGAGTGGTGAGCCTGAGCCACGTCAGGAGCCTCAGAGGCATGGTGAGGATGAGGAGACCCTTTGGAAAAGCCGCCTGCTGCAAGACTCCACTTACAGGACATTTTCAGAAAGGATGGGGAGCAGCCTGGGGGCTTTCAGGGGTCTCAGAAGGGGGCAGGGGGTGGCTTCAGAGAGTAGCACAGGGAGCTTCTGAAAAGATGGGCTGTTGTGGACCCAGGTTGTGGTGGCAGTTGCATGAATCTATCCACGTGCTAAAGTTCCTAGAACTGTACCCCTAAAAGGTCCACTTTTGCTGTATGAAAATATAAAAATAAGAAAAATTTTAGAAATCCCCTCCAGAGAATTCCCTCACCTCTGTCCTCATCTGATGATGCAAAATCTCCATCCACCCAGTGTCTCAAAGCAGAGGCCTCGGGGTCCCGCAGTGTCTCCCGCCCCCTCCTCGCCCAGCCACTCTGCAACACTGCCACCAAAGGCCACCTCCAGGAGGCCCACGCCACAGCCACTGTCCCCGCCAGAACCCAGCCAGGCTGCTGTTGGTCTTGGTAGGATTTGCCCAGTCTCCTGCTGGCTGCTGGCACCACCACCCCCAACTCACATTTCCAAACACCAGAAATGAGATCACACCGCTCCCCTGCCTGTAGCCCGGCAAGGCCTCCCACCAAACTTCAACCCAAACCAACTTCCTCCCTCGGCTATAGGGCTGGCATGATCTGGCTCTTCCTGCTCTGCTCTAGAGCCTCACCCACCACAGGCTCATCACACTAAGTCCTTAGATGGCACCATGCCTGTCCCACCTGTTGTTTCCCTGCCACAAATGCTGTGCCCCATCCCCCTTCAGTTTTCTCCTTCAGAGCCCCCTCCCTGGAGGGCCTTCCCTGACCCCCAGGTCCAGATCTCAGGTTGGTTCCAGCTCCACTCCCATATTGCCCTAGGTTTTCAGATAGGGTCTTGCTCTGTTGCCCAGGCTGGAGGGCAGAAGCACAGTCATAACTCATCACCTACTTGACCTCCTGGACTCAAGCAATCCTCCTACCTCAGCCTCCCAAGTAGCTGGGACCATAGGCACACACCACTGTGCCTGCCTAATTTTTGTATTTTTTATAGTGACGGGGTTTCAACATGTGACCCAGGCTGGTCTTGAACTCCTGAGCTCAAGAGATCCACCATCCTCAGTCTCCCAAAGTGCTGGGGTGACAGGCATGAGCCACCATGCCTGGCCTTGCCCTAGGTTTCTTTCCCACCATGTGCCTATGGGCACTTGTGGGTACTGGGTTTGTTGACTCCTGCTTTCCACTACTCAAGCGTCACCCCCTCCATGTTCTTGGACACTGGAACCCTGCTGTGTCCAGCACATCATAGGTACATGCTGTGAACTGAATCATGTCTCCCAAAAAGATACATTGACATCCTGACCCCAGGTACCTGTGAAAGTGACCTTACATGGAAATGGGGTCTTTGTGGATGTGATGAGGATGTAAGTTAAGCTGAGCTTGTGATGGAGGAGGGTTGGCCCTTATCTGATGTGACTGGTGTTCCTGTAGGAAGAGACAGGGGAGACCGCATGTAAGACAGATGCACAGGGAACAGACAGCCTGTGGATAAGGCAGAGACTGGAGTGGCACAGCTGTAGGCTCAGGACTGCCACCAGAGGTTGCCAGTCCTGCCAGGAGTGAGCAGAGGGTGGAGGTCATGGGACAGGTTCCCCCATGCAGGTTCCAGAGAGAGCCTGGCTGCACCCTGATTTCAGACTCCCGACCGCTACCTGGTTTGTGGTACTTTTTTATGGTGTCTCCAAGAAACCAAGACAGTGCCCATTAGAAATATGTGTTGATCATCCCTGCAAGGTCGGAGAAAAAAAACATCTGTTGAGTGAACTCATATGATGGTGAGAAAACTCGCAGAGGAAATGCCTTCTCAGGCAAGAGAAGAAGGAACCCCAATTTTGGCCAGTGCTGCTGGGAAGGCACTGCTGTGTGTGACTCTCCCAAGTGCCCACAGGGCTCCCTGCACCTCCTATGACCCTGGCCAAACCCGAGATGCCCCTCCTGCCCCCATGGCCCCACCCAGCAGTGGAGCAGAGCCAAACACCAGAGGAGCCTCCAGGCCCAGGGGCCAACACCCCCTCACTTGGCAGCAGATTCCCTCAGCTCTTTAGTACAGTCTGGCCCCTCCCCAACACTGGCACTTCTCAGCGGAGGCTGATGTGGTCTTTAATCATGCCTGCCTGCTTTTTGGTGGGAAGCAGTAGTTCAGGGGGTCTGGGAGGTGTAGTTAAAAGGGTGCAGACTGTACCTAACAAAATGTCTGTCCCCAGAGACCTGATTTTCCCAAAAAGTTGGGTTTATAAAATGAAAAGCAGGGCCAGGTGTGGTGGCTCACACCTGTAATTCCAGCACTTTGGGAAGCCAAGGCAGAAGGATCACTTGAGGTCAGGAGCTCCAGACTAGCCTGGCCAACTTGGCAAAACCCTGTCTCTACTAAAAATTCAAAAATTAGCTGGGTGTGGTGGTGGGTGCCTGTAATCCCAGCTACTCAAGAGGTTGAGGCAGAAGAATTGCTTGAACCCAGGAAGCAGAGTTTGCAGTGAGCAGAGACTGTGCCACTGCACTTCAGCCTGGGTGACAGAGTGAGACTCCATCTCAAAAAAAAAAAAAGAAAAGAAAGAAAGAAGAAAGAAAGAAAGAAAAAGAAAGAAAGAAGAAAGAAAGAAAAAGAAAGAAAGAAAGAAGAAAGAAAGAAGAAAGAAGAAAAGAAAGAAAGAAAGAAAGAAAGAAAGAAAGAAAGAAAGAAAAAGAAAGAAAGAAAGAAAGAAAGAAAGAAAGAAAGAAAGAAAGAAAGAAAGAAAGAAAGAAAGAAAGAAAGAAAGAGAGGAGAAAGAAAAGCAGAACACAAATCTGCCTTTCCAGGAACTCTCCAAATGTTTTGGGATCCTGGAACCCCTTTGAGAATGGAATAAAAACTAGGGTCTCTCCTCAGCTGACTGCACACACATGACACTCAGCATATATTTTAGGGAGTCCATGGGTCCTTAAGGCCCATGTTTTGCTCTCCTAAAAGCCCAAAGGCCCTGGCAGAAGAACCCCTCAGGCCCTCTATGATCTGCTGTTCTTTCTACGTAACCAGACAGCCATGACTCCTCTCCCTGGATGGTCTCGCTTAAGCTCCAGGGTGATTGTCTCCATTGTGTGGAGGTGGGAAGGAGGCAAAGACAGGTTAGGCAGCTTGCCCAGGCCCACACCTGACCCAGGATCTGCACCTGGACAGTCTGACATGGAGACCACCCACCCGCCTATTTCCTTTATTTTTTTGTGTGCTAGAATGTACGTATATATTCATCACCTTACCATTTCTTATTCTTTTTTTTCTTAATTTTTTTAAGATGGAGTCTCTCGATGGAGTGCAGTGGTACAATCTCAGCTCACTGTAACTTCCACCTCCCCAGTTCAAGTGATTCTCGAGCCTCAGCCTCCTGAGTAGCTGGGACTATAGGTGCCCACCACAACACCCAGCTAATTTTTGTATTTTTAGCGGAGACGGGATTTCACCATGTTGGCCAGGATGGTCTCGATCTCTTGACCATGTGATCCGCCCACCTCAGCCTCCCAAAGAGCTGGATTTACAGCCACCAAATCCAGCCCATTTTTTTCTTTCAAGATGGAGTCTCACTCCATTGCCCAGGCTGGAGTGCAGTGGTGTGATCTCGGCTCACTGCAACCTTCACCTCCTGGGTTAAAGCATTCTCCTGCCTTAGCCTCCCAAGTAGCTGGGATTACAGGCATGCACCACCACGCCCGGCTAATTTTTGTAGAGATGGGGTTTCGCCATGTTGGCCAGACTGGTCTTGAACTCAAGTGATCTGCCCCCCCCAGCCTCCCAAAATGCTGGGATGACAGGTTTGAGCCACCACGCCTGGCCACCTTACCACTGTTACATGTACGGTCTGGTGGCATAAGCACACCTACACTGCTGTCCAAGCACCGTTACTATCCCTCTCCAGAACTTTAAACCATCTCAAACTGAAGCTATCCTCCTTAAACACCAGCCCCCCATTCCGCCTTCCAGCTTCTGACAGCCACCATTCTACTTTCTGTCTCTATGTATTTGACAACTCTGGGGAGGTCGGGTAAGCAGAATCATATGGCACTTGTCTTTCTGTGTCTGGCTTATTTCACTGAGCATCACATCCTCAGGGTTCATCTGTATTGTTGTCGTGTGTTAGATTCTCCCTCCTTTTAAAGACTGAATCACATTCCATTCTATGGATGGCCATGTTTCCTCTCTCCATTTGTTGGTGAACAGTTGTGTGGTTTCTACCTTTTGGCTACTCTGAATAAAACTGCTATAAACATGGGCATACAAGTATCTGTTCAAGTCCATTCTTTCAATTATGTTGGGTCTATACCTAGGAGCAGAATTGCTGGGTGATATGGTAATTCTATATTTAATTCATTCAGGAGCCACCATGCTGTTCTCCATTGTGGCTGCACCATTTTGTTCCCACCAGCAATGCATGAAGGTTCCGATTTTTCCACATCCTTGCCAACACTTGGTATTTCTTGCTTTTCTGGTATTAGTCATCCTCATGGGTACATCCATCCATTTTGTTTTCGTTGAGATGGGGGTCTCACTGTATTGCCCAGGCTGGTCTTGAACTCCTGGGCTCAAGTGATCCTCCCACCTCAGCCTCCCAAAGTGCCAGGATTACAGGCATGAGCCACCACACCAGCCCTTCCATCTATATCTCAACCTCCTGGCCTCAGTTTCCTCATCTGTCATGGGGACAATGATCCTCACAGGATAAGACTGAATGAGGAGACACACATAAAGGACTTGGGATGCTACCTGGACTATGGGAATTCTCAGTGAATGATCGTTAATATTGCTAAGGGAGGGAGGCTCTGCCCTCCCAGAGTTTCAAGGAGTCAGCACAGGCAGAATAACATCACAGAATACCCTTTTTTTCTGTAACACAGCTCAGAAAGAGATGCAGGGAGGGTGGGTACAGGAATAGGATGGCTGAAATCGCTTGTCTCCACCCTCCCCTCCCAACCACCTCCATGGTTTTCTTCCCTCTGCTGTTTCTATCCTTGTCCAGTGTCCATTCATCTCCAGTTATGAGGTGATCAATAGGGTCAGGATATTTATAAAAAGGACAAGAAGGCAAGAAATCAGGGAGAGGGTAAAGGGGGGAACACCAGGTGGGAGGCAGCCCAGGGACACCCCACAGGGTCTGGGGGAGCTGGGTCTGCAGAAGCTGGGTTTGGCAAGTCCAGGGCTCAGATCTGCCCATCTAGGCCCAGTTCAGCCTCTAAGATCTCACAAGTCTTCTTTTGCTCAAGGAGTTCAGCCTCCTCCTGGGCAGAAAGGTGGTAGGGATGCAATGCCTAGCATGTAATGCACAGGTACCCAATAAATTGTACCTGCCTTTCCTGTTCCCTGAATCCACATTTATTCCTGTTGAACAGAATGGGCACACAATACCTTAATTTGGTGCAAAAGACCTCCCTTCATCATCTCCCACAGACACCATCCACTGTGCTTGAATACCTCCAGAAATGGGGAACTCACTCCTCCTTTCCTGTTCTTTCTGGCAAAGGACCCACTGGGTTGCCTCCCTGGAGCTTCTGAGGGTTTTCTGGTCAGAGGTACTAGTGTGGGATGATGCCCTCTTCCCTCCGACTCCCAGGCCTAGAGTGGGCAGGACTGGCCAGGCTGTTTTGCCATTTTGCCCCTGCTCTGGCTCCACTGTGACTGCCCTGCCTCAGGGCCGCTGAACGTGGCTGCTACTATAACTGCAGGAGGACACTGAACATTTCAGAGCACGGGGGCCTCCTGGCAGCTCGTGAGCTGCCCTGGGTGGCAGGGATATTTTGTTTTCCCTGCACAGAGTTTAAACAATATTTTGAAGTAGGTTCCAGCAATATCCTCCCTCAGCAATGTTAACTGTCATTCACTGAGAATTCCCATCCCCCAGGTAGCATCCTGAGTCCTTTATGTGCGTCTCCTCATTCAGTACTATCCTCTGAGGATCATTTTCCCCATGACACAGATGAGAAAACTGAGGCCAGGAGTTTGAGATATAGATGGAAGGGCTGGGTGTGGTGGCTTGTGCCTGTAATCCTAGGACTTTGGGAGGCTGAGGTGGGAGAATCACTTGAGCCCAGGAGTTCAAGACCAGTCTGGGCAATATAGTGAGACCCCCATCTCAATGAAAACAAAATGGATGGATGTACCCATGATGATGGCTATGATTGGAAAGCAAGAAATAACAAGTGTTGTCAAGGATGTGGTAAAATCAGAACCTTCATGCATTGCTGGTGGGAACGAAATGGTGCAGCCACAATAGAGAACAGCATGGTGGCTCCTGAATGAGTTAAATATGGATACTGCTGTGCACCTCCCTTTGTAACTGCAGAACCAGAATATTTTGTCTTCTGTCTTATGAGGGGCCTGCTGTCTCTGTTTCTCCCCAGACCATACCCTTCCCTATCGCTTCTGCTGGTCACCCATATATATTACCTTCTTCTCATTATTTTTATTATTTATTTGAATGTATTTATTATTTCTTTAGAGGCAGGATCTGTCTGTGTCACCCAGGCTGGAGTGCTGTGGTGCCATCATCGCTCATTTCAACCTCAACCTCTTAGGCTCAAGCAATCTTTCTTCCTCAGCCTCCCAAGTAGCTAGGACTGCAGACACACACCACCACGCCTGGCTTCCACATAAGTTGTGTTCCCAGCCTCTAGACATTTGGGACTGCAACCCCTGTGAACCTGAAGGCATGCTTTCACACTCCTTTTCTAAGCTCTAGTACCTGGGGTGGGTGCAGTGATGGCCTCCTATCTAGGCAGCCCTGACCCCAAGCCTCTTCCCCTTCCCTCTCCCACTGTCTAACTAGGGGAATGAGACACTGGGATAAGCTCTCTGAATACAGCATTTCATTGACTCCTCACAAAAGCCAGCTGAGGTCATTACTATTTCTACATTTTGCAGATGAGAAAACTGAGCTTCTGACAGGTTAAGGTCATCCAGGTCAGGCTTGGGCCCGGATTCTCTTAATGGTTGTGTGGCAGGTGGGAGGAGGCCCCTCCCGCTCCAAGCACCACAAAGAGATTATCTCTTTCCTCCTCAATCCAGATTCTGCCCCAAATTTGCTGCACAGTCTGAAGCCAGCCACTCTCCAGGCTCTGCACCTGAGTCTTCCCATGTGTGGAAAGGGAAAATAGCTCCCGCCCCCTCTTGCCTTCCAGTAATGGGCATGTGGAGCAGGCCACGGGAGGCAGGGAGGGACGTGGCTGGGACTTGCCGGAGCCTGTGCTTTTCTCAGAGCCACCACCACCACACCTGCCCCCTGCCCCGTGGGGCTGCAGCTTGGTCAGTCTCCACCTCTTGTCCCCCTCACCATTTGTACCAGCCCCTCCTTTCCAGGGCCCTGGGCTGGCTGCAGCTGCTCCAGCTCCTCCTCAGCAGCCAGGTGCCTCTGTTCTCCCCCTTCTGCCTATGCCACCACCTGCTATTGGGGTTCCCCTTGGAGCTGGAAATAGCTGACTTGAGTGGCAGGGCAGGGAGCCACCACCCATCAAAGAATCTTAAATTCAGGTGAGTCCTATGGCATTGCCCCATCATGCAGGCTGCCTGAGGTCCAGGCAGGCTCAAATCAGAGCTGGAACCAGAAATGCGGCAGCCACTGGGCCACACAACTCAGTGGCTGAGTCCATCTTGAGCCTAGACATGCTTGGGTCTGGGTGTTGTCCATCTGCCATGTAGCGGAGCTGTGCAATCTCCTTCTATTCCCTGACCTCCTGGGCCTTGGCCTCCTCATCTGAAAACATGAGGCTGAGGGAGCGCTGCCCTTGCAGGGAGAGCTCTAGGGGATGGGGATCAGGTCCAGCTTGCTCAGTGCTGTGTCCTTGGCTTATGGGATCTGAGCCATACAATAACCATGGGAAAATTAAAGAAGAAAATACACTTCTTTAATACACTCTTGATTAAAGAAGAAAATACACATGAAGCCATTAATAACAGTGTTCAATAGCAAATGAGCCCATAGCAAAACCTCGATAACCATTTGCCTGCCGTTCTTCTTAGAAGGCCACAGCAGAGCCACTGGGCAACATGCTAGCCATGAAATTCTGAGGGAATCCCCAGAACAGGTTCAGTGTGAAATCCCAGAGCCTGGGAACCCACAGGGGTCCCCGGTGCCCACTCAGGAACTTGGGGTTCCACATCCCACTTTGCCACCAGTTCTGCATCTCTGGCTTCTCAGCACAGCTGGGCTTTCCCAGGGGGAACTGAAGAAAGAAAAGGGGAAGAGGCCTCCATCTTGGCTGAACCATCTAACTCCACCCAACCCAACGACAAGCCAAGATCCTGCCTGAAGAGTGCTCACTCTCTCTGTGAATTGATTGCACACTTTCGCCACTGCCTTGGCTTCTCCCTGCTGCCCGAAGAGGCTGGGTACCAAGGGGAACCACCTACAGGGAGACATGGGTTCCAGGCAGCCTCAGGCCTCTTGTCACAGATGGGAAACTGTAGCAGGGTGCAGAGAAGAGGGGTTTGAACTCGAGGTCACCCTGCTGAGGTTGAAAGAGCACCACCAGGCCCTGACTGTCAGTGTCCCAGTCTGGACCCTATAGCTGGCCCAGACCTGAGGGCCCTGCATGAGCCGCCTTATGAAATGGAAGGCAGGGTCCTTGAATAGATGCCTTAAGATTAAGGTTTTCCTGAGCAGCCCAAGGTCAAGACAGGCCAGGAGCCTGCAAGGCCTGGGGAGCTGGTTCCCAGCCCTGAGCTGCTCAGCCTGGTGGGATTGCAGGGGTTGCAGGCTGTCTAGTAACAACCAGACAATTGCATCCTGAGGGCAGAGCTCACAGAGATGCCCAGAGGCTGATATGGGGTGATTTCCAGAACATTTCTGATTTTGAATATCCTGTCCCAATTGGAGGCAGGTTAGAGATCCCTGGTGTTGGAACCACAGGCCCCTGTCTGCACCTGTTTCACTCCCGTCTGCCAGACTTGAACCTGACTCCAGCTTCATGAATGACCTGCCTTCACCTTTGCCCACCTGGAATCTACACACATTTTCAAAGTTAAACAAAATGCAAACACAAGCTGGAAACAGCAGCACCATAGCATCCTGCCCAGCCTCACCACGCAGGCCTCACTACAGCACATGGCTGGCAAACAGGCTTCCAGCCTTTCTTCCCAGCTCATGATGTTTCTCCCTGCATCTTTCAAGACTCAGAAAGGATACACAAGGGGTATTACATATTTTATAAAAACAGGATTGTGCTCTACATGCCATATGGCAATCACTTTTTCCACTTGTAAGGAATTATGGATCTGGGCACCAAGAGGCTGCAGTGGATAGATGCCAACAGTGACGGCCCCAGCTGGGATTCCCAGGTGCAATCCCTGCCTGCACCTGCCTAAGCCAGGCTCCTGGCCCCTACTGCCCCAGCACTCTTGGGTCTCAACTCTGTCCTCCCTCAGCCCACCCCAGCCCTCTCACTCCATTATTTTGTCCAATTTTTTATTAAACACTTTTTTTAAGGATGTATTTTGTGCCAGGCACTGTTCTGAGTGCTTCACCAACTTTAACTCATTTAACCCCCACCACAATCTAGTGAGAGAAGTATGCTTGTTACCATCCCCATTCTACAGATGGCCCAGGGAAGAAGGCATTGCCCCTGCAGACCAGGATGTTACCCACCAAAAGAACAAATGACCCAGGACAGCACAAGACCATTTTTCATCCTCCACAGTCTCAACAGTCCTTGGGAGGTAAAGTCTGCTTTCATCTCCTATGACAGTCTTCTGCCTTCCTCAAAGTTTCCCCAGAACACATTCTTCTTCAGAGCTGGGCAAGAAAGAGCTGTCTCAGCAGGCCTGGGTTGGCCACACCCTGCACATTCCAAAGAAAGGTGTGACTCTGGCCTGGCTCCTGCGTGGTAACCTCTAATCCATAAGCCTTTGGAGTGTCCTGTCTGAGAAGAGTGGCCAGGTTTGCCTGTGGGTCTTGGGCCACATCAGACAGACTATGCTGATGATAAGATTTATTTGGAGGGCTTTGGGCCATGTAGTGTCAGCTTGACCTCTGGAGGGATTGGAGTCAAAGGTCAGCCACATCATCAGCAATGCCTACACCATCAATTCCCAATAAAAACTCTGGACACCAAGGCTTCGGTAAGCTTCCCTTCCTGGCAATGGTTCACAAGGGTTGTCCCATGTCACTGCAGGGAGAATCAAGTGCTGCCTGCACAACTGCCCCTGGCAGAGGACAACGAGAAGCTGGCACCTGGCATCTCCCAGACCCAGCCCTGTGCACCTTTTCCTGTTGCTGATTTTAATCTATATCCTTCATTGTCATAAACCATAACTGTGAATATAGCAGCTTTGCTGAGTTCTGTGAGATTTTCTAGTGAATCATGGAGCCTGAGGGTGGTCTGGGAAACCCTGGAACGGGAAAGCCCACTCACTGAGTCAGTGGACAGCCTCAGAGCACTTCATGCTGGCAGCACCAGGAGTTAGCCCAGCCCTGCACAGACAGGTTCCACTCCCGCCCTCCACGCCTCCAACACATGCACCTCCTTCTATGGAAAAGCCCAGGCATTGGGTCTGAGCAGCACTGGCCATCCTAGGCAGCCCCTATGATGTAACACCAGGTAATGTCTCAGGAACCAGACAATATTCCAGGTGCTCGTAACCTCCTGGAAACCAAGTAACATCTCAAGAACCAGATAATGTCCCAGGTACCAGGTAACATCTCAAGAACCATGCAATGTTCCATGTATCAGGAAATATTCCAGGTATCTACTAACATCCCAGATAACAGAACACATCCTGGGTTCCCGATGACATCCAGGGCTTCCCCAGGCCTTACCTGCCAATGACATTGATGTTGGAGATGGCGTAGAAGTACTTGTAGAGTTTCTCCCACTGCATGTAGGTGCCACCCAGTGCAGGGTGCAGCAGCCGCATGTGCAGGTCAGTGTGGGTGAAGAACTCCTTGAGGCCCTTGACACTCTCCAGCTGCATGTAGAGGTTGTCCATGTTGCGCAGGTCCAGGCAGGCAAAGATGGCAAAGCAGTCCCACACCTCAAAGCGCATGTGCTTCTCCTTCTGGGAGCCCGTCCAGCATGAGTATTCCTCAGTGCAGAGCACGCGGTGGGCACTGGAGGACGATATGTCACGGGCCCGGTGGGCGGACATGCTGAAGGCCTTCATGCAGTCCTCGGCCTAGAACTGGTAGGGCTGCCATGTGCACCCATTGTCCAGGGACTTCTCCAGGACCATGATCGTGGGCCAGCCATACTCGAAGGTCATCACCATGTCGTTTGTCAGCTCCAAGGTCTTGTTCCATGAAAGGGTGATGTTGGCTTCCAGCAGGCTGGGCTACTGGCTCCACGTGATGCTCTGCCAGTAGGTGGCCATGCCCTCCTCCTCCTTTTCAAACATGAGTCTGGGCAGGTGAGCCAGGTCCGGGTTGGAAGCGTCGCACTCATTGCTGCACAGGTAGGGATTCTCCTGCAGCAGGGAGAGAAGGGAAGGGTGGGTGCTGGATGCTTGGGACAGCCTGGGAAGCCTCTGCCAAGCCTGGCCCCTGCCTGCAAGCCCAGACACCTGCTCTATGGCCACAGGGCCTGTGTTCCGGTGCCCAGACATGGCTGGGGGATTTGTGCCCATTTCCCCAAGGCGTGCAAAAGTGTGCAATCCCATGACATCCCAAGAAAATGCACACTTGTTTCTACTCTAAATACAGACAACCAAGAGATCTAGGTGTTCGTCCCCTGCTCCAAAGTCCTCCATGGCTCCCCGTTGCCTGGAATACAAAGTCCTGACTCTCTAACATACTGATCCCACACCTGGTGACCTGTGCCTGAGCCTCCCCAGGACAGCTGTCCTCCTGCCCTTGGCTGCTGTGCCTCTGAGCCTTTGTGGATGGCATTCTCTCTCCTTCATGTGCCCTTCTGCTCTCTGCCTTGAAAATTCCCATTCACGTTCTTGACTCTCTAAACATCTCCTTAGCTGAGTCACCTTCCTGAGCCTTTTATTGTATTTTATTTTATTTATTTTTTAAGATAGTGACTCACTCTGTAGCCCAGGCTGGAGTGCAGTGGCGCAATCTTGGCTCACTGCAACCTCTGCCTCCCGAGTCCCGGTTCAAGCAATTCTCCTACCTCAGCCTCCCAAGTAGCTGGGATTATAGGCAGGAGCCAGAAAGCCCAGCTAATTTTTGTATTTTTTAGTAGAGGTGGGGTTTCACCATGTTGGCATGTTGAACTGCTGACCTCGTGATCCGCCCACCTCAGCCTCCCAAAGTGTTGGGATTACAGGCATGAGCCACCGTGCCCAGCCGTTATTTTACTTTTTTATTGAGACGGAGTCTTGTTCTGTTGCCCAGGATGGACTGCAGTAGGATGATCTCAGCTCACTGCAACCTATGCCTCCCAGGTCCCAGTGATTCTCCTGCCTCAGCCTCCTGAGTAGCTGGGATTACTGGTGTGCACCACCACACCTGGCTAATTTTTGTATTTTTCGTAGAAAAAGGGTTTAGCCACGTTGGCCAGGCTGGTCTCAAACTCTGACCTCAGGTGATCCACCCGCCTTGGCTTCCCAAAGTGCTGGGATTACAGATGTGAGCCATGGCACCTGGGCCCTGAGCCTTTTCAACAGTACCCTTAGGATTGGTGAACATACTGAGGTGCTTAAAGCTGGCCTGGCAGCTCTGGGTCCCTCTGTGATCCCTTACCCTGTGTCTCGTCTATCTGGCTGTTCCTGAATTTGATAAATGGGTAAATGTAGGGAAACAATAAAAAATAAGCTGGGTGTGGTGGCATGTGCCTGTAGTCCCAACTACTCAGTGGGCAGAAGTGGGAGGATCACTTGAGGCCAGGAGTTCAAGATCAGCCTGGGCAACACAGTGAGACTCTGTATCTATCTACAAAAAATTTTAAAAATAAGCTGGGCATAGTGGTGTGCACCTGTGATCCCAGCTATTTGGGAGGCTGGGGCTGGAGAACTGCTTGAGCCCAGGAGTTTGAGGCTGCAGTGAGCTATGATTGCATCACTGGTCTGTAGCCTGAATGACGGAGAGACTCTGTCTCTAAAGAAAAACCCCCAAACCCCAAATATCTCACCCTAACGCAAGATGTGGATGATAGGTGAGGAAAGACGTAGGTGGCAGGAGGGTGGCAAGGAGTGTTAGGTACTTTTTGTACTATCTGCTCAACTTTCTGTAAATCTAAAACTGCTTTAAAATATAAAGTCTATTAATTAAAAAAAAAAAAGAACACTATTCTGAACAACCACACAGTGCCCCAGACCACTTGCAGCCCTTTTTGATGAATATTTCAGGTGTTTGGTTTGCTTAGAGACAAAATGACTTGAATCTGAGTTAAAACCTCTCACTCTCAAATGAGCCTTTCAACCCCCATGGGAGACGTGGGGCCCACTGCCTTCTGAGGGGCCGAGCTGCACCCCCACAGCCCCCACCAGGCACCACTGCAGCAGTCTCAGTCCGCTGGGCTTTGATCCTCAAGGATGAGGGACAGGTTGCCTGGCTGCCTGGGGCTCCTTGATGGGCAGGGCTGACCCTTGCTTCATTGAGGTAGGTTCTACAAAGCTCTCTTTGACCCAAATAGCTCTGTCCTCAGTCCCCCATGCAAACTCAGGGTGGCAGGAGCTCACCATAGAGTACAATACCTCCTTGAGCAGATGGGGAGACTGAGGCCCAGGCCAGGGCAGGACTGGCCCCAGCCTTCTGGAGAGTGGACAGCACCTCTGAGGAGAAGCCTACTGTTACCATCTGTGTATCCACACCACTGGCAGGCACACCATTCCAGGACAGCAGAGGGACATGGGGGGGTCTCAGCTTCCTCACTCTCTAACCAGGTGACTCTGAGCAAGGCATGCCCTGTCCTGTGCTGCTGCCCAGAATGATGAGGAACTGAGAGATGGTGGGGATGGCACAGTGGCCTGAGAGAGTGGCAGGTGCTGGGCTGAAGGAGGCAGGCTTGATCCATGAGGGAACTGGCCACAGGAAGAGCGCTCTGAGCCCGGATGCAGAATGGTTTCTGACTGTCTCACTCAGGAGGAGGTGTGATGGGCAGGTACTCCAGGAGCTTGCACCTGGGCTCTGACACCCAGGCACATGTCCCCTTCCTCTAGCCCAGCCAGTACCCCCTCACCAAAGTCCCAGTGCTGCTTCTGCTGCCCCTAGGGCCTTCCTAGGGGCTGACTGGTGGCCTCATGTGGTACTTTGTTATGGTGGCCGGAGCTGACTCAGACCTGCCTCATCCCAAGTGAATGAAGAGGGAACAGTTGGGAGGAATGGCTCAGAAGAGTAGCACCAAATTATGAGTTTTTGATGACTTTCCCAGGCGCTGTCTCTGGGGCCTCCCCCACCAGCCTGGTTTCTCGGTATGCTGACACCAAGTGGCATCACACTGCTTCACCTACCCAGAAAGCTCTTATCAACCCAGCACCAAAGCTGTGCCATGTCCCAGGCCACTGCACCCCCTTCCACCTCAGAGTTTGTGCCCCTTTGGCCACCTCTCTCCTCCTGGTTTTCAGAGCCCTCCCACATGTGCCTCCTCCGGGAGGCCCTCCTGACTTGACTCAATCTTTGAACCCAGTTCCCACATCATCCATCACAGAGTTGTTAATGTGCTTACTGGGGACAGTGTAGTGAGGTCTCCATATTGGGCCTGGATGTCAGTAACCACTCACTAAATTTTACTTACTATATCATATTAATTAGCTATTAATAAAATGATCATGATTTGACATATCTCCTATTGAGTGTTGATAGTATTTCTGTCAACCCACAACTGCTGAGCCCCCCACACTTCACCTTTTCCCTGCTCTCTCTTTGTCCTAATGCCTTGCCTAGCCCTACACTGTCCAGGCCCCTGGTGAGTTCTATTTCTATGGGGTGGGGGTTGGGGGGGCAAGGTATCCCTCAAAACCCCCAGTTGCACCCAGCCTGTCTGTCACTGGGAAGACTGACACAGCTGGCTCTGGCTGGAGATGGGGTCTCCAAGTGGGCTGCTCCAACCTATAGGGCCCTCTGGCCCCGACCTTGGCCTGGGAAACAGATGGTCAGAAACTAATGAATCAGCCTGTGTGTTTACAGGCCCCTCACCTGCTGTGGAGTGGGCTCAGTCAACAGCAAGTACAATAAATAAATCCTGAGCTGCAGCCAACACGATTCTCTCTCTCCTCCTTTCTCTTTCTGTCTCTCTCCTTTTCCCACTCTGATTTCTTTCCCCAAGATCTCCAAATTCCACTGAGCTGGTTAGTAGCTTGAAGCATCCCAGCAAAGGCATTGTCGGAGCTCAGTTGACCTTCCTTTTCCTCTGCAAACACAGCATTGCTCCCTCTCACTTTCCTTCTGTTTTTTTTTCTTTTAGTTGGAGTCTTGCCTTGTCACTTAGGCTAAGTGCAATGGTGCCATGTCCGTTCACTGCGACCTCCACCTCCTGGGTTCAAGCAACTCTCCTGCCTCAGCCTCCTGAGTAGCTGGGATTATAGGTGCATGCCATCATGCCGGGCTAAGTTTTTGTATCTTAAGTAGAGATGGGGTTTCACTATGTTAACCAGGCCAGTCTTTAACTCCTGACCTTGTGATCCACCTGCCTTGGCCTCCCAAAGTGCTGGGATTATAGATGTGAGCCACTGCACCAGGCCTTATTTATTTATTTATTTTTTGAGACAGAGCCTTGCTTTATGGCCCAGGCTGGAATGCAGTGGTGCAATCTTGGCTCACTACAACCTTTGCTTCCTGGGTTCAAGCAATTCTCCTGCCTCAGTCTCCTGAGTAGTTGGAACTATGGGTGTGCACCACCATGCCCAGCTACTTTTTGTATTTATAGTAGAGACGTGGTTTCACCATGTTGGCTGGGCTGGTCTCAAACTCCTAACCTCAGGTGATCCACCACCTCAGCGTCCCAAAGTGCTGGGATTACAGGCATGAGCCACCATGCCGGGACCTTCTATTCTTTACTGGGGGAATCCTGAGGACCCAGCTGGGTATTAGAAGCCCAGTTTACCCCAGTCCCCCTATCCCAGGGCTGACAGCATCTGACAGCTGATAACATCATGGGGGTGGGGCTGAGATGAGGGTGGGTGAAGGTTTGCCAGCCTTCCCTGGGTCTACATGTTTCCACCCATGTACAGGACAGCAGATCGACTAATCACAGAAACACCAGTCAAAACAAAGTGGCCTCATACACGAGAGACTGTTATGCACACCTCTAACCTTTTAGGGTGGCTCCAGAGCCGCCCTTTGATATAGCAAAAGTGGTAGTAGCTTCTTTAAGTGTTTCATGAAATTTACAACAGGATGGCGCTGTAGAAGCAACTCACCACTGCAGCTCTCAGTCAAGACGCAGAGGGTAAGCAAACACCGCATTTTCAGACGGACCCTTATAGCCCACAGAGCGGGGGAAAAAGCCCAGGTGTAAAAGGCACGCAGGACTCAAGCGCAGCGCTCTCCACTGGCGCGGCCAGGCAACCA
>CM052655.1:21387422-21458076 GCA_028533165.1 Leontopithecus rosalia | reverse complement strand
AAAAAAAAAAAAAAAAGAAAATTACAACAAAAATCATACCCTTGATTTTTTAAAATAGCCTTGGAATTTTCTCCAGAAAAATGCAGTAACATACCCATTTTCCATACAGTTTTAGTCTCTGGGGTCTGAAAGCCCTGAGTTCCCTCTCAGCTCTCTCCTTTGGGATTATGTGACTTTGACAAAGTCATTTTACTTCTCTGAGGCTCTATTTTCCCACTGGGTGTCATGTGAGATGTTGTGTGTCTCACCCTACCTGGAATACCTAGAAAATGTCTCCAAATGGGAGTGATTATTATGAAAGAGCAGCTTTGTATTAATTCAGGGGCATTCTTCTCCTAGCAGCCTTCCAAGGAGGAAGTGGTGAGGTTGAGACCACCAGGCTTGTGCATGAGAAACCCAGGAATTTCATATCACGGATTGCCTCTGGAACTGCTGACTCAAAAGAGTGCGATGATTGTAACATTCGCTCTGTGCCAGCCCTGTGCCTGGGCTGGGCCAGGCACTTCACACCCACTCCTCCCTATACCCTCTCGGCAACTCCTTGGGGAGGGAGGTGCTACAGTCTTGCTCTGTTGCCAGGCTGGTGTGCAGTGGTGCAATATCGGCTCACTGCAACCTTCATTTCCTGGGTTCAAGCAATTCCCCTGCCTCAGCCTCCCAAGTAGCTGGGACTACAATGGGCTTTCACCATGTTGACCAGGCTAGTCTCGAACTCCTGACCTTAGGTGATCCCCCCACCTCAGTCACTTCACAGGTAAGATACCAAGTACCCATGGCCCCATATCACTTACCCATCCCCTGGACTCTGTGCGACCTAACCTTGAGGAATCATGGGGAAACCAAGCCTGTCATGTCTACACTCTCCTTTCTCTCTGGACACACACAGGCAAGGGACCCAAAAGGTCAGGCAGTGTGGCCAGAAGTCAAAGGAGGGTGGGCAGACTGAAGGGAAGGCAGCTAGCCAGGCCCAGAGCACCAGAGAACTGGGGGAGGAGGAGCCTCCTACACAGACGTGAAGCCTGAGCTCCCAGAATGAAACCCTCAACAGAGAAACCATTTCATGCCATGCTTTTCAGGTCTCATGATGGGCACTTAAATGCTTTTTCTTTTATGTTATTTTCTGTGCAAAGGGTACAGTCAAAGTCAGAGACCAGGTTGTAAACATCATACACAAGCTGCAGGCAAAAATAAAATTGAATGGGAAAATGAACCATTAGTAAGAATGGTGGTAAATGTGCCTGTGGGAAGCCCAGCTGTTTGAACCTCCAGGCCCCTGACTACTGTGCCCGCGGAGGGGTGGTCACAGGAATGGTCATCAAGTCTCAGGAAGGAACTTCATGCAACTGGCCTTGCAACCCAAGCCTGCACTGGGATGAAATCACACAGCTGGGAGAAATCGCCAGGGTGCCTCAGGCAGGGCTTTGAGGTGGCTGTGGGGATTTCAGTGCCTGGTGGGGTGAGGGGCAGCCCCCCCACCCCTGCCACGCCACTGATGCGCTGGGTAGCTGCCTCTCTTCCGTCCCCTCCCCGATCCTGGCTTTTCTGGGCCCCCTATTCTCTTCTCCAGGAGCTCCCCTGGGCTTTCTTGCTGGTCAACAGGGCCTCAGCCAGGTTCCAACAGAGGCCCAAGCTGGGGAAGGGGGTCGGCAGGGAGACATCAGCTGATAGGTTTCCAGAGGGGATGAGGGTGAAGCCTGGTCCCCAGCAATCATTTCTCCTAAAGGCTCACACTGTTCTCCCCTACACTGCCTCAGCTGGGGCCTCTGCTGACCCCTCCAGCCTCCCCACCCCCAGCCCCTTCTCAACCTGCAGCCAGATGTCCTTCCCTTCATAAAACCCAAGTGTCCCCAGCTCCCACTCAGAGCCCCAGCACCTTCCCCTTCTTATGTCCAAACCCTGGACCTGGCTCTGCCACCAGCTCTGCCTCTACCCCATGTCTTTTTGGACTTCTTTTGTTTTTCTTTTTGTTTTTTTTGTTTGTTTGTTTGTTCTGAGATGGAGTTTAACTCTGTTGCCCAGGCTGGAGTGCACTGGTGCCATGGCTCACTGCAATCTCCGCCTCCTGTGTTCAAGTAATTCTCCTGCCTCAGCCTCCCAAGTAACTGGGATTACTGGATGCACCTCCACACTGGGCTAATTTTGTATTTTTAGTAGAGACATGGTTTCTCCAGGTTGGACAGGCTGGTCTTGAACTCCTGACCTCGGGTGATCCTCCCGCCTCGGTCTCCCAAAGTGCTGGGATTTCAGGTGGGAGCCACCATGCCTGGTTTCTGTCCTCTTTTCTACTGGCCAGTATCTCCCACCTTTTGGACAGATGCCCCCTCCATTCCCTGAGCTTTCAGGTTGAGGCACCCCCTGCCTACAGCTCTGCCTACAGCCTTTTGCAGGTGTCTGTTTAAATTTTTCTTTCTCAGAGAAACATCCCTGGCCACTGCTGCCAATCCTGGAGGAGTGCCAGGTCACCGTTCTCCCCACTGGCTTCTCTGGCTAATGATGGGTGTGTCCCCTCCCCACTGTGTGCTCCAGGAAGGCAGGGACAGAGCCTGACACACCAGGTGACCCCCATCCTCAGCCAGTTTTCTCTCCAGGTGTTCCATACTCAGAACAAGCTCTCAGGAGTAGAAATGGCACCTAATGGATGGGACCTGCCCCTGAGAACAGCCAGAAGCTGCCACCTCCAAGGGTTTCTTCCTGTTGGTCTCTGAGGAGTTAAGAGGTGTCAGGGCCGAGGAAAGAGTAAAGTCACTGGGTCTGTCCACACCTGGGGACACCTGGACAGGTACACCTCCTGTGGATGAAACCCTGCAGGGGTGCAGTTGGGTGCAAGGAATGAGGCTGGGCTGGTAAGTTTCACTGACTTATTCATCAATAGTTTGTGAATATCCTTTGAGTGCCAAGGCGGAGCCACCATGCCCACTTTCCGTCCTCTTTCCTAGTGGTCAGTCTCTCCCACCTTTTGGACACCCCCTCCTTCCCACTGAGTTTTCAGGTTGAGGCACCCCCTGTCTGAAGCTCCCCAGAGACAGCTCTTTGATTAGGCCACCCATGGAAACATGAAAATACTTGGGGACCGGAGGGATGTGGCGACATTCCTGGGCCCTAAGTCAGAAATTACACTCCAGATTGAAAGCTAACAAAAAAATCAACCAACTAACTCACCAATCAAGTAACAAAACAACCAACCAGCTAACCAGCCAAAACCCTCAGCAGGTGACTCAGATGTGTGGCCAGCTTTGAGAGGCTGGTACAGGTGCCTCAGAGAAGGGCACCCACACGATGACACTGTTCTGGTTATGACCATACCTACAGGTGGAGGAGCCAAGGCCCCCCAAGCCAGGCACTTGCTCAAGGTCCATTTCTGGTGACTCAGGTACTTTGTCCCCTTTCAGGAATGTGGACCGCTCTGCTGTGTCCACCAGAGAAGTCACCTGTGTCCTGGTCCCCATGAGTGGCACAGATGACAAGCCCTGAAGGTGATGGGCTGGGGAAGTTAGAAGGCTTCCTGGGGGTGGTGGGATTTTATCTGGGCTCAGGACAGGTGGAGTGAGACTCGATGAGGCTGAGGATGGTGCTCTAGGTCAATTGAGCAAAGGGCCAGGCTGGCGCGCAAAACACTGCAGGGAGTGATGGGTTAATGCAGGTCACTGAGCCAGGAGCTTGGTGGGGAGCACAGGAGAGAAGGCCAAAGAGAGGCCAGGAGCCAGATGGGCTGCTTGACATTAAGCAGTGCCAGGGTGGACCCTGATCCTGGCTGGTCCCCCTCCTTCCAGGAAGACAGGTGAAGAGGCTGGGAACAAAGCGTGAGAGCTCAGGTGATCCTCTCCCAAGACTGGAAAGCTGGCACCCTTCAGCACCCAGGAAGCCAGAAGGAGGACGGAGCAGCTGCAGCTCAGATGTGAGAGATGCTCCGAGCGAGCCAAGGCAGGCCATGGAATCCTCTTCCTCCTGGACTTTCAGTTTTAAGATGATAAGATGCTGCAGGGCAGACCAGGGAAAGGTTTTAATCGGTGTTACTCAAACTTGGCAGTGCACTGGAACCACCTGGAGGGAGGTTTAATGCCTTCTCCTGCTGTGCTGCCCAGAGAGGCTGCTATTGTTGGTCTAGGGGGGCAGCAGAGGCAGCGGGGAATGAAATACTCCCAGGCCAGTCCATTGAACAGCCCGGCTGAGAACTACCCAGATGGCTCAGAGGGCCACCCGGTCCCTGTCCTCCCTGCTTCTGGTGGGGTCATAGCTGCCCACTGGGCTTGAGGCCTTCAAGAAGATTGCCCCAAGTGTTGGGGGTTGGAAAAGAGCCACAAAACCTGAAGCCTCCCTTTCCTGCTGGGAGACACCCTTACTCAAGGCTGTGGTTTTCATCGGGTGGCTGAGCCCCTTGGGGAAGGTCCAAGATGTCACAGCAGCTCAGGGCTGATGAGACACAATGTGCACCTGAGGTCATGACTGCTGCCTTGAGGACCCCCAAGTGGGACAATTTTCCATTTTGGAGCAGGCAGAGGCAGCAAGGAAGGCCACCCAGCCCCCCTTTGCATGTGTGTCTCTCCTTCCTGTGCCCCTCCCTGAGGCTGAGAGGCAGCCAACGGGCCGGAGGGGAGAGGAGGGCTGCCCCGTGCCAAGCAGACAGGCCTGGAGCCCTCCCTTGGCAGACGCTGCACTCCCCCAACCCTGCACCCTCCACCCTCTATTTTTAGACTTATAATTGTTCATTGTTGGGTGCATTTTTTTTCCCAACTCCTTCCCCAGAAAAACAGATCGGGTTCCTCCAGGCAAAGCCATCTCACCTTCCCCGGAGCTGGTGCGTGGGAGCACACTCACTGCCAAATAGACTTGAAATAAGTGAATTATCAAGTAAGTGGATTAGCAGACTCCATGGTGTCTCAAAGGGCAGGGGGTGGGGAATGCCACCGTCACTCCTCCTGGCCCTCCCTCCTCTGGGCTGCCAGGGTGTGCTGGGGAGGAGAGGCTGACAGGGACAGTGTGCTCACCAGCACACATGGTTGTACACATGCACACATACACAGATGACAGCTGCCTCTGTCTATCAGATGCTTTCTGAGATCCAGAGTGACTCGTGTCAGCTGAGCAATCCACCAACATGTTTAGGAGCCTGGACGCTGGACTGGGCAGCCCCGCAGGTGCCAGGCTCCTCTACTTAGAAGCTGTGTGGACTTGGGCAAGTGGTTTAACTTCTCTGAACCTGAGTGTCCTCATATTCAAAACGTGTCTAAATACAAGCTCTACCTTAAGTCTTCTGTGAGGATTCAATGAGCTAGCTTAGGTTAAGGGCTTGGTATACACTAAGGACTCAACAAATATTCGACACTGCTGCTCTGAGGAGAAGGATATAGAATCAAGAAAATCTGGCCGTGGCCGGGTGCAGTGGCTCACACCTGTAAGCCTGATACTTTGGGAGGCCAAGGCGGGCGGATCACTTGTGATCAGATCAGCCTAGCCAACACGTGAAACTTTGTCTCTACTAAAAATATAAAAAATTAGCCAGCCATGGTGGCAAACGCCTGTAATCCCAGCAACTCGGGAGCCTGAGGAAGGAGAATTTGCTTGAACTGAAAAGGTGAATGGTGCAGTGAGCCGAGATTGTGCCCCTGCACTCTAGCCTGGGTGTCTGTCTCAAAAAAAAAAAAAAAGGAAAAGAGAAAAAAGAAAGAAAATGATTCAAGGAGTTTAAGACCAGCCTGGGCAACATCGCAAAACCCTGTCTTTACAAAAATACAAAAATCAGCCAGGTATGGTGGTGCATTCTGTGATCCCAGCTGCTCAGAAGGCTGAAGTGGAAGAATCACTGGAACCCAGGAGGTGGAGGCTGCAGTAGCCAAGATTGCACCACTGTTCTCCAGCCTACGTGACAGTGAGACCCTGTCTCAAAAAAGAAAAAGAAAAGTCCTCAGGCAGTTGGATCAGTCAATTACAAGAAACTAAACCCTGATTTCCCTGAAGGTAAGAGCCTCCAGAGGGCGGAACTTTCTCAGGCCAGCTGGTTGACTGAAAGTGATCACAGGTAGACTCAGGGCAATCTGGGAAGTCCCTGCAAGAGTTTGCAACCATGTGTGTGTGTGTGTGTGTGTGCCCCTGAGCCCAGTGTTTGCACACACGTGTGCACATGCGTGGTTCTAGGAAGAGCACCATAGATTCTCAAGTGGGGTCATGACCATGAAAAGTGAGAGGCTCCCACTCTGGGGTTTTCTGGGTTGGTTCTCTGCCTTTCCCCTCCAGGTCTTCCTGGATGCTGGGAGGTTACTGCACCTCTTTCTTCTTCCTTCTCTCTCCCTCTCTCTCTCTCCCTGAAGCAGAATCTGGGAGTACAGTGGGACTCTGAGGTTGACCTGCAGACTCTCTTACTTTGTAGGCAGGAATTCCAAACCCCAAAAAGAGACTTGCCTGGGGCCACCCAGCTCCCGGCAGCCAGTGCCCAGGGAGCCCCATCCCTAGGAGCTGAGCCCCAGGACAGCACCAGCCCCCAGAGCTGTGGGCAAAGGTTTTGGATGGTGCCTGGGTGGGGACAGGGGCAGAGACAAGGTGTGTCTGGAGAACAGGCTTCTCTGCTTGCTGCCTCTTGCTTTTGGCCATCTCTTCATCCCCCAGAGGGAGGGACACCCCCTAGAAGGACAACCCCACCCACAGGCTGGCAGCAGAGGACAGCCTGCCTCAGCAGAGGGCAGGAGTGCCATGGGCTGATCTCTCACTGATCTCCTCTTCACCTTTTACCTGACAGCAGACTTCTGCTCTGGCAGAGGGAAAATGCCCGGTTATGTTTCATTTCCTTTTATTTCCCTGGCCAACTCTTGGAGTCAACTGAATGAATAGCTTGGGCAGCAGGAAGGAGGCAGAATGAGGGGTTGAGGAGGCCCAAATGGTCCCCAAGGGACCCAAGACAGACTGTGCTGGGAGAGAAGAATGCCAGGTCCTTGAAGACAGGCCTGAGACCCTTTCCACAGGGTGGGGAGTTCTGGAGCGCTCCAGGGTTAGATTCTTAGGGATACACCCACACGGATATTCCAATACAATTCCCCCCTGCCAACGAGATCCAGAGAGGCCAGGGGACCCCTCTATGGCCACCCAATGAGATCCCAGCTCTGCTAGCTCTCAATTTCAGAACCGCCATGCAGACTCCTGTGTGACAGAAGGCAAGACAGGGCAGTGACGGAGACCCTGGAGACAGATCCAGGCTTTGGCTGTGCAAACTTGGGTTAGCGTCTTCACCTCCCTTTACCTCCCTCTCCTCATCTGCGCCGTGACCTGGATTCGGTGCCTTTCTCTGAATTGCCACTGGCGCATGGCACTATGGGAGCACGCATGTCCCAGCCTCTCCCTCATGAGGCTCCCAGGCAACTTGTACACCGCCAATACCCAACGCCGTGATCACTGGCATTGCTGCCATCACCAGTGTTCCCGCCACCATCCTACCCAGTCGTGCCTTCTGGCACACAGCATGCTTTCTGTTCACCTTCTGTAATGCTGCCACCACAGAGAGGACCACAGCTGGAAGGTGGGCTTAGGGGGTGCTCTGATCCCCCTCAGGGCACCCAGGATCCCACTCCGAGCTGTGCCTGAGTCACCAGTAGTGACATATAGGTGGGAGCTCACCTAAACAGGACAGGAAGTGAATGTGTCAACCTCACTGACCCTGAAGGGGCAGCTCCAGCCCCCGCTGGCTGCAGGTGGCATCCAGGCAGGCATCCTGTGTCCCCCACTAGATGCCATCACGTGAGGTCAGATCCAGGGTCTGTGTAGATGGACAGAGACCTAGTGGGGAGGGCCCCCTGCCCTCATGGCTCCAGTCTACCTCTGGGAGAGCCTATGGCCTGGGGTGGAGACTCCAGGGTCTGAAGCTCCTCATCAGGGGGCTCAAGGAAGTCACTGCAACCCTCTGGGCCTCAGTTTCCCCATAGGAAATGAGAAGGGATGGGCCTCATCAGTGGTTTTACATTGTCTTCACAGGAGCCCAGGACTTCCTTGGGGTGGAGTGGGGGACTCAGAGGCCTGGGGCAGGGCAGGAGGACACCAGCCACCTACTTCTGGGGTTCCCTTTCCTGGGAGCAGTCAGTTTCACTGTAACATGCTTATCCATATTGGGGTTTCTCTGGCCTTAGACAATCTCCAGCACGCTTTTTAAGGTGTTTCTCTCTATTTGAAATGATGGATAGTTATCTTCAGCATTTATTAAATACCTATCACATGCAAGCACTGACTGTAGGGCAAAGAAGAGGACAGATGGTGCCTGGCTGCAGGGGAGGGGGAGGAGGGGGAGTGGAGGGGGAGGAGGGGGAGTGAAGGCCGAGGAGGCATCTGGAGGCCAGAGACAAGCTGCAGCATCTCCTCCCAAGGGCCCTGCTCTGAGACTCTAAGTCAATGTCCCAGCCTGAAAGAAGGAGAAGAAAATGAGGGTGGGGAGGGGGAGGGGGAAGGGGGATAATAAGCATTTGGGGTTTTCCCCTCAGGCCTCACTGTGGCATAGTCCTTAAATGACTGGGATCTGAGTTAGAGCCTTGACTTCCCTCAGTTTTGGAGTCTCAGTTTCCTCATCCATAAAATGGGCACAACAGGAGAGTAATAGTTTCTACTGTGCAGAGTATCCAGGAGGGTTTGATGATGTAGTGCACACAGAACGCTTGATGCTTTAGAGGAATAGATTTGAGGCCGGATGTGGTGGCTCATGCCTGTAACCCTGGCACTTTGGGAGGCTGAGGCAGGCAGATAACTTGAGTCCAGGAGTTCAAGATCAGCCTGGCCAAATGTCAAAACCCTGTCTCTACTAAAAATACAAAAACTAGCCAGGTGTGGTGGCATACACTTATAATCCCAGCTGCTTCGGAAGTTGAGGCAGGAGAATTGCTTGAACCCAGGAGGCGGAGTTTGCAGTGAGCCGAGATCAAGCCACTGCACTCCAGCCTGGGTGACAGAGAGAGAATCTGACTCCAAAAAAAGAGAGAGAGAAAGGAGAGAGATTTGAGAGTCCAGAAGTAAGTGCCTAGAGTACAGTCAATTGATTTTTGATGAGGTTGCCAAGAACATTTGGTGGGGAAAGAATCTGCTCTTCAGCAAGTAGTGCTGGGAAAACTGGATATCCACATGCAAAAGAATGAAGGTAGACCCTTCCCTTACACCAGATACAAAAATTAACTCAAAACGGACCAAAGACCTAGACCTAAGAGCTAAAACTATAAAAGTCTTAGAAGAAAATATGGAGGTAAATACTGCTGACCTTGGATTTAACAATGGTTTGTAGATATGACACCAAAAGCACAAGCAACAAAAGGAAAAAATACACACGCTGGAATCTATTAAATAGTGAGCCACACTATTGGCACGGTGGCTCACACCTGTGGTCCCACCACTTTGGGACGCCCAGGTGGATGGATTGTTTGAGGCCAGGAGTTCAACACCAGCCTCGGCAACATGGTAAAACCATGTCTCTACTAAAAACACAAAAAGTAGGTGAGTGTGGTGGTGCACACCTGTAAGCCCAGCTACTCGGGAGGCTGAAGCAGGAGAATCATTTGAACCTGGGAGACAGAGGTTGCAGTGAGCCGAGATTGCACCACTGCAGTCCAGCCTGGGCAACAGAGTGAGACTCTGTCTCCAAAAAAAAAAAAAAAAAAAAAAATGACTAATAAGCACATGATTGCTCACATCGTTAACCATCAGAGAAATGCAAATTGAGACCATAATGAGATACTGCCCCACACTCACTAGGGGTGGGGCAGTACCTAAAACAAAACCAGAAAGTAACAAGTGTTGACAAAGATATGGAGGAACCGGAACTCTTGTGCACTGCTGGTAGGAACATAAAAGGGACAGCACCTGTAGAAAATAGTTTGGTGGTTCCCCAAAAGTTAAACGTAGAATTACCTTGTGACTCAGAAACTCCACTTTTAGGTAAACACCCAAAAGAAATGAAAACATACACACACACAAAAACTGGGAGCCAAATGTTCACAGCAGTATCACTCCTGATAACCAGAAAGCATAAGCGGCTCAAATGTCCATTAGTTACGGAACGAATACACAAAATATGTTGTGTCCACACAATGGCATATTACACAGCTATAAAAAGGAAGGAAGTACTGAGTCATGCAATGATGTGGACGAATCTTAAAAACATTATGCTAAGTGAAAGAAGGCTGTCATAAAAAGTCTGATATTGTCTGATTCCATTTGTATGAAATGTCTAGAATAGGTAAATTCATGGAGACAAAAAGTAGACTCATAGTGGTTGCTGGGGGTGCTGGAAGGTGATGGGGAGTAACTATCAGGCACGGGGTTTTTTATTGGGGTGGTGAAAATGTGTTGGGACTAGGTAGAGATGGTGATTGTGTAACACTGTGAATGTGCTACATGCCACTGATTTATATATTGCAAAATAGTTTAAAAGGCAAGTTTAGACACAATAATACTTTTTTTAAGAGATGGGGTCTCACTATGTTGCCCAGGCTGGTCTCAAACTCCTGGCCTCAAGTTCCTCTGGCCTTGGCCTCCCAAAGTGCTGTAGTTATAGGTATGAGCCACTGCACCAGTCAAAACATTTTTTTTAACTGGTTAATTTTATGTTATGTGAATTTCACCTCAGTTTCAGCAATGTTTTTAAATCTTGTTAAAAATGCTTACAGCTGTGCTGGATGGGGTGTACATCTGGGACTCCTCTCTCTGCATTGGAGTCTACTGCTTTGTCTCATTTTGTCTCTGACCAATCTGAATTTCCCTAAACTCTCAGAATGTACCTGGCAATCACCAGGGAACATCGGATGCACTGGTTAATGTAGCCAAGCCCCAATGTTGCTCTGTTGGGGAAACTGAGGCTACGGGGCATATCCTTGGTCTCTCAGAAGCCAGGGTCCAGAACTCTGGCTCCCCTCTGCATTCATTCTGTTCCTGTGTGCCACCCCCTCCCCCGCCAGCAGTTGTTGTGTGCTCGGGGAATTAGAAACACATTTTCATATATTTAAGCAAATCTGCTATTGATGAAAAACAAATTGGATCCTGCAAACCAAAGCTGAACAGAACCGGTTCCTGCATGACCTGCTGATCCTCCCATTCCCCATCGCCTGGCCCCTCCAGGAAGGAGCCCTACATTGGCACTGGCCACAGGAACTCTGGGCCACAGCTCAACGCCCAAGTGGTCCAGCCTGGTGAGCTCCAGACCAGCCCCACGGCGCAGAGCTTCCATGCTCTGGTTCCCACCGCTGTCCCTCAGCTGCCCTCCTGCCCCTCTTGCTCCTCCTCCAGAGCCCATGGCCTAATTGCTGCTAACTCTAGCGAGCTGCCAGGAGCCAGACAGAGGCAGGCTGAATCCCAGCTCCAACACTCATTGGACTTTGAGAAGTCTCAGAATATTCACTGGTCAAATGCACAGTAACAGGCCTACGGGGCCTTGGAAGAAGTGAGCAGGGGTGCAGACTGTCTCTCTTCTGTCACCCACACACTTTCGCCTTCAATCACCCCACCCCTGTGTCTCTGCACACGCCATTTCTTCTGCCCAGACTCTCACTCTCCTGATACTTCCCCACAAGGCCCACCTCTGAGCACACGGCCTATGCCTCTGGCTGTGGGTTTGGCCTGTGGGGTCCTCTTCTGTCACCCAAGTTAAATTCTAGAATTTAAAAAAAAACCTTTTTTTTTTATATAAAGTCTCACTCTGTCATGCAGGCTGGAATGCGGTGGTGCAATCTAGGTTCATTGCAACTTCCACCTCCCAGGTTCAAGCAATTCTCCTGCCTCAGCCGCCCGAGTAGCTGGAATTACAGGTACCTGCCACCATGCCTGGGTAATTTTTGTATTTTTAGTAGAGACGGGGTTTCACCACATTGGCCAGGCTGGTCTCAAACTCCTGACCTCTGGTGATCCATCCACCTTGGCCACCCACAGTGCTGGGATTACAGGCATGAGCCATGGCACCCGGACCTTTTTTTGAGCATTCCTTTTGTGCTGGCACAAGCTGAGGGCATCACACACCTGGTCTCATCTCCTTTCCTTTGAGGTTGTGTCCAGCACCATGCCCGGTTTCAGGTGAGAAAACCAAGGCTCAGTGCCACCAGGGACTTATCCCAAGTCCCACACCCAAGAAGTGCAGGATATGCACAAGCCCTGTCTGCCCCCTCCTGAAGCCCAAGTTCTCATCCACAGCGTGGTGCAGCCTGCCTGCCTGTCCATCCATCCGTCCATCCACTGCCTGCCTCATCACAGATGGGATTGGAGGCAGCTTATTATCATACACACCATACATGAGAAATGCTCAAATGAACTGAACATCAGGGCTGGGGAACTTAGAGGCAGACAGCCCCAGGAAGGTGGGGACATGCAAACCAGAAAGGTCAGGGGTCTCTAAGTCTCTGACATTCTTTGGAAAGATGTCTCCTCTGGCCCTTTCCCACAGCTGCCTGTCCTTCTTGGGGTGTCTGGACCCCACCCCTTTCCCTGAAAATAAATCAAAAGCAAGGCTCTCACCCCATGGGTCTCAGGCCTCAGACTGCTCATTTTCTGCTGCCCAGCGGGGAGACTTCACTGTACAACAAGATGTCATTTCATGGAAATATTCTCCTCTTAGGCTGGGCCCTGCCTCAGGCATTTCAAGAGACTGAGTGGCTTTAACGGTGGATGCAGCTCAGGTGCCAAAGTCACTTGCAACTGACTTAAGGACAGTTGTGCAAACCTCCCGGCTTCATCCAATTGCATATCCCACAGAACAGGGGCTGCAGTGGAGAGAAACAGTGGCTGCCAGGGTCTCCTCTGTCCTCACCCAAACCCCAGTTTTTCCTTCAAGACTCAGCCCTGATCCTGCCTCCTCTGAGAAGCCCTCCTGGATGACACCATACTTCCTCCCTTGCATGCATTCATTCAGGAAATGCTTCCTGGGCACAGATCAAGCCCAGGGGGAGGTGTTGGGGATGCAAAGATAGCGAGACAGTCCTGCCTTTGAGGAGCTCACAGTCAAGGGAGAAAGGAGACATGCAAAGTGAGAGAATTGGTCCCAACAACCAGCACGCAGTGAGCCCCTACTCTGTGCCAGGCACCGTGCTCATGACAGTCTCTTATGCACGTTCTATTAATAGTTCCCATGTGAGAAACTAAGGTTCAGAGAGGTTAGGTCTCACATCAAAGATCACACAGCACAGGATTCTAAACTCTCCATTCCTAGGGCCAGAGCTCTTCCACACCAGGCCAGTCAGTAAGCAGAATGATGTGACCATATGGGGGCCTCCTCACCCCACTGGGCAAGGGAGTCAGAGACAGCTTCCTGGAGGAGGAGGTGGGGTCCAATCAGAACATTGAGAAAGGAGCCAGGGTTATTCAGGTAGAAGTGGAAGCCTTGAAAACGAAGGAAGGAAGGGGCAGGCGTTCTGGTGAAGGAGACAGCATGGCCAAGGCTGGAGCACTGGGAGGGCTATTGGGGAGAGGCACCCTTCTCCTTCTCTAGCTCCTATTGTATGAGGTCCTGGCACCACACTTGTTAGCTGCATGTTGTCTTCAATGCCTGCTGCATTTTCTCTTGTTTTTTACTTAAGTTTTCTCTAGTCATCATCTCACTCTCCATCACAACTGTGCCTGGCATGAGGTCAGACCTGGAAACATCTGCCACGTGGAGGGGTGTGATGGTGAGAGGAGGGAGGCTGGTTTTGGGGGCCAGAAACAGAGTGGGAAGGAGGCCAGAGCCATTGGGCTGGCCAGCTCTGCACTGTTGGATGGAAACATTTCATGATCATCAAGGTCTGGGAGGAGGCAAGGCATCTGTGACCTTGATTCTGCATATGGTGTTCAACGTCACAGAGGGGAGTGGATGGAGGACTCCAAGACCTGCCTGCCATCTGCATTCATCAGCCCACTAGACCCCCTGGGGGAGGAATTGAACCATTTTCTCTGCAGCTGGGTAAACTGAGGCACAGAGAAGCAAAAGCAGGTTTTGTAACTAAGATGCGTGTTTGAAGATACACGTTCACAGCCTGCCCTTGGCTTTCCTGTCCACCAAAGCCAAGGTGTCTCTGTATGCCAGAGTCTCCAGCATGGCTGAAATTTCAATGTTCACCCATGTCAGTGTGGAAACATCCAGCTTATCAAGAGTGGATAAAATAACATACAAGTCTCACACTAGAACAGAACCTACGGTCTCCTTCCAGTATGTTGAGAGAGGCATTTCCTCTCCCAGGAAGTCCGTGAGGTGGGCAAGGCAGTTACTTTCATATCCCTTTCACAGATAGGGAGACTGAGGCTTGGAGAATTGGAATCACTCACCCCAGACCACCCAGAACCCAAGTGACAACACTGGGATATGAGCTCAGGGCTTCAGATTCTGGGCCTATAGCTCTTATCAGGAAGAAGTGCTGCCTCTCTCTGGAACCTTCCACTGGCTCCTGCTCAGAAGCACAGACCCCTGCCTTGGCAAGTGAGGCCCGCATCTGGGAATCTCTGCTTCCAGCTCCATCTCCTCATTCCCAGGACCCCCACCCTACTCTCCTGCTGGCTCCTGTCTCCCCTCAGCAATGCCTCTCCCGTTAACCTACACAGACCCCGTGGGACCCACAGACCTTCAGCCCCTTCCTCAATGACAGGCTTCATCCACCACCATGGACCAACCTACCCCAGCACTCCAGAGACTTCCTGTTATGGCAGATTCTGGATCAGCAGGTGTGGGGTTGGGTCTGGGGTTCTGCACCTCTATGAAGGTGAGGCTGGCGCTGCTGCACCAGGTACCCCTTCTGAGTGGGAGCTGCCGGATTCCCCTAGCACCCTGTCACCTGGGCAGTGGCTCTCTCCATCTCTCTCTCCTGCCCGTCAGCTCTCCTCCGAGTCTCAGGCAGCTAGTTTTTGTCTCCAAGGCACAAAGGAAGGGTTTCCCCTTCCTCCCACAGGCAGTACAGGTGGCCTGTGGGAGATCTGCCTTGCAGAGGACTATGGGCACTTCCCAATGCCAGTCATGCCCTCCACATTTTAAAGGGGTCCTGAAAGCAGCAGTTGCCCATCAATGGGCTGAGACGCCTTTGCCGGCTGCCCTTCCTGCCTCCTCCCTGGCCTGCAGCCTTGCCAGGCTGACCTCTCAGGCAGGCCCTGGGAATTGGGGTGGGGGCTGCCTCTCTTCCCCCACAGCCCTCATTGCAATTTTGTCCTTGCCCAAGAATCCTCAGTTGAGAGCTCATCCCTATTAATTCTCGTTGTGCATTTAGAGCCAATAGGTTTTTATTTATTCATTTATCTTGTCTTTCAGCCTCCTCCCCTTCCTTGCAAGGCTGGAATTTATAATTCAGTTCTCAGGTGGCCTTGCTGAAGGACAGGAAGCCTGGGAGAGAGAGAGGGGGTCTGCACCCTGCATCTGAAAAGGCTGTCTGCCCCTGGGCCCCTCTTGTGCCCTCAGAATGCAGCAGGGCTTGTGCTCCCACAGGCTGGATGTTGGGACACATTTAGCACCTGCCACAGAAGGGGTCATGGGGAGCAAGGACCCATGGGTGATGGCAAGGCTAAGGAGGCAGTGGGCATCTGTCCACCATGAGGGCACCCCCTGGTGGCTGGTTAACAAAAGCTGTTGGGGCTGCAGGTGTAGAAGCTGCAGAGACTAGAAATACAAGGTGTGGCATCCTTAAGTCTGGGGAGAGGCAAAGGACTCGGGGGAAGAAGAGAAGCCAGGAAAATCACCGAGGCCATAATCCCTACAGTAACAAGCCAGTGACCAGTACTGTGCATTGAGTACCTCCTATGTGCCAGCATGTACTAGGGCAGAATGGCGAGGCTGCACCATCCCACCAGCACCGGGATGCACCTACATTATGGTTTCTACTGGGCAGAGGAAGACAGTGAAGCTCAGAGAGATCAGAAGTTGAGAGAGGGGAGGCTGTTCCACGTGGTGGGTGGGCATGGGCCTTGGCCACACACAGTTCCCAGCCTGCCTTCTCAACCGAGTGACCTTGGCAGGATTTAGGCAACACTTTCTATTTCCTAAAATGAGATTAGAATAGGACCCACCTCAGAGAATCCTAGAAGTGATTAAATGAGACCTGTCTGGACCCTCCTAGGGGAAGCCACAATAAACTGTAGCTTCAGGGTTTGAACCCAGATCTGTCTGGAAGTAAGCACCCCCTCCAAAAACCACCCTCCAAAGCCAGCCCTCAAAAAACCAGCCTTCCAAAGCCACCCCTCCAAAAACCACCCTCCAAAGCCAGCCCTCCAAAAGCTAGCCCTCCAAAAGCCAGCCCTTTGAAACCTCCCCTCCAAAAACCAGCCTTCCAAAGCCAGCCTTCCAAAAACCACCCTCCAGAGCCAACCCTCCAAAGCCAGTCCTCCAAAAGCCAGCCCTCCAAAAACCAGCCTTCCAAAGCCACCCCTCCTAAAACCAGCTTTCCAAAGCCACCTCTCCAAAGGCTGCCATTCACCTGCTGGGCAGCCTCCCCATCCTCATTGGCCACACATTTGTAATCAAAGCAGAGCTGGATGGAGCCTGTGATTAAATATTTAAGTCCATCAAACAGGTGGTGAGACACCGAGAACGCGCCCATGTGGGAGACTGTGGAGATGCTGTTCTTTCTCCCCTGCCTTCCACACCTGTCTGCCCAGGAGAGGGGCAGGGGAGGGAATGGGAGAGAGCACTCTTCCAGACCCCAGGGCTTGAGGACTGCTCCCTGGGATGAGGCTCTGCTGGCATTGGCATTGGGAATGGAAGGGGTGACCACCTCCCCAGGGCAGCCGCCTACTGCACTGGGTTCTCTGTCTAAGGGTGGGGTTGGGGCAGAGGTCCAGGACCAAGGACATCCTAGCCAGCATTGGCCAGAAGAGGGCCTCGGACTTGCCTCTGAGGGTCATTTCCCCACCTCAAGTTCTCGACCCGAAGCTCGTCCTAGAATTATTATTTAACTGCTCCCCCAAGTACATTAAGGCAGTGATTAATATTTAAGAGGAAAAATACAGTCAAGACTCTAATACGAGATGCAGAGGTTGACTGCACCCCAGAGAATGTGGAAAACCCTCCCACCAGCTGAGAGGTGGATTCAGCATTGGCCCCGGCCTGGCCTTTTTCCTGGCTTCCAGAGCCCAGCACCCTCGCTCGGTCCTGCGGTCCCTGGGGCAGTGATGGCCAGAGACTATACAGCCCCAGCTCCTGGCTTCCTGCCACTTTCTCCTTCCTTCCCTCCCTCCCCTTCTCCCCAGCTGGCCCTGGCCCAGCCACCACCCACAGTGACAGCCTCATCACCACTGACGAGCCCAAGTAAGAAGCCACTTTCTTGGTGATGTGACTAAAGCCAGCCCATGGGATTGAGTCCTCAGGAGTCCGAGGTGGGGGTACTGGGTCAGCATAAACCCAGAGACCTAGAGGCTCCCCTGAGGACACGCAGAAGCACCAGCTACCTGGGGAATGCCATCAAGCCCCTTCTGTGAGCTCCTGTAGCCTGGCTGCCCTTCCCAGCTCTGCCCTGCCCTTCCAGGGACGGCCTCCAGAGTATGTCCCAGCAGGAAGCAGCTTATCTCAGAGACACTGGGGCCACTCTAAGCTGGAATCACAGCTTCATCACTTCCTGGAGTGTGACCTTGGCCAGATGCCTTCACCTGTCCCCCTGGGCTGCCTCAGTTACCCTACCTGTGTGCACCTACTCCATGTCAGGTCCTATTCGGAACACTTTTCCTACATTAATTCAACCATGAACTCCTCGCAATGACCCTAGGAGTGTGTGCTCTTCATGTGCCCCTTTTGCAGATGACAGAACAGAAACCTGCAGATGTCCCTGGGCCAGAGCCCACCCCTGATGCTCCTGCTTTATACAACACAGAATCCACCTGGCTAGCTGAGGGGAGGACTCCTTGCAATGACATCAGGCTCAGCCCACACACTCAGGCAGCTCGCATGCAGCATCTCTGCTGTTGCTGCTGTTATCATGACTTGAATACTGAAGTACTGCGTGCCTCTAGGACTCCTCCTTCTCTAACTAGGGGCTCAAGGGACAACCCTGAACGTCTGCCTTCCTCTGACTTACCCAGGGGCTATCATCATTGCATGTAGGAATGGAAGTGGAAGGGGACCCAGCTGCACCGTCTATCCCAGCCTGACCCCCAACTTCCTCCTTCATGAATTCCCTCTGAGCCTCCGTCAAACCTCCCTGTGCAAAGGGCCAGCTCAGTGCTTGGCATGCTCCAGCTTCATGGTGCTGTCTGCTGGAATGGATTGAGTGGGCTAGGAGGTTGCACGGCAGGAAGGATGAACAGAGGGAGATTAGAGTATCATGTTGCAGGTAGTGTCTCGCTCACTCGCCCAGAATGCTGACTTCCCCACACAGGAGGTGGGGCTTACCTGCAAAGCTAGAGAGCTGAATACTGTGGGCTTCCCAAGGGAACTGATCTAGTGGCCAGCTAGTGGAGAATGCCCCTACCCCAGAGAACAATGTCACATGACCCCAGTGTCCTCAAGGTGGCCTCTGTTTTGACACATTTCCAAGGTGAGACAAAGACCTGGTTCCAATTTAAGAGGCGGGAAAGTCAGCCTTGCATCTTGGTCCAACCACTCTGCCCCTCCACCCCAAAGAACTATCCCAGACCTCCTCCCACTTGGCCTGAGCAAACAAAAGAGCAGTAAGTGGACTTATGTGGGAGCAGAACCTTTCAGAGGGATCTCCACACATGATGCCTGAGGGATCCACCTTCACCTTGATATAGTCCTTCAGGTGCAACACCATGGGCTGGCAGGTGTAGAACTCCCAGATAGGGCCCTCATCCATGGTCACCCAGGATTTGAAGATGTTATAGTCCCCAGAGGCCAGTGGGAGGCAGTGCAGGAAGAGTACCAGCAGTTGCAGCATGACTGTGCAGTCCACAGGGACATGGCCCAGAGACACCCTGGAGAGGCAGCGATGGGGTCAGGTGGGACTCTCGGGCTCAACATGGAAATGCCACATCAACCAGGCGAGGGTGGCCAGGGTATCCCAGGGCCCTGAGCACTGAAGCTTTGCAAACAGTGAGGAAGTTGTTGTTTCCAAAAGGCAGAGATGGAAAATTCAGAGCCAGCATTTCTCAGACTGCTGATGGGCAGATCAGAAAGTTGTCCATAACTTCACATCCTCCTAACCTTGGTGTCACACCTCCCCCGGAGGTGAAGCTGATCAAATCAGGCAGACTCTCAAATTGTGACAGTGGATGGAAATTGGTTAAGGAGAAAATCCGCAGGGATCCTGCATGAGGATTTGTCCTTCCAATCAATCCAGGTCTTTAAAGGGCTCTTAATGGGTGAGGTTCTCAACACAACTGCAAAACAACCCTCCGGCCTGTGTTGTAGAGTTAACATAAAATCAGGAGGCAGACATGTTAGCTGGAAACATGTGCCCTCTTTGGGACTGGACTTGGCTTCTCAGACCAATAAAAGAGATTTTTTTCATATGGGCTTAAGGTGGCAACAACTGTGTGACTAGACTAGAATAAAAAGCTACTGAGGTATTAACTGGGAAGAAGGCTATTTGGCTCTGCTTTGGTGGGGCCAGCACTAATGGGGCCCAGCTGACATTGGCTGGTAGCCATTGGCAACTTATGAAGTTTCTGAGATCTCAGCTCTCAATCCATCTAGGTACCCGGGGTCTGGCTTGTCTTTCATTGTAAGAAGGGAGGAGAGAGAGAGAGAGAGAGAGAGAGAGAGAGAGAGAGAGAGAGAGAGAGCTCATTAGCAACAACACCTGCAACAAATTAAAGACAGGGAGAATAGAAATATATAAGAACAAAAGCCTCTGTCAAAATGTACAAAAGATGAGGCTGCATTAGCGAGGTCTCCTGAGAAAACTGGATTATTTTATTAATATCAGAGTTGCACATTTGGAGATTGGGCATGTTATTTAAAAGGTGATGCATTTTTCTCTCATTGATGGGAGTGTTAGTTCAGCAGAAGTGCCCCTGCTTGGGGGTCACAGACTTTCTAAAGCATCCCCAGGAGCCAAGATTTAATGGTTGCTTTAAAATACCATGACTGACAAGTCAGAATGTCAAAGTTGTTAGAGGCAGAGATGAGACTTTAAGTACAGGTGCAGCTGAGCCCGTACCTATATGTACAGACGGACAGAGTGATCCTTATACTGGCCAACCGTGAAGAGCCAGGCATGGATAAATTGCTCTCCAATCACAGGCACAATCTGAAATGACTGATTTAATTTTTTTAACTGTAATAAACTGGGGATATTAAGACTGACAAAGAGGTGACAATGTTTGTGAGATCCTATTTTTCCGATCAAGGCCAGCATTTTGCAATCATTCTTAGAAGGTACCTCTATAGACGGGTCACTATTACAATTATTGCTGTGCTATTTTAAGCTTCTGGTTACTATCATTATTTAAAATCAAAATAGATATAACTAATATATTATATCAAAATAGATATTAGTGACATGAATGTTACATTGGGAAATAACATGACTTCAGTACTGTATTATGTTCCAGACACTGGATCTGTCACCTAGAGAACCGAAGTCCAGCCAGCATGGGATTCTGGCCAAAAACACTGGCCAACAGAGCAAAGGTTACTGCAATAAGTTACAGCAGAAGCCCCTGCATGATTAATGATTCTGGTTATTATGCCTCCGATAATTGCATTTGACCTCCCAAACCATCCTGCATGTCTGACCTGGCCTGGCTGTCCCCTGACATCCTCTTCAGCGTCTGTGCATGCAAGACCCCCAAGAGTTAACTGTGTTTCCATGAAACTCCATTCTCCATCCAGACACAAAAACTCTGCTGCCAAAAATGACAAACCGAAGTGGCAGACACGTGCTGCCCTGAGCACCTGGAGCTCAGAGCAGCCTCCAGCCAGGGACCCAGGGCTCCAGAAACGGAACTCATCCATCTGCGTTAGGGCGACCCCTGGCCCTCCCTCTGGATGAAGGGCTCCTGATGGAGATGAATGAGAACCCAGCCAGGACCATTTTCCCTGTTTCACCTCTGGCTGGTTAAAGAGGAACCTTTTGTGGAGCCTGCCCAGCCTTAGAGGTGCTCCTTGCTAGAAAACTCTCAGAAAGAACGTGCCTGGTGTCTATTTTTGCAACCTGAGAAAATGTAGTAAAAAAAAAAAAATAGCGCGGCCGGCAAAGGTTTGGATGCCTCTACCCAAGTTCCTGCTGCCCAGAGCACAGCACGTTCCTAATTAATCCTTCCAGCAGTCGACTCCCAGCTGATCACTAACAGGTAGGGCACTCCTGGCTGCTGGGACAACCAGGACGCCGGGCTGCGGCTTGCAAGGAAGACGCAGCTGCCGCCTTCCTTCAGCTGCAGGACCTGCGGCTGCTAGGGGCTTGTAAGGCGCTGGACGTGGCCAGGCGCAGGGAGGCAGCAAGGCCTGGAGGCCGGGAGGCTGGGGCGCAGCAAATCTATGAATTGCACTTCTGTTAGCTTAAATGCCACACGTTTCCTGGAAAATTTAAAAAAAAAAAAAAAAAAAAAAACACCAACAACAGAATCTGCCAGGGGAAAAATGTGTTTACAACTAGTCAATCAATTGGGCATTGCTGGCATCGCAGGGGGAATTATGAGCTCAGTGCATGAATATTACAGGCGAGTTCTGCCAAAAAGAAAAAAGAGAAGGGAGGGAGATGCAGGACTCCCCGGGATAAGGAGAAGGAGCGAAGAGAGTGAGGAGTCGGCAGGGAAATTTTCAGAGTAGGAAGCTGCCTCCCCGCGGGTCGTTTTCTCCATGAAAAATTTACGTTCATCTGATGTTATTAAGAAATTGCAGCTCCCAGAAACAAATAGAATCAAAGAGTCCTCAGGAACCGAGGGGTGCTGATAACCAGGGTATTAAAACCCGAAAATTATATTGTATCAGGATTTCTGAACTCATATCTCTCTGTCTTATTGAATTAGCGCCTCCCGAGCTGGCTGGGCTTGCCAGCAGGGTCCTCTCAGAGTTGCTGTGCCCTCGCCGTGTGGGAAACTTGCCGTGGCGGGCACAGGACTCCTGGGGGCACTGGAGGGAGGGCGCTGGGGACTTCTGGGGTCTATGGTGGGGGGGAATCCAGCCCACCTCAAGGTTCCTTCTCTGTCCTCCGCAAGGGGGCGAAGGGGGTGAAATCTGCCTCCATGGGAGGGTGGGGGTTCGGAGAGGAAAGGGGAGCTTGCTCTGAGAGGTCACCTTCCCGTCCTCTGCCCCAAGCGGGGTCCAGCAGGCGCCCCGCGCTCACCGCAGCCTCAATGGGCATCCGAGTTCCAGCGGCCCGGGTTTCCCCCTGCTCCGGAGAGGGTCATTTCCCCGGGCACTGGTTTCCCGCCCTAGAAAGCCCCAGAAAGTTGGGCGCGGGAGGCGGGATGCGAGTAGTTGGACCCGGGGTGGGTCCCGGCGGGCGGCTGGCGGGGTCGAGGCCGGGACCAGGGTCGAGTCCGCGCTTCTGGCCTGCTGCGAGCTCTGTGCCCAGCACACCGACGGCCCGGCAACCCCGCAGCGGCTTTTTGTCTTCTCAAAGTTGCGAGCAAGCCACGGGAGCAATTAATCATTAAGCCTGTAAAAAAGGCCCGCCCGAACGGAGGTGCCTACTTTTTTGGCACCGCCTCCCTTAATTAAAAGACCCCGGGGCAGAGCGCCTGGAAACTGGCTGGATTGTTTGCCGCCGCAGACCCCCCTCCCAGATGCCCAGCAACTTACTCCGGAGCGGGCGGACCCAGCGAGCCCACGGTCCTCTCCTCCTGCCTTCCCGCCGCCTCTGCTTCCCCGACCTGGGTGACACTCAGTTCCAGGTTCGACTCTTCGCCGACCCGAGCTGGTGCCTGCGCCCCCTCACCTCTGACCCCCTCCCGAAGCCGGAAGAAGTTTCCAGCCGAGGCGGAGCTGGCCAGTTTCTCTGTGCAACTCACAGGCTCCCAGTTTTCAGAGAAATGGGAGAGCACTGAATGGGGGTGGCTCTTCGCGATGGCGGTGGGATTGGGGAAGAGGGGCAGGAGCAGGGTTAGTTTCCTTTTCCTTAACACATCTGAGCATCCTTGCGACAACCCTCCCCACCACACACACACACACACACACACACACACACACACACACACACAGGCGTGCGCGTGACGGAAACGACCCAGGGAAAGTCGGCCAGAAAGACAAGCTACCCCTTTAAGATGCTGCTACGAACGCACCCTCACACACCCCGCTGGGGCGACTCCAGGCTCCTAGCAGCTGACACCAAACAACTTTTTCATCCGAGCCTCTGCCGGGCGGCTATAAGCGGCTCCTGGGCCCGGGCAAGCCTGAATGGTCACCGAAGCCCTTTAAAAATGAAACCAGCCCGGCCAAGCTGAAGCCTCTCCCCCGCGCCCACCCGCCTCTCGGGCTCTCCCTGCCCGCCTTACCCCGGCTCGGAGCGGCCAAGACCCAAGACCCGGGAGGGCTGAGGACCGCCACCCTCCGGCGCTGTGCCTCCCGCCTCGGGCTGGCGCTGGGCGGGGGCGAGGGCCGAGGGCTGCAAGCTGCTGCTCCTTCCCGCGCCGCTCCAACCCCTGTGGCCGCCACCGCCGCCGTCAGATCCGGGCCGGTGAGCACTCCGGCCTCCGGGGGGGCCGCCCGCTGCCATCCCCGAGACTCGGGCCGGGGGAGGGGGCCGCTTGCGCCGCCGGCATCGCCCGCTCGAGCCTAGCAGGAGGTTGCCGCTAACAAGTGCAAACTTTTTGGCCCCCATGGGCGGCCGGGGAGGACCCACGCTCGGGCGTCGGGCAGCCCACCCCCCGGCCCGGGTGGGTTTCGCGGCGGCTAGTCGGGGAGCCGGGCATCCCCCCGGCGCGGCGCGGGCCAGATGGCGGGCGCTTCACGGCCCCCCTGCACTCCGCTCCAAGTTAATGCTGAGGCTAAATCCTCTTGCCATCACTCTCGATCACCATTGGGGCTTTTATTTCTGGGTCTGATCCAGGCTTTAACACACCATCCCACCACGGAGCAACGGTCTTCTTAAAGGTGCAGGAATGAAATACTTCAGGGCTCAGGGGACCTGCCACAGCCCGGGGAAGGGCGCTGCGAGCAGGGGCGTCCCGGAGGGCTGCAGCCAGGGTGGCCCCAGCAGCCTCTGGGGGGTCGCTTCCTAAACATCGCCTCCTGGCCCGGGGACCAGTGGGTCCCTGTGCCCAGAGCGCATCCTCAGCCGCCTCCGGCCAGGCGCAGCCAAGCTGCAGCTTCCTTTTCCAAAACCCGGGGCCTGCCGGGGTGCCAGCGCCCACAGGTGTGGGGTCTGCCCCATGGCACGAGGGAGGGGGCCAAGTGGAGTCAGTTCCCCCACCCTCCACAGCCAAGGGCTCAGGGCTGCTCCTTGGTCTCTCCCCGTGAAGTGCTGCCACCCAGAAGGACCCAAGCAGTGGGTACAGGGGTGGGTGGGTGGATTTGGGGAGATGGGGATGGGGAGCAATCTAAGCGCACAACCAGAGCCTGAATACCAGCTGACATCGCGGCCTCCACCCTGATGGGCCCTGCTTTTGAGGAAGCCAAGCCAGCTTTGCAGAAAGTGCAGAGCAGGGGGGCAGGAGGGGCCTGCCTGAGGGGTTCTCTGCCTCCCTCCCAGGCAAGCACGGGAGGGAGGTGTGGGAGGGCTCTTGTAGCCACAGCCCTGGGCAGGGCAGAGGCTGCTCAGTTGGCAACACGGCATCGGGCAGCCCTGGGCTCTCCGACCCACTGGAGGTTTCCTGACAGGCTGCCTCCCAGGGCTTCAGGGAGAGTTTCCACATCTTCCAGGAGCACATGTGTTTTTCAGACACTCCTGGCCTCCTGGGGTGGGCTCCCTGTAGTCTTGAGCAGCCAGCACTGTCATTTGGATGCATCCAGAGCAAAGGGCCTGAGGACAGTGACAGAGGCAGAGAGAGACCAGCCCAAGGTCACAGAGGGTGTTGGGAACGGAGCAAGACAAGGCACCTCAGTGCCCCGCCCTGCTGCCACCCTTCACCTCCACCTTAACACTTACTTGCCCTCAGCTGCTCTGAAAATTGGAGAGGGAGTTAGACTGCTGAATAATATTTAGAATCTCTGACTAAACAAGCAGAGGATGCAGAAATAAAGACTGTCATCTGCTGTAATAACAATAATAATATATTTATTGAGCACCTTTTTTATGCCAGACTCCATGCAAACCAGTCTGTGTGTGTTATTTGCTGAAGCCCTATGACTTCACTGCTAGTAGCGAAGCCCCAAGTTCGAGATGTTAAGTAACTTGCCCAAGGTCACATAGCTAAGGAGGACTCTGGCCAGGGAGGCAGGGCTCTTGGGTTCCCAGGGGGCACTCTGTCACTGGCCTGGCTGGCTGGTTAACTTAGAATGAGGCCCAGATTGCTTTGGGGCTCAGTTTCCCCGTATGTGAGATATGAATGGTAAATCCTCCTTTTTTTCAAAAAGGGGTAAAAACGGCCACGGTGTGCCTCTGTCTGCATATGCTCTCAGATCCGTCCCACTGGAGATGGGCCCATCCCACCAGCAGCCTAGGAAGGCAGATGCAGGCAAGCTCCTGGTTACCTGCTCTCTGCAGGCAGGAGGAAGCTCCTTGGGAGATGAGAACAGATCTCAGGGGTTTAATTTTTAAGCATCCAGCCTGCAGGCAGCAGTGAAGGGCAGGGTGTGGGGCTCCCACACAGGTTGAGTGATGACCACGGTCATCCCTCAGCTTGCTGTCACCCCGGGGGCAGGGTCATCAATCCCTGGGAACCGCCCTGCTCCTCCATCATCGCTGCAGACTGGATGCTGTCAGGAACGGCCAAAGAGACGTAGAAAAGCTGCTTCTTATTTGTAGTTCATCTGAACATGGTGGAGGGACAGGGTGCCTCCTCCCTAGCATGGCCAGGATGGTTTCAATGACCCAAATGCAAAGATATTTGCCACTAGAAATAATTTCTTTTGAGAAGGAATCTTGCTCTGTCACCCAGGCTAGAATGCAATGGCATGGCCTCAGCTCACTGCAACCTCCACCTGCCAGGTTCGAGCAATTCTCCTGCCTCAGCCTCCCGAGTAACTGGGATTACAGATGCCCACCACCATGCCAGGCTAATTTTTGTATTTTTAGTAGAGACAGCATTTCACCATGTTGGCCAGGCTGGTCTCGAACTCCTGACCTCGTGATCTGCCCACCTCGGCCTCCCAAAGTGCTGAGATAACAGGCATGAGCCACCATGCCCAGCCTGGAAACAAATTTAATGTGCCTCCCTGCCAGCCCCCACCTCCCCAATACTCGCTGCCTCTGCAACAAGCTGATGCCAACAGGTTTTTTTAAGGGACCTATGCCAGAAGCTGTCTTCTGGTCTCCTCATTTCCAAATCCCAGGATAATGGAAATAGAGTCAGGGTAATGGGCTTTTCTTGGCTCAGCCATTACCACACTGTGTGGTTGGAGGAGATCCCTTCCTTGCTCTTGGCTTCAGCTTCCCCATCTGCACCATGAGGGGATTTGCCCAGGACAGTGGTCCCTCTGCTATGATCCTGAGTCAAGCACACTCCACAGCAGCCTCCAGGAGATGATGTTCCTTTCAAGTGAACCATAAAGCACTTATTTTCCAAGATAGGGACAAATATGATTTCAGCCATGTGGGGACCAGGTGGTTGAGGGACGTTCTTTTTTAAACTTCATTAAGGTACCTTCTGACAAATGACCTTTTTCCAGCAATGAAAAGAAGCTAAGCACCAGGGGCAGGAAAGTGTTAATGAATCTCCCCGAAAATAACCGCTGGCTCCCCTCTCTCCAGCAGCCTAATCATCCTCTTCACTGGTGGGATTTTGGCTGCAATGCACAGTTTTAATTTGAATTGTGTATGTGAAATCTGCTATCAAAAAGCACCTGTGAACAATGCATTTAATTTTATTCCATCTATATTTTTTAAAAAGGATTTGTATATAACCATACATATGATTGTATACAAGTCCACTATATATATATAGACAAGTCCATTCTATATGTGGACAATGAAGATATACAGCAAAGTATGAACAGGGGAGATGAGGGAATATCCTTTCTGGTTGCTTGACTCCTTTACAATGAGAAAATATGCATGGTATAGATGAGTAACAGGAAATTATAAAGTCACAAGCAAAAATAATCTACCAGCTTTATAATGAGAGGTAACAGATGAGGTCCTGGCCCTCTGGGGACTTCCAAGAGATGGCAAGTCCTGATGCAGACAGACAGACAGAAAAAATGAGCTCACCTTGCTGATTTAAGTCAATTGCAAGCTCAAAGGATACCCCCTACCAAGTTCTCATCCCTCTCCTCGCTCACTCTGTTCACTTAAGCCAGGCCAAGATTTTGATTCTTCAAGAAACTCTTTGTCCCCTTGACCTTGAGCAGTTGAGATGCAGCTTTTAAGGAGGTGGTAAGATCCTGTGTCCAGGACCATCTAGGGGATTTCAAAACACCTTGGGGGTCCTTCCATTGCCAAGGGAGGGGCAGGAGGAACCCAGGGCCTTCCCCAAGGTGACACTTCCAGGCAGTGGCAGAGGCTGCTAGAAGCACTCTTACCCCTCCCTGTCAGTCCTCAGCTCCAATCTCTAGACCATACTCCCATTAATTATTATTACGGTATTAATCATACATGTGATTAATTCAGCAATGGTGATTTGTAATTGATTGCATTTCTTATGGCACCTTTCATACACACATCTCCCAAGATGTGCACTGCCTTCAACAAGAGACACGTAATGTGGAACGTGTTCTTTGCTTGCCTGCATTTTGTTGGATAAACTTCTCTTTGGAGAGGCAGGGGGCTAATGGCCTTTGAGCACACTGAGCTTGCCAGTCCTAGTTCCATGCCCATCTCCCTGAGTACTGCAACTCAGTGGCACCTTGCCTTGCCCAGTGGCAGCCATACTGTGGGAATCGTGTGGACCTCACTCCATTGGCAGGCAAGTCTGCCTGGGCCCCAGGCTCTTGGACAAGGCCAGCCTGCCCTGACTGGGAAGCGGTGCCACAAAGTGGCTTGGATGAGGGCTCTCGAGCCTCACTCTCTGGATATGAGTCATGCCTCGTATGACTGGTCAGCTAATTAGTGAATTAGCTGTGCGACCTTGAGTTAGCTACTTCCCTCTCTGCCTTGCTTTACCCAAATGAAAAATGAGATGATAATAGTCTCCATCTTCCTAGGGTTACAGTAAAGATCAAATACAATGATGGACAGAAAGCAAGTAGAACCTGGCACATAGTAGGTGCTCAATAAATGTAAGCAGCAATTGTGGAACCTTAGGCCTGGTTCCAGCAGCAGCAGCAGCTCTGTGTCTCGACTGGCCTCTTCCTTTCTATGGGTTTCAATTTTCTCAGCTGTGAAATAGGATGATCACTGGACCTTGTTGGTCCTTCCAGATCTTAAATGAGCACTTAATACAGTCACAGTTGAAATTCAGGTCTTCAGAGTCAAGCAGCCCTGAGCTCCCATTCCTGCTCACCATCTCCCAGCTATGAGACTCACCTTGCCAAGCCTCAGTTGCTTCATCTGGAAAATGGAGGTTACAATGGTCTCCAGTACCTAGGTTGGTCTATGGATTTAGTGAGCTAATGCTTGAAACCGATTTGGCTTCTAGAAAGTGCTTAATACAAGGTGGATCTGGTATTACACACTCAGGCACAAAGCACAGCAGTTTGCTGACGATCTCCAACTTCTGCCTTACCGCCACTCTGTGAAAGAGACTCTTCTTCTGGCCATTCTTCAGAAGAGAATATCAAGGTCAAGGGATGTGTCTTGGGTAATTCAGGGAGCACAGGGCTCCTCTTTGAATCCAGGCCTCATGGGTGGGCTCACTGATGTGTGGGCTCTGTCCTAAGTTTATCTTTCCAAGATTGTTTCTTCCCAACAGCTCTGGGGGGGAACTGGTATTGCAGTCTCCACTTGCCAGCAAAAGATACGGGGACTAGCTGGATGAGGTGGCTCCTGCCTGTAATCTCAGCACTTTGGGAGGCTGACGCAGGCAGATCGCTTGAAGTCAGGAGCTTGAAACCAGCCTGGCCAACATGGTGAAACACTGTCTCTACTAAAAATACAAATATTAGCCAGGCATGGTGGTGTGCACCTGTAATCCCAGCTACTCAGGAGGCTGAGGCAGGAGAACCGCTTGAACCTGGGAGGCGGAGGTTGCAGTGAGCTGAGATTAAATTGCACCACTGCACTCCAGCCTGGGTGACACAGCAAGACTCTGTCTCAAAAAAAAAGACTCAGGGACTGGGAGTGTCTTGGTGCCTTCTCCAGGGCTCATGGCATGTGAGCCCTGGGCAGGTGAGAACAGTCCCTGTGGACTAGGTGGAAATACCACCTTGCCTTTGCATACAAAGTTTCTTCCATCAGAAGCCTGACTGGGATCCTTCCAATCTGTGAGTTCCCATGGAAATGTCTCTTTCCCGAGTTCCAGCAGCATGATAGGGAGAAGAGAGCAGCAAAGCTCAGCCCAGAAGAGCCCAGGGTCCTCCAGGCAAAGCTGCTCAGATCCCTGGGGAGGGATGGCTGCTTCAAGAAGGAAGCCCACCCCCTCCACCCTCCATGAAGCAGCAGAGAGCCAGGTTCACAGGCAGGCAGCCTCTGGGAAGACCCAGAGGCAAGACCCATTGCTTCTTGCTGCCATAAATTCTGGAGTCTCTGAGGACTCCTCAGGCTCGGGAGACAGGATGCAAAAAAGCATAAGCACCTCTTTCTCAGCGAGAGCAGGAAACTGCCCAACCCTGCCAGCTTTAAGCTCAGGGGGCATCTTCTGAGCAATTGTGGGCTACCCACTGAGTATCTACTGTGTGCCAGCATCCCCCAGCCCTGGAATGGCCATGGTGACAGATTCACAGGTTCCTGCCTTTTGGGTGCAGCAAGTATAGTGAGATTATCCACATTGCAGGGACCACGCTGCCTGTGCACCTCACAAAGGTTGTCAAAGCACCTACTACATGCCAGGCACAAGCCAAACCAGGGAGGTGGTGCCATGTGGAGAAAATGTGAGTGTGTATGTGTGTGCATATACACACACACAAGGGCATGCAGGCAGAGTATGAGCATGCTGGCCTGGCAGTGTTGCCAAAAACACTAGACAACCCAGAGTCAATGGTGGAGGTGAGTCCTCCCTCTCAGGATAGCAGACAAGGGAAGTTCAATCTAGGAAAGCCAAGAGCAATCCCATGCTCCATGGAAACCCAGACCTCAACTCCCACTGCTCTGGGCCTCAGTTTCCTCATCTGTCAAGTGGGGATAGTCATGGCACCTACCTCCTGGGGTTGTTGGACACATTCACTGAGAAAATGTGTAGGAATTATTCCAGGTAGCAGGTGCTCAAGAAACGTCAGCTCTGATTAGTCATCATTGGTCGAGTCTCTCCTATGGCCAAGGTTCTCTGTTCCATGATAATGGGAAGTCCAGGGGAATACTGCTCTGTGTCATAAGAGCAATGGGGTTAGACTAACCAGTGTCACCTGGTCATCAAGCCCAGGAAATAAGTGGGGACATCAGCCTCAGCTCCCCTCACAGCCACAGTGTCTCCTTTCATGCATAACTATTCAGAAGCTGCTCTTGGATCTGAATCTGAATTTTCATCCTCACCCCACCCATTCCTCTCCCACTGCTGGGACAGTTTCTGCAGACTCACAGCATAGGGAGCAAAAGTTGTGGAAGGAGCCACAGCTACCTGAGCCATGGAATCTTTCTCCTGGGTCCACCCCATCCTCCCACCAGGTGTGCAGACCTCTCACAGGCTCCGGCAGGGGTGTCTGGAGGTGATCGGGAGGAGGTTTGCACCAGCAAGGAGAGCAGGAGCTGAGGAAAGGCTGCAATCAGAAGGGAAAATACATTAACAGCAGGAGGAAGCTTCCTCCCCCTCCCACCCAGCAACTCCTCACCTAAAGGAAAACATTTTTCTTCCTTAGTGAGCAGGTGATCTGGGCCCTCCAGGACAGCCAAGCAGATGTGGCCTTCCTCTCAGACATGTGCTGATCACTAAATAATTGACCCAGTTATAGAACTACCAGCTCTGCGTCTCGGCCCTCTGCCTCCTACTGCTCCGGGGAGCCCACAGATCCTGCAGCAGCCTTCATAGCATCGTACTCCACCCACTGCTCTCCTGATCGTTCTGGTCTTTCAAAAAGAGCCCCATGTAAGCCCCACCCCAAAAGCACCCACTTGTAACCATGCAAAGTCCTGCCCAGATGAATGACGGCTGTAGGCAAGCTGGGCACAGCAATCTTTGTAACACAAGGCAGACGAAAATTCTGGAAGACGACCCATGGTGAGAAACTGACCAACAGAAAGGTCTTCCCCGGCTGCCTCCTTTCTGATCTCATGTGCACACTCACAATAAGTTGTCACCATTGTCATACAAACTCTTGGCTCATCAAAACACTGAACTCAGTCCTATGACCTTGGCCCTGGGCCTTGTTCTGAATCTTGCTGAAAAGAACCAGTGATGTTTCCCCAGACGTCTCCATGCCTGTGCTTTCCAGCAGTCCAGGATGTAAGACATAGTGAGACAGGGTCCCTCTCTCTTCCTCATCCTGCTGTGCTCTTGGTCAACTTTTTTTTAGATGGAGTCTCACTCTGTTGCCCAGGCTGGAGTGCAGTGGCACCATCTCGGCTCACTACAACCTTCACCTCCCAAGTTCAAGTAGAACTTGAGGCTTCTGCCTCAGCCTCCTACTACAGGTGCACACTACCATGCCCAGCTAAGTTTTGTATTTTTAGTAGAGACAGGGTTTCACCATTTTGGTTGGGCTGGTCTAGAACTCCTGACCTCATGATCCACTAGCCTTAGCCTCCCAAAGTGCTGGGATTACAGGTGTGAGCCACCATACCTGGCCCTGGTCAATCTTTTCTATTCAAAGGAAAGCCTTAGGATCACCTCCCTAGAAGGTGGCAGGTATCATCACTCACAAAGTCAACTCCTGATCTTGGGAAGCAGCTTGGATTTCTCATTTCATGACACTCAACCTAATGGATGGAGACAGCTCCAGCTGCCACTGGTTTCTCGCTCCATTGATTTGGCTGGCCATTGCCTGAGACCTCTAGGATGTCCACACTTAACTCATGCTGCCCCCATTTCTAGAGGTGGGGCTCCTCCACCTCCTGGGGATCCTGGTGTGTTGTCCCCTCTGGGGATTCCTCGCAGGCTCTTCTGCCTCCCACCCTCACCCTTCACTCCTTTTTCACTGGGTTCATTTTTTTACTGGTTGTGTAAATGCAGATGTGTCAGCTGGGAGAGAGAGGCAGACAGGGTCACTCGGCCACATGCTTTGCTTTTTGTGTCACCTGGGAGTTGGAGGGACATGGCTTCTCACATCTCACCCCACGGAAGACTCCCAGGAGATTTTCCTTTTGAATCTGAGAAAACAAAAGTTCTGGGCCTGATGTACTGCTGGTTCTGGAGCCCAACTTGGCCACACAGTGAAGTTCTGTGGGTATCTGGCCCCCTCTCCGCCCTGCCCAGGGGCTCTGATACCTTCTCTGTAGCTCTGATGACCCCAGCTCCTTACACTGCTTTTGGACATCACCTTGGGGCCTATGGGGCCCTGAGTCAAGCATGGGTGGAGTGGTCACCTGGGGATGCTGAGATGGCCCCAGCGTGGTCCTCCAGTGGCCTATATGACACTCTTCGGCCACATTTGAAGTAAGCCTGGCATTTATGAGCCTGGCCTCAGAACCCAACATCTCAGGCTGAGAGTCCCTGTGCTGCCACTTGCATCCCTGGGCACGCCTCCTCACCTCAACTTTTCATCTGTACAATGAGCCAAACAGTGTCACCTCTCAGGGTTGTTGTGAGAAGTTAATTATGCAATCATGACTGCAGGGTGCTCAGAAGGGTGTAGGAGCCCCACATGTGATCAACCTGCCAGGAGCAGGTGAACCCTTGACCCTGGAAATTGTCCCCAGCCCGAGCAGAGGGGCCTCCCCTTCCCTAGCACAGCCTTTGGGCCTCTAGTGACAGGGAGTGCCCACCCCACCTCAAAGGGGAAAGGCCAGCTGTGGCTTTGAATTTATAAGGCAGTAAACTAGGGCAACATTGGAAGCCAGAGAAAATGCACTTTCCTGTCCAAAAGAGGGACAGATCCCTGAACTCCTATCCAAATTGACTCATTTTCTGAGGTTGCTTACATCACCCATCTGCCATGAAGCCAAAAGCACCACCTCTCTCTTCCAAACCCTGACTCAAAACCTGCATAACAGAACATGTGCCAGACCTGGAGGGAGGGTACTTACTTGTCCCCACCTTACAGATGGGAAACTGAAGCTCTGAAAGGTCAAACAACTTGCTCCAAGTCCTACCCCAGGATCCAAACACGCACCTGTGACCTCACGACCAGTGCCTTGACCCTTCCCCTCCCACACTTCTTAGCATTTCTTGCCCCAGCTCTGTTCCCTGAAAGCTATGGGACCATGGCTGAGTCCCTGACTCCATTTCTGGGCTTCAGGATCTTCATCCATCAGGGGAGGGGTTTGAGCTGGTGACATCTCAGGGTCCTTCCAGTGTTAACATTTTCAGTTAAGCTGCTGGCCTCCTCAGTCCTTTCCTGATGCAGGAGTCTGAGCTCACCCAGTACAAATGTTTCCCTGAATGATCAACAGAATGACAACTCCCAAAGGAGAGGAGTGACATGTGTCAACAACAGGATTGTTAGAAGCCTGACATTAACATGCCACCCACACGGCACAGGTGACGCCCCAGGCAGCCAGCAGTGCGGCCACTGGGGAACACAGAGGCAGTGGGCCAGGTAAATGGGCCTGAGCTTCTGGTCTGCACTTTGATTTTTAATTTTTGCCACTGTGGGCTGCAGAAATGCCTTACAGTACACCAGGAGAAACTCTCCTTTTGCAGCTAAATAGCCAAACATGTATGGAGCAACTGCTCTGTGTCTGCAGGGCCTTGGGAGCCCAGGGGTGAGGCTGGAACCTCTTAGCCTGGTGTGAGCAGGCAGTTTCCAGAAAGAACCCCTTGGCATGAGGCATTGGCACTGCTTGTGGGCTGCTGCTATCCAGCTGGTCTGCTCAAGGGCCACCACTCCCATTTGCTGAAATGTTGAAATCCTTCATGCATTTACTGTTGGCAAAGAGCCACTATTCTGGGCGCCTGGAGGGTCTCTGCATCCTGCTTCCTGAGCCACTCAGCACCCTTCCTTGGAAGCCTCTGGATAGCTAGACCTCCCCAAACCCAGCAGCTACCTGGGCTAGTGCCTGGCACAGCAGCAGGACCTCCAGGGCTCATGCCTGCACTCACCTGGGCGGCATCCCTGGCCTGCTGGTTGTTCTGTACCCTGATAATCACTGCTGACCTCAAACACACATGTGCCCATGCCTACAGCCCAGATTTTGGGGTGATGTGGTTCTCTGCTGTCCTATGAGACTTCCTTGGGTGTTTTCAAGAAGACCCCACTTCCAAGCATTCCCCTCAGGGCCCAGGTCACTGGGTTCGGCCACCTTGGGGTCTCCCCACAGCACAGCAGGAAGGCGACCTCTGGTTCAGCAGATCAGGAAGGTGATTTCTTTGCTTCACTGTCCCCAGAAACCTTCCTGCAGCTAAGTCCACTCACCACTCTGCATTTTATAACCAGAGAGGAGAGTGGCTTCTGCCTCTGGAAGAGGGGGCTCTTCCCTGGCTGTCCTTATCTGCTCTCTCTCTCAGGCTCAGATGGAGAAGTGCAGCAGGCAGAGAGGGTGAAGAGAGGGCTAATTCCAAGTCTTAGTGTTGACCAGGGGTCTGTTTTGAGCTGGACCCCAGGTTTTCAGGACAGGGTATTGTGATCGAGTAGTCATGACTGCCTGGCAATGGATTTGTCATGTCTGTCTGGGAGCAGGGACAGGCACATTGGACACCATGTTCTCCCTGTTCTAGAGGATGAGAATCACTCTCTGCCCCAACCCTATAGAGATCCCAGGGCCACACCAGACACACACAGTGCTTGAAAAATGCATTCAATTGAGGGCAATGTTAAACATGAACCAAGCAACCTGTGTGTATTATTATAATTATTATTAGTAGTACTATTTGAGACAGGATGTCACTCTGTTACCCAGGCCAGAGTGCAGTAGTGAGGACATGTTTCTACCTCCCAGGTTCAGGCAATTCTCCCACCTCAGCCTCCCATGTAGCTGAAACTACAGGTGTGTGCCAGCATGCCTGGCTAATTTTTAAAATTTTTGTAGAGATAGGGGTCTCACCATATCATCCAGACTGGTCTCTAACTCCTGGGCTCAAGAAATCCTCCCATCTTGGCCTCCCAAAGTGCTTGAATTACAGGTGTTAGCTGCCATGCCTGGCCAACCTGTGTTCATTGACCACATGTTACGTGCAACTAGCTGTCATGTGCAACATAGGGAGAGGAACTGGGAGTCATGTTTCCAGGAAATTTGAAGGTTCGTTTATCCATCCATCCATTCATTCATTCCCTCCACAGTTATTTACTGAGTGCCTTCAGTGCACCAAGCTGTGTTAGGGTCTGGAGATACAGACCAGAGTCTGCTCCAAGGAGCTTCCAGGGAGCTCCCTGTGTGGGGAGCCAGACAGGTGAGTATGGTGGAGTGCAAGCTGCCACCGGCAGAAGGAGGGTGCACAGCCCTGCTGTTCTTCTCCCTGGCAGTAGTGCCCTCCCAGGACCAGCCAGGGTTATTAATATCCTGCTGAGTCAAGGGGCTCTTGAGTTTCAGCATCACAAGATGCTGAGACTGGGCGCCGCAGATACTTCTGACTTCAGACTGCCCTCTCCTTCCACACCGCTTCCACCTCCCCTTCCTTGCCTCACCCCTACCTGCTGAAGGCTATTGGGAGGGTGGCAAGTGCTGATGGAGCAGGTCTGGCTGTGGGAGAAGGGGAAATGCGGGAATGAGATCTTGGGAAAGAGATGGTTCCAGTCCCCACTATAACACTTTCACCATATAACCCGATTCGAGCAATCTCACTACTCCAAGTCCCCTTATCTACACAAAGGAAATAGAGACAGCAATTACGCAGCATGAAATGGGCCGATCGTGCCAAGGGATGAGCCTGAGTAGGTATTAAAAAGTGATGTCTATTCATCTAACAAGTACCCACAGGGCCGTTCCATGTGCCTTATGCAGAAGAATGACAGAGAACAAGACTGGTAAATAGGTCAGGAGGCAGAGAGTCACAGGGTCAGATGGAGCTTATGGGGGGTGGTGCCCAGGACTCTGCAGCTCCCACCCTATGTTTCCCCTGACACAGAGCCCTGTCCATACCATGCTGTGACCTCCTGGTTACTGGTGCCCCCTCCCCACACCTCCACCAGACTGCAAGCTGCACGTGGGAAGGCTTTGCCTGGCTGGCACAGGGAGGACCTGAGCCATGCCCATGGTAGGTGCTTGGTACGTTTGCTAGCTGAATGAACCGACAAGCGATCAGGAAGAAGAGGGGTATATGCGGTTTATGTTAAATGACTTCGGTGTGCTAAGGTAAAGCTAAGTAATTAGTGTATTAATAGGATCAGCATAGATGCTAATTGGAATATTTAAAATTAAATTTGGCCAGACACAGAGGCTTGCACCTACAATCCCAGCACTTTGGGAGGCCAAGGAGGGAGGATAGCTTGAGGCCAGGAGTTTGCAAACAGCCTGGGCAATGTAGCAAAACTTCAACTCTCCAAAAAATAAAAAAAATTAGCTGGGCATGGTGGCGGGCGTCTGTAGTCCCAGCTACTTGGGAGGCTGAGGCAGGAGAATTGCTTGAGTCTGGGCAGTGGAGGTTGCAGTGAGCCAAGACCATGCCACTGCACTCCAGCCCAGGCAACAGTGTGAGACTCTGTCTCAAAGTAATAATAATAATGACAATGAAATTGCATTTCCTTCTAGTTCTTGCTACTGCACACCTCTCTCTCTCTCTCTCTCTCTCTCTCTCTCTCTCTCTCTCTCCTGAATAGGATTGTCTTACCTGTCAGCTTTTTCCCCTCACCCACACTCTGACAATCATAACTCTGAAACATATTCTCTGTGTTCAGATGAGAAAGGCAGAGGTCTGTCTGTGGGTTGGTATGACTCCAGTTCTCCCAAGCTTCCTAGAATTCCTGCAGTGGGTCAAGGGGCACCACGAACTCCCTGCCTTGAAGAAGGGAGACCCCTGCCACCACAGCCTGCAGTGGGGCTGCCCCCTCACCACCCGCTTTCTCCTCCTCCCACTTCCAGGAATTCCTTGGGGTTTTCCCACCCTAGAGGAGCAGGAGGAAGAAGAAAACAGCATGGCAACTGGAGACGAGGGGCCAGGTGGGGCTTATATGTGAGTTGGGAAGAATATAGCAGTTCAAGGACACAACAGATGAGTAAATGAATGACCGTGGAAGCCCCTCAGCAGACAGTTCAGTTCCTCACCTGTACCTTTGATGCCATCACCTGGGCCCACACCCTTTCTCCCTGATTCATTCCGTTCCCTGGCCACCCTCAGTTTCCCATTGCCTAGAGGCTGAGGTTTACCTGTTCCACTCATGTGACACTAGTCCAGCTTCACCCTTAATGTTGCTCCCACCTGCCCCCCCACTGCAATCTGGGGTCCAGGCTGTTTCCCATACATACCTGGGATATTCCTGGCCTGGACTTCTCTTCCTTGGGACAAAATAGTGGCCTCCAACCCAGGCCTGCTGTCAACATAGGTCTCCAGGAAAATTTATGGGGCATCGGGCTGACCCTGCTGCTCCCTCCTCTGAGGAGCCATCCCTGGCTCTCCCACCTGGAAGAGCTAACTCCAGCCCCTGAACCCTGACTTGGACTGCTCTAGTGGGAATGGTGTGATTGTGACAAAGCTTATGGCTCTGCAGACAACTGGCTTGGAGCCCCAGCCCCCACCCTCCATGGACATGTGACTTGGATGCATTAGTGAATTTCTCTGAACCTCAGTCTCCCCACATGCAAAATGGGAATAAGAATAGCCCCTCTCCCATGGGATTGTTTTGAGCATTGGAAAAGATCACATAGGCCGGGTGTGGTGGCTCACACCTGTAATTCCATCACTTTGGGAGGCCAAGGTGGAAGAATTACCTGAGCCCAGGAGTTCAAGACCAGCCTGGGCAACATGGCAAAACCCCATCTCTATAAAAAATACAAAAATTAGTTGGGCATGGTGGTGTGCATCTGTGGTCACAGCTACTCAGGGGGCTGAGGTGGAAGAATTACCTGAGCCTGGGGAGATCAAGACTGCAGTTAACTGTGATTGTGCCACCTAACTCCAACCTGGGCAACACAGTGACACTCTGCCTCAGAAAATAAACAAAAGAAATATCATGCACAGAGTTCACTTAAAGCCACATGTATTGGGCCGGGTGCAGTGGCTCACACCTGTAATTCCAGGACTTTGGGAGTCTGAAGAAGGCGGATCACAAGGTCAGGAGTTTGAGACCAGCCTGGCCAACATGGTGAAACCCTGCCTCTACTAAAAATACAAAAATTAGCCCGGCATGGTGGCAGGCGCCTGTAATCCCAGCTACTTGGGAGGCTGAGGCAGGAGAATTGCTTGAACTCAGGAGGTGGAGGTTACAGTGAGCTGAGATTGGGACACTGCATTCCAGTCTGGACAATAAGAGCAAAACTCCATCTCAAATAATAATAATAATAATAATAATAATAATAATAATAAAACCACATGTATCAGTAGCGCTTGGTCTTGAACCTGAGAGGTAGAGGTTGAGCTTGGTGATCATGGCTGTGAGTACTGTCTCACGGGCATTGCAGCTATTTGGAAATACATACAGTGTCCTCTGCTAGGTTAAAAGCACTCATTTAGCCTGTTATCCATCCCTTTACCACTTCCCCAATCTCAGGCCTTGTCCATTTGACCAGGAGGAGGAAGAGGGGATGGAAGGAAGGAAGTAGGGAGTGGTCATGGGAAAAAAGGCAATGCTGCTCTCACCTCCTGTCACTGCGTGATTAGCCTGTGCCAGGCACTGGACTTTACAGCCTTTTCCTTTATCCCCCTCTCTGAGCTGTAACCAGTTGTTTCCCTTGTTTACAAATGAGGAAATTGGCTGGGTGCAGTGTCACACACCTGTAATCCCAGTACTTTGGGAGGCCAAGGCAGGTAGCCACCTGAGGTCATGAGTTCAAGACCAGCCTGGCCAACATGGCAAAATCCAGTCTCTACTAAAAATACAAAATATTAGCTAGGTGTGGTGGTAACCACCTGTAATCCCAGCAACTTGGGAGGCTGAGGTAGGAGCATCACTTGAACCCAGGAGATGGAGGTTGCAGTGAGCTGAGATCACCCCATTGCACCTGGGCAACAAGAGCGAAACTCTGTCTTGAAAAAAATAAAAATAAAAAAGCAATAAGGCAATCGAGGAGGTCCAGAATAGTTAAGTCTCTGACCCAAGGTCACCCAGCTCGTTGGAAGCTGAATCCAGGTCTACTGACATGGAAGCCAGGGCTCATGAAACCTTCAGGCACTGCATGGCCAAGAGGGCCACTCATGTATGTACATGCCCAGCCAAACACTCTTGGGAGTCCCAAGCCCTCTTTTCAAAAAGAGACTTTTTAAGCCAAGTTTCAACAGGAGTGAAGGGTGTCTGAGGAGCGGTTTGGGGACTGCTGCCCTGCTGAGAAGGAAGAGCTGCCATTTGGCACGTTGGACCAATCCTGCCCCATGCTCTACGCAGGTGCTATTTTCATACTATTTCATGGGAAAATAACAATTTTGTACCCCTCTTTCTCAGAAGGGGTGGCTTGTAAACACATGGGAACTGGGGACGGTAAAGCACAGAGCACCTCGACTCAAACTGTCATCTGTGTGCCAGTTTTCCATGCACACCAAAAAAATAATCAGTGGTGGAACACTCTGAGGAAAATGAAATTTGGATAAAGAGAAAAACACAGAGCAGAGTGGCTTCTCCTCTTGGCAATTCCTGCTCCTTGGGTATAAGGCTGCATTCCATGGCAACAGCATTCACACATCGCTAAAATAAAAGCTGGCACCAGCTGGACCCATTATTAAAGTGGAGCCCTTGGTTCAGCCTCGTTTCTGTGAGTGACAGGGTGGAACCGACTGCCTGAAACATAGGAGCCCCTAGGAATCTTGAGTGGCCTCAGGCCCAACCCAGAGCCTCTGCAGTCATCCTGCCCAGCACTCTCCACTATCACTGCACTAGGACGCACAGGGACAGTGGGAGCCCTTTCACCTGGGAGTGAGTCGAACCTGGTGGTTAAGGGGAGGCACTGGGAACAAAGGAAACTGAGTTCCAATCCCAGTTTGGCTAGTAACTGGCCTTTCCACCTAGAATGAGTCAATTCTAATGTCTGTGACTTTATTTTCATATCTCTAGAATGCGTGTGATAGCACATCCCACCAGGTTATGTACTGATCAAATGAAGAAATATATGCAAAGCATTGAGCCCATAGCAGGCAATGTATGCATGGCTACTTTTTCTTTTCTTTTCTTTTCTTTTCTTTTCTTTTCTTTTCTTTTCTTTTCTTTTCTTTCTTTCATTCTTTCTTTTTGATGGACTCTCCATCTATCACCCAGGCTGAAGTGCAGTGTTGCGATCTTGGCTCACTGCAACCTGTGCCTCCTGGGTTCAAGCAATTCTCCTGCCTCAGCCTCCTGAGTGGCTGATATTACAGGCACATTTTACCATGCCCAGCTATTTTTCATGTTTTTAGTAGAGACAGGGTTTTACTACATTGGCCAGGCTGGTCTTGAATTTCTGACCTGAGGTGATATACCTGTTTTGGCCTCCAAAGTCTGGAGTCTGGTTACAGCAGTGAGCCACCATACCCGGCCAATACACGGCTACTTTCTAGTGAGCTCTTTAACTAAAGTCAAGTTTTTGGAAATAAACCTGTTGGATTAAGTGAGAAATCCTTATAATATTTGATGCATTGTTAAAATTGTTCGTGTAAGCCAATTGCTAAATATGGGTAAAATGCTGTGTGTCTGCTTCTGTGTGAGTATGATGTGTGCATGAGAGTGAGAGGAAGACAGAGAGGGGGAGAGAGAGAGAGAGAGAGAGAGAGAGAGAGAGAGAGAGAGAGAGAGAGAGAGAGAGAGATTCATGATGCAGAGGAAGTTAGAACTAGCTTTGGAGCCAGAGTGAGGGGCTTGAGTCAGCCTTTTCCACTTAACTAGCCATGTGACCTTGAGTGAGTCATTTCACCTCCTCTCATCTCAGTTTCCTCCATAACACACCGTCTTCGAAGGGCTGTTGAGGAAATCAAAATGACACAAGTTTGGAAAGAACCTAATGTCCATCCATCTTTTGAAAGAGCAACAGCTGCTGCTGAGTGCTAAGTGAGATCCTGGAGCAGAAAAAGGACATTCATGGAAAAACAGATAAAATCTGAAGTCTGGCTTGGTCCAGAGTGCTGTAACAATGCTCAGTTCTCAGTTTTCACGGGTGTACTGTGGCTATGTCAGATGATAACATTAAGGGGAACTGAATGAAGGGCTATGGAGAACTCCTTCTGTCTTTGCAACTTTTCTGTACATCTAAAATTTTTCAAAAATTAAAAAATGTATATACATATACACACATGTATATGTATAAAATATACATATATATATATGTATATATATATATGTATATATATATATGTATATATATATATATATATATACACAAACATATATGTATGTATATATATATATATATATATATATACACAAACATATATGTATGTATATGAGCTGAGGAGCTTGTCTAGACTAAAGGGGCCTGAAGAGGCACAACCCAATGTGATGTGGGGTCTTTGACTGGATCCTGAGTCAAGGGAAAAGTTAAAATTACTGAAAAGAGGAGTATTGGGGAAATTAGCAAAACATGTATGTGGACCGTCTCCCACATAGGGCAGTAGTGTGCTATCAGTATTAAATTTCCTGAATCTGATCATCATCCTGAGGCTGTGAGTGTCCCGTTCTTAGGTGACACAGGCTGAAGTGATTTGTGGGGGCGTGATGTCTGCAACTAACTCTAGAAGGAGTCAACAAAACAGAAACAGTAGAGATTACGTGTGAAGAGAGACAGCAATCAGGGAAGATGCTGACAAACTGGGAACCAAGGGAAAGGCACACAGGTATTCATTTTTCTATACTTTCGTAGGTTTGAAATTTTTTTTAATTAAAAGGTAAGGCCAGGTGTGATGGCTCACGCCTGTAATCCCAGCACTTTGGGAGACTGAGGTGGGCAGATCACTCGAGGTCAGGAGTTCAGGACCAGACTGGCCAAGATGGTGAAACCCTGCCTCTACTAAAAATACAAAAATTAGCTGGGCATGGTGTGTGCCTATAATCCCAGCTATACAGGAGGCTGAGACAGGAAAATCACTTGAACCTGGAAGCCAGAGGTTTCATGAGCTGAGATCATGCCATTGTGATCCAACCTGGGTAACAAGAGTGAAACTCGATCTCAAAAAACAAAAAGGAAGAATTCATTTAATTTAAAAGAGCCTGGTGCTTGCTACTAGGAAGCACATTCATATTATGCTCACAATATTAGAATTTTATCTTAACAGTTATTCAAATATGCCTTGAACCCTTCTCCAAGAGGGGCTCTGAGCTGGGGGCCCCAGAAAAGGAAGGGGTGAGTTAGCCAGCCCCACTGCCAGTCAGGGTGTAGGCCATGTCCTGGGACTATAGCCAGGTGACAGCAAGACTTCATCTCTGATGCCCAGGCCCTGGCAGTGTGCCCACACACAGGAGATGCCCGCCCAGGAACTGCAGGATGATTACACAAAACACTAGTGGATATGCAGCCAGATGCTGTGGGTGCCACAGAGCAGTCCGGGGATCCAGCCAGGGGAGGGGGAGGTCTCTCAGAGGGATGTGCTACCCTCCCAGTCCTTTGCGGCCACTCAGGAGCATTTAAGGGCAGCTGAGGCTCTGGCATGCACACCAATCAGGTTCTGGGCTGTTCATTATTTAGAACAAGGTCTGAGGTTGGGTGGGGTGGGAGACAGGAGTGGCTTGGGGGGTCACTGCTGGTTCCCATTGAGCCTCATAGATACTGCTTTGCCAAGTCACTGGTGTTAACAATGGCAATCGGGTTAGGAGGGCATAATTAGATAATTCAATTGCTTTCCAAAGAGTTGCTGTTTAATTAAAGGGCACTGAAGACAGAGCTGGGAGGCTGGGTAAGACCAGCCTGATTGTCTAAAGATACTCAGGCAATCTGGCAAGATGGGGGGGCTGTCAAGCCAGTCTGAGCTGTGACTGCCCCAGGGTAGAGTGGTGCAGGGAGCACCAGCTGGCTTCCACAGCAGGGGTCGAAGCCAGTCACAGTCACCTAAGAGTGAATTGGGAGGTCGAGTTTATGTGCAGCAGAAGGTAGTGGGATACTCTTGAATGAACTTCTAGCCTCAGAATCAAGAAGTTTCAAATACATTTGCGTCTACACAAACACCATCTCCTATAGTCTGTCAGTCTCTAGCTATGTGACCCTAGGAAGTTGCTTCACTTCTCTGAGCCTCAGTTTCCCCATCAAGGTTACAAGGCAAGGAATGTACCTGTCGGGTAAAGCCAGCTTTGTACAGAATTTTTTATATTAGAGAAACACTAAATATGGCCATGAAGTTCTGTGTGTGTGTGTGTGTGTGTGTGTGTGTGTGGCTATTATTTGGGACATATCTGGTTAAGTCATGCTCCTGGTGCTGTGAAGTACAGCTACTATGACACTTCCACCCAAGAACATGTGAGGATTAAGCCCTGAGACCAGACGCAGTGTATATGCAGCACCTGGTGAATGTCAGCTATATTTAAAGAAGAAAAGTTACTTAACACATCTCAGACCTGGAGAAGAAAGTTCCTGCAAAATCCCTGATGTAATCGCATGTATTATGAAATATCAGTCAAGAACCCCAGTCCCAAGACAAATAGACGTGTTTGAATGTTCTCTTCCCCTCCTGATCAGTTCTAAAGACAATTGATTGTTGCTTGTAATTATATAGGGTTACATAACTGAATTATCCTTCAAAGAGCATTTATTGAGTGCCTGCTGTGTGCTGGGCCCCAGCAAGCAAAGTAGACATGGTCTCTATCCTCACAGGGCCCTCAGAAGGGTTGGTGGCACTGCAGACAGGAGACCCTTCCTAAGAGGCAGATGGAGAGCAAAGATGCCACAGGAGCAAGAAACAGGGAAACAGTGTGAGGGAGTGATTTTTGCTCTCACCAGGGCAGGCAAAACAATAAGCCACTGGGGTCTCTGCACTTCTTTCCCCTACCCATCTTCCTGAAAGCACAGAGCAGCTGCTCTGCCATGCCCAGAGCCTGCATCCAGAGCCCTGCACCGGGGTTAATATTTTTAATTGGCACTTTCCCCAGTTGCAGTTGGCATGTTCCCCAGCTGGAGCTGCCGTGGAGCTGATGGGCTCCTGTGGCGCCTGCCCCTGGGGGTTTCTGGCTCTGCCTTCCCTGTGAATCGTTTCCTTTCAGCTGCCCTACTGAAGTGGTCCCTTCATTCTCTCTGTGTCATCTCGCTGCTGCCCTCTTATTAGGGAAAGCTTAGCACTCTCCTGCAGGGTCAGACATTGCCCCCTCTCCCAGAAACCACCATGGTGGTCAGCTACAAAATAAAACCGTAAAAAAGGCACATTCTGCCTGCTACCTGGCTGGGGTGGGAGGGGAAGCACTTTCTGAGCTGCTCGGTGCAGGTGTCTGGGGAGTAAGTAAACAATGGTGGCAGTCCTTAGGCAAATGAGTGGGAGAAACTGGCCCAGTGCCCTCCAGAGGGAACATTCTGGGGAGAATTCAAGCTTCAGAGAGCTTAGGGTAAGGGGTAAGACCATGCAATAGCAAGTACAGAATAAAGAGTAAGCGGCTGTACGTGGAATGCTTAAGGGTCATGAATATTAATAGTGTTGTTCCTCATAGAGCAATGAGCAGGGCTCTAATTAATCATTTTTAATGGCAGCTTTGCTCCCTTTTTCTTTCTTTCTTTCTTTCTTTTTCTTTTTCTTTCTTTCCTTCTTTCTTTCTCTTTCTCTCCCTTCCTTCCTTCCTTCCTCCTTTCTTCTTTCTTTTTTTGAGACAGGGTTTCTCTCTTGTCACTCAGGCTAGAGTGCAATAGCACAATCTCTGCTCACTGCAACCTCCACCTCCCAGTTTCAAGGGATTCTTCTGCCTCAGTCTCCTAAGTAGCTGGGATTACAGGCATGCGCCATCATGCCAGGCTAGTTTTTGTAGATTTAGTAGAGACTGGGTTTCACCATGTTGGTCAGGCTGGTCTCAAACTCCTGACCTCAAGTGAACCACCCTTCTTGGCCTCCCAGAGTGCTAGGATTACAGGCTTGAGCCACCGTCCCTGGCCTGCTCCCATTTCCACACTGCATTTTAAAAAAAAATCAAGTCTCCAAGGTCATTTCCCCACTGGGAATAATCACTGGAGGTGGCTTCTCCCATCTCTTAAAGGAACCCTGCTCCAACCTGCAATCTGATGATTGCTCCCAAGTCAGAAAAACCTAGGAAGCTGCCACAAAGTCCCAGTAATTGCAAAGATGACAGACACTGAGGTAATCAACAAGCATTTTAAAGTGCCTCCTATGCACCAGGATTGTCCAGGGTTCTGAGGGTACAGAGGTGGCTGGTGCAGACATAGCTGCATCCTCATCACAAAAGACATGCAGGAGCAGTGATCAGCACATGCAGAGGGCTTGCTTGGGGATGTCCAGGGAGCCACGGAGCCCTCAGGAAGGGGAGCACCAGCCTTGTCCAGGCACTGCAAGGAGGCTTCCTGGAGGAAGTGGCATGAAGCTGAGCCCTGAAGAGTGAGTAGGAGTCAACCAAGGGGGTAGGGGCACCAGGGTAGGCATGTGCAGAACCAGCAGAGGGGATGGGTGTGAGAACTGCAAGTCCACCTGTGATACAAATCAAGAGTATTTGAGTTGCACACCCGTGTTCACAGCAGCTTTATTCTTAAGAGACAAAAGGTAGAAGCAACTCAAGTGCCCTCAGACAGGTGATGGATAAACAAAATGTGGTCTATCCAGGCCACGGAATATTATTCTGCCTTAAAGAAGAATGAAGTATTGATCTGCACTGCAACCAGGATAAACCTTGAAAACATTATGCTAAGTAAAAGCAGCCAGTCACGAAAGGTCACGTATTATATGATCCCATTTATATGAAATATTCAGAATAGGTAAATCTATAAAGTCAGAAAGCAGGTTGGTGGTGGCAGGAGGGAGGAGGGAAGTAGAGTGTGACTGCTAATGAATGGGTAGAGTTTTACCTTGGGGTGATGAGGATATTTTGGAACTGGATAGAGGTAGTGGTGGCACAGCTTTGTGAAGGTACCAAATACCATGGTCACTTTCAAGTGGCTGATTCTATGTTATGTAAATTTCTCCTTAAAGGAAATAAAAAGACAGAAAAGAGTGATTAAGAAGCCAGGCAAGAAGACACAAGCTGCACACGGTCTTTAAGACACCCCCAGAAAGAGTTCTTCCACATGCTCACAGTCTGGTCACCTGCCCTAGCTTTACGCCTCCCCTCCCCACCCCTTCCCTCCCCTCACCTTCTTTTTTGATACAGGATCTCACTCTGTCACCCAGGCTGGAGTGCAGCGGTGCAATCATGGCTCACTGCAGCCTTTATCTCCTTGGGTTCAGGTGATCCTCACAACTCAGCCTCCTGAGTAGCTAGGACTACAGGTGCATACTGCCACACCTGGTTCATTATTTTTCTGCATGCTGATAGGGTTTCACCATGTTGCCCAGGCTAGTCTCGAATTCCTGTCCTCAGAACAATCTGCCCACCTCAGCCTCCCAAAGTGCTGGGATTATAGGTGTGAGCCACTGTGCCTGGCCTGCCCCCACCATTTCTAATTAGACTACCAACATCACCCACCAAGAGAAATGACTCCAAAGCCTGTGATGACATGAGCCACATTCTCACATCTGCAAGGAATGTTCTAGAAACTGTTGTGATGAATGGCTAGCCATCAGGTGATTGAGGATCTAATGAGCAAATGCACAGAAAAGGACTTAAAAGAGAGCCTGGCAACGAGTGAAACAGAGTACTGGGCTCTGAGGATACAGGGGTGGCCGAAGTAGGCACAGGTCCTCCTGGTTAGGGAATGCATGTACAAGCAGCGAGGAGCATGAGTAGTGGGCTTGCTTGGGGGTGACCAGCATGGGGTGCAATGTCTGATTGAGGGTCAGGCATTTTGCACAGTAACAGTAACACAAGTTAGTCCTAAGAAGGACGGAGCGCTTTCTCTGTGCCACGTGCCTGGACCAGACACATTGCCTGCGTTATCCCATTTAAACTCCCAGCAGGTTGCCCACCCATCAGGCGCTGTTACCATTTCCAACTGATGCATAAGGAATTGTGGCTCAGAAATGTTAAGTCATTTGCTGAAAATCACACAGCTACGAAGCAGAGCACCCGCCTAGTCATGCCACTCCATTGCTTCCTAATTTAGAAACTATTAAAAACAATGGAATCCTTCCCTGACCCAGCCCTACTCCTCTTGCTGTGCCTTGCAATGCTTTCCCTCTCCTTCAAAAGCCTGAAGGAGGCTGGGCGTGGTGGCTTATGCCTGTAATCCCAACACTTTGGGAGGCCAAGGCTGGGGGATCACTTGAGGTCAAGAGTTGGAGACCAGCCTGGCCAACATGGTGGAACCCTGTTTCCACTAAAAATACAAAAATTCGCCAGACCCATGCCTGTAATCTGAGTTACTTGGGAGGCTTAGGCAGGAGAATCACTTGAACCCAAAGGTGGAGGTTGCAGTGAGCCAAGACCACACCATTGCACTCCAGCCTGGGCAACAGAGACAGACTCTGTCACAAAACAACAAAACAAATAAGCGTATGCCATCCTTTTTTTTTTTTTCTTTTTAAGATAGAGTCTCTCTTCATCGCCTAGGCTGGAGTGTGCATTGGTGCAATCTCAGCTCACTACAACCTCTGCCTCCCAGGTTTAAGCGATTCTCCCGTCTCAGCCTCCCAAGTATCCCGCCACCACGTCCTGCTAATTTTCATATTTTAGTACAGCTGGGGTTTCACCATATTGCCCAGGCTATTCACAAACTCCTGAGCTCAGGCAATCTGCCGGCCTCGGCCTCCCAAAGTGTTGGGAGTACAAGTATAAGCCACCACACCTGGCCTCTTTCTCATCCTCATTGCTACACTATCAGTGAGTTGGGCACGAAATGGGTAGGGGCATTTCGGGGCTCACCATCTGTGCTGTGTGTGTTTCTGGCCAATATCCGAGTCCTCTATGTGGACGCATAAGCCCAGTCCACTGGTGGTTGTGTTCCCTTCCAGGCCATGAGGGGCTGTGCCAGCTGCTTTGGAAGCAACCCTGGAGCCCGTGTGATGTTGAAGATGACATCTCTACTGCTGTATTGATGACCAGAGGAGGCACCTCTTGGAAAACATAAACTGAGGGCAGTGGACACCATGATTTGGGTATTGATTGGTCATCAAGAGTGTGCCATGTCCCCGGCACAAGCCTGTTCTCCTCCCACACCAGCCAGAAACAGGTGCAGTCAGCTTCCTTTAAGTGCCATAAGTGTGACTCTTTTTCGAAGATGCCTCTTGTGGCAGTCACAGAAGAGGTAACACAGGGTCCCTGCTCTTCAGGGCTAGTTTCCCAGCACAGGTTGGAGGCTGCTGTGAGGTGCTTGCAGCAACTGAGCAACTTGTCGGGGTGTGGAAACACAGCCCCTGGCGTCAGGGGAAAGGCAGGAACAGCTGCAAAAGAGGTAGACATTGCCATTGTATAAATAAAAGATGTAGCTGTGTGTGAAAAAGACCCGACTCACATGACCAGCAACTTCCCTGGCTCCATCTCAGAACTGGCCCTTTTTAATACTGCACTTTTTTTGCAACTCATTGGAGGGTAATCAACAGGCTTCAGGCCTCACATTGATCTGAAATATAAATACTAAAAAGACGAGGGCGAGGTGACACTTGTATTGACTTCATTGTAAAGGAAGTCAGAAGAATGAAGGCAGGCAGCCAACGCAATGGCACAAAGTTGCCATGAATTTGAATTCCATAGCAACAGACCAGCCTGAAAACCGCCATTTTCTGGAGTCGAAGAAATCCAGAACTTTCACAGGTGATATTTTGGGGGGTTCATTGGCGACAACAGGGAGAGGGAGGCTGGGGCAGGGCCACCCACACCCCAGGGCCACACTTGCTTAGATCCATGAGGGAGGAAGGAGGGGCTGTAGGGCTCCCAAAGGGCACAGCCTCAGCTGGGCACAGGAGAGGGCTCAGGGCCTGACCCCAGCATGGGAGCCACCAAGTAGCCCACAGCCCTGGGACAGGAGCTTGGCAGTTGGCCATCCTTTGTGACAGGCAGTGGCTCGGCTCCCAGCCCCTAGCCAGCACTGTGGCTTCCTTGTCCTCTGATTCCCCTTAGAGGAGAGCCACTCTCAGCTCTTCCACCCTTTTGTGTCACTCAGCTGAGAGAAGGAGGCCTGAAGCAAGGATGGCCCAGAATAATGGGGGCTGGAGGAGGGGCAGCTGGCCATGAGCACATAAGAATCCCATCAAGGAACAAAACTGATCAATACTCACAGCAGCCAGGTAGGTTTAAAAGCCTCTCCATGCAGCCTGCTCCCATCAAGGCAGGAGGAGCAGCAGGAGTGCTATTTGGACCCTTCCCTGAGAAGCACTCCCTTGGGCAGGGGAGGGAGTTGCAGCCTGCAGGGTGGGCTGCTAAGGCAGGGTTGGTGGACCCCAGGGGATCTGGGGACTCCAGCCATGGTCCCTGGGAGCCTATCCGAGGCACTTCACAGTCCTGCAGCGGAGGGACCTGGGACATCTCTTCAGGTCCTCCCTCCTGCTTTACAGCTGGGGATACTGAGACATAACAAGGAAAAGGACTTTCCTGAGGTCATATGGCTGGAAGGTTCCAGGCCTCTGCCTCCTGACACAGGTAACTTTCCACTTTAAGGTCTATGAACATGACCATCTCTCTCCCTTTTTATCAGGATGATACCAGTGATCTTAAAACCTATAATGGGCTGGGTGTGGTGGGTTATACCTGTAATCCCAGCACTTTGGGAGGCCCAGGCTGGTGAAACACTTGAGCTCAGGAGTTCTAGACCAGCCAGGCCAACATGGTGAAACCCTGTCTCTACTAAAAATACAAAAATTAGCCAGGAGTGGTGGTGGGCGCCTATAATCCCAGCTACTCAGGATGCTGATGTGGGAGAATCGCTTGAACCCAGGAGGCGGAGATTGCAGCGGGCCAAGATTGTGCCACTGCATCTCAGCCTGGGCAACAGAGCAAGGCTCTGTCTCAAAAAAAATCAGCTTTGTTGAGGACCAACAGATACCACAAGCCTTGGTGAGACCAGGATGACATCATGAGCTCCAAACAAAAGTCTACAAGGATTTGGCTGATGGAGTCATTCTGGCTTACTCTCAAACCTGTCCCCAAGACAGGGGCTCCCTCTATTGCCCAGGCTGGAGTGGAGTGGCATGATCTCAGCTCACTGTGACATCTGCATCCTGGTTCAAGCAATTCTTGTGCCTCAGCTTCCCATGTAGCTGGGATCACAGGTATGCATCACCACACCTAGGAAATTTTTTTGTATTTTTTGTAGAGATGGGGTTTCACCATGTTACCTCGGCTGGTCTTGAACTCTTGGGCTTAAGTGATCTGTCCCCACCTCGGCCTCCTGAAGTGCTGTGATTACAGGCATGAGCCATGATGCCTGGCCGTAATTTAATTTTTAACAATGGTTGTGTTTAATGCTTATGTTAGTCAAGTTTCTCTAGAGAGGCAGAACCAATTGGGTATATATAGAAATCTGAGAGGGGGTCATTTGGAGAACTGGTACATGTGATTATGGAGGCTGAGAAGTTGCATGCTATGCCATCTGCAAGCTGGAGACCCAGGGAAGCTGGTAGCATGGCTCTGTCCTAGTTTGAAAGCCTGAGAACCAGAGGAGCGAATGGTGCAACTCTCAGTTCAGGAACAAAGTCTTGAGAACCCAGGAGGGCTACTGGTGCAAGTCCCAGAGTCCAAAGGCCAGAGAACCTGGAGCTTGATGTCTAAGGATGAGAGAAGAGGGGCATCCCAGCTTCAGAAGAGAGAGTGAATTCAGCTTTATTCTGCCTTTTTGTTTTATCTGGGCATTCGGCCAATTGGACGGTGCCCACCCACACTGGGTGAGGGTGGGTATCCCTTACTCAGCCCATGACTTCAAATGCCAGTCTCTTCTAGAACCACCCTCACAGGCATACCCCACAACAGTGCTTTACCAGCTATTTGGGTATCCCTGAATCCAGTCAAGACACCTAAAATTAACCATCACCATAACCATCTCACCGAGTTCTTTAAAATGTGATGATTGGCTCTCCCAAGCCACCATGAGCTTTGCTTCAGGACAGTGGCCACCCAACCCTTAGCCAATGAAATTGTGGAGTCTAGTCCTTTCTTTCACAGGAAGAGCTCACTTTAAAGGCATCAATGGCCCTGGGAGGAAAAATACACACTGATTCCCTCCAAGTAGATTTGATTGATGAGGGTGCAAGAGCAAAATGTCTTGGCAAAGTGTGGGGGGCTGGTGTGTTGGTGGGAGGGAAGAGGAAGCTCTGGAGATAAAATTGGCAGTGACTGGGAAAGTAGTGTCAGACACCAAAGGGGGTGTCTCCAATCCCATCTCCAGATAGAGTACCAGTGGAAAATTTGGAACTAAAAGATCTGCCAACAGACCTCTGATTTTCCTGCCAAATTTTCACCTGAAACTACCAATGTCATTCTTGACCCATGTCACTAATGCTGTGTAACGGAATGCCCCATGGCCTAGTGACTTAACCAGTGCTGGAGTCTTGCTGCTCTCTCTCAAAGTGTGGGTGGGGGCTGACTGGCTCAGTGGGAGGGTCTTCCTTTGGGTTGAGAAGGATCATTCTGGGCTTAAGCCTCTCACAAAGGTCTTGCCATCTTTATGGCCAGCCTAGCCAGGGCAGCACCAAACACAGCCCTCCTCAAGACCAGCTGAGAGCTGGTGATGGTGGGAACCCCTGCGCTTTTGCTGCCAGACACTTCCAAGTTGCCGAACCCAAGAGCTTCATGTGGCCTTTGACCATCTCTCTGTTCACCCCCTTTGGTGTCTGACACTACTTTCCCAGACACTGCCAACCTTGATGGCCACTCCCTCCCTCTCACCTCCTGGCGACAACTTGGGAGCCTTTCTGCTGCATCCTGGTCCTGTTCCCCACACTGGTTCTATGCCCTACCCTTTTTTCCCTTCACCCATCTCAGGGCCTCCTCTGGGTCTGTACTTGACCTTCAGAACTGTTCCCAGCCCCACCCCTCCCTTGGTGTGGGCTTCCAGCGGGGTCCTTCTTCCACCTGGCCTCAGACACAGCCTCTAGCCTTCCCCTATCTTCAACCTCAACTCCCCACTTCTTTTGTCAGCTCTGTTAATTCTCCACCACCGAGGGCCCCAAGCTTAGACTTGATTCAGTCTAATTTGGTGGCTCCAGACTTTCCTCTACCACATTCAGAAGGAACTTGGCTTTGCTGACACCTTAATTTTAGTTTACAGAGTCTGATCTTGGATTTGTGACCTTCAGAACTGTAAGATAATAAATGAGTGTTGATTTTATTTTATTTTTTTAGATGGAGTCTCACCCTGTCCCCAGGCTGGAGTGTAGTGTGGTGCAATCTTGGCTCACTGCAACCTCTACCTCCTGGGTTCAAGCGATTCTCCTGCCTCAGTCTCCGAGTAGCTGGGACTACAGGTACACACCACCACACCTGGCTAATTTTTGTGGTTTTTAGTAGAGATGGGGTTTATTTTGTTTTGAGATAGTCTTGCTCTGTCACCCAGGCTGGAGTGCAGTGGTACAATCACGGCTTACTGCAACCTCCACCTCCCAGGTTCAAGTGATTCTCATGCCTCAGTTTCCCAAGTAGCTGGGATTGCAGGCACCCACCACCATGCCCAGCTAATTTTTGTATTTTTAGTAGAGACAGGGTTTCACCATGTTGGCCGGATGGTCTCGAATTCCTGACCTCAAATGATCCACCTGCCTTGACCTCCCCAAATGCTGGAATTACAGGCGTGAGCCCCTGCACCTGGCCAATGTGTGTTGCTTTAAGGCAGTAAGTGCATGGGGTAGGTTGCTGCAGTGGCAGCAAGAGACTAATACATGGGCACAGAATAGACACTTCGAAGGAGCCGGTTTCCTTCTCTTGCTCCTGGGATGATCCACCTAAAGCATCACCTGCTTCTTGTCACTTCCAGCCTGGGCTCACCCATCCCCGTCCCTCATGCCTCCATTGGCTTCCAAATCAAAAGAAAACCCCACAGCCTGGGGCCCTCTTCTGCCCTTCCAATCTTGTCTTATGGACACAGGCTTAAGCACAAAGCCCGTGGTACCCACCCTGATGCCAGCACATTTGCCCCCACTGTTCCCTCCACTCTGCATCCTCCTCCCTCACCACATGCCCACATTCTACCTGGAGTCATGTGCCACCGCCTCCAGGAAGCCCTCCCTGACCTTCCTGAAGCTGGGACTCTGAGGGACTCAATATATCCCTTTCTTACGACTTGTCACCACCAGCTCAGGTGGAGCTATTTCCATCACTGCCTCATCTGCCAGAAGCTAGCCCCTCCGCAGTAGGACTGCCTTTTGTTCATGTTTGAATTCCTTACAGAGCACTCAGAGTATAAATTGGACTGAAAGGGTAGAGGTGGCAGGAGATACCCGGGGCAGTGTCCACAGTAGCAGCCAGTCACTGTCCAGCCCAGTCACTCATCTTTCCAAGAAGGAACAGAACCAGGGGGCTAGAGAGAGGCCACTGCCAGCACCGAACTGTATAAATACTTTATAATGCCAAATTCACACAAATCAGCGAAATCCAGTGTAAAGAGAGGAGATGGAATCCATTTGTCAAGGGAAAGGAGATCTGCTAAGTGCAGGACAGAACATTCTAGAAGGGCCTCAGGAGCTCCAGGTATGCCATTCCCATGCAGAAATTAACCAGATACCTGAGCAAACAGAGAAACAAAAGGGGTGTCAGCTGTTCAGGGAGGAAGCTCTGGCTGTTCCATGTGGCACAGCCCTGCTCAGGAACTTGGAGCCAGAGGCACCTAGAGAAATCTCCTCAATGTTCCTGCCACATTTGCTACCACTGCTGTTGCTACTATGGCTGTTTCTACTGTCACCAACAAAAACAACCACTCAGGAGAGAACCCAGGAATGTTGTGTGCACCAAGGAGACCTCCTTTCCTCAGCATTCCCCTCACCATCTGTAGGGGAGAAAGAAGCCAGTGTGAGCCTGAGGGGAGAGGTACCCTGACCCCAACAATGCACCCTGCCACTGCCTGCCATGAGACAGTCGACTCATCTTGTCCTGCCTTTATCCCCATTCACATCAGCTGCTCCAGCAGCTCGGGGAAGCAAGCAGGCAAGCAACCCTCGATCCTGGACCATAACCCCAAATGGCTTTGCGGGTCAGGGAGCAGAGCAACCCCAATGCATCCCCCACCCTGCTCCCCATCCCTTCTCCTGCTGAACCTTCCCTCCATTGCACTGAACAGCTAAGAGACCATACATTTCACTGATTATATTTATTGTCTGTCTCCTCGACTAGGATGTTCCTGAGGGCTTTTTTTTTTTTTTTTTTTTTTGAGATGGAGTCTTACTCTGTCGCCCAGGCTGGAGTGCAATGGCATGATCTCTGCTCACCACAACTTCAGCTTCCCAGGTTCAAGTGATTCTCCTGCCTCAGCCTCCCACATAGCTGGGATTACAGGCACCTGCCACCACACCCAGCTGATTTTTTTTGTATTTTTAGTAGAGACAGGGTTTCAACATGTCAGTCAGGCTGGCCTGGAACTCCTGACCTCAGGTGATCCAGGCTGCCTTGGCCTCCCAAAGTGCTGGGATTACAGGCATGAGCCACTGTGCCTGACCTCCTGAGGGGTTTTTGTCTGTGCTCTTCCCTGCTGTGTCCCAGTACCTGGGACTGTGCACATTGTAAGCTCAGCAACTATTGGAGGATGAAAGAGAGAGAAGGATGAATGGCCATTTATTGACACTTGTACTGACACTGCACTGTATCTCACATTCACCTTTCATATGATTCCCACAGTAACCCTGAATTACCCCCACTTTCCAGATGAGGAAACAGGCTCAGAGAGGACAAGAAGCTCATCTGTGGCCACCAGCTGTGGAGGATTTAATCTTTCTGGCAGGATTAAAATCCGGGCTTGAGTGATTGCACTCTCCAAGGAGGTGGGGCTGGCCTTACTCTACAGATGAGGCCGTGGCTGCCAGAAATGTGAATCTTGATTTCCAAAGGCAGACAGAAAATGCTCAGAGCAGGGTAAAGATGGGGCTTCCCAGACACACTCTGGGAAGAGGGTGGGGTGAGGCACGGAGATGGTGGCAGAGCAGGGAGCAGGGCTTCTCTCCCACAGCCCATGGCATTGCACTGCAGGCCAGACCAGTATTATTCTCCCATAAGAAAGGACCAGGGACTGGGTGGCTTAAACAACAGAGATACATTGGCTCATTGCTCTGGAAGATGGAAGCTGGTGATGAAGGTGCTGGCAGGGCTGGTTTCTCCTGAGGCCTCTCTCCTTGGCTTGTAGATGGCGTCTTCTCCCTGCATCCTCACAGAGTCATGTATCTGTGTGCATCTGTGTCCCACTCTCCTCTCCTTTTAAGGACACCAGCCATACTGGTTAGGGCCCACTCTAATGACCTCATTTTAATTTAATTGCCCTTTGAAAGTCCCTCTCCCCAAACACAGTCGTATTTTGAGTACTGAGAGCTAAGACTCCAACAGATGAATCCAGCCCCTATCAGAACCCAAGGGACTCCTTCTGCTCCTTGAAATCACTAGCAGGCTCTGAGGCCAGAGGTGGGGGTGGCTGCAGGAGGGGAACATCCCCGCCCAGGTGTAGGATGGGCTGTCCCACTGGGCAGACTCTGTCAGGCATCTCAGAAGTGACCCGTGCTTGCATGTACACCCCGTTCACACCACATTGCCTCAAAGGCCCCTGTCCTCATGCCCATCTCCCCCATGTGATGGTCCTTGGCAGGATGCTGAGCATGTCTGGACAGATATGCAGTCACTTCCTTCCATCCACTTTACCTAGCGTGAGATTTCCAGGCGTGGATTGCATTTTGCACTGTCATAGTGCCTGGCACATAGGCACCAGGTGGCACTCACTTCTTTCTGGTTGAGGCCCTTTAAGGACCTTCCCTGGCCTGTGATGTGTGCTTAGACACCTGGCCTACCAGAAGCACTACAGCAGGTGCCTTCAGTGAGCCTGCAGCCCACCCATCCACAGCAGTGGACACAGTGACCTCCCAGAAAAGGGTTGACCATGGCTAAGTCACAGTGAGGTCACAGGTGGAGTGAGCCAGGCTCTAATTAGCACCACCCCATCACACTTTGGATACTGATATTATACAGCCTTAAAAAGGAAGGGTGTGCTGACACAGGCCACAACATGAATGAACCTGGAGGACATATGCTAAGTGGAATAAGCCAGTCACAAAAGGACAAAGACAGTATGATTCCACACATGTGGTACCTAGAATAGTCAAATTCATAGAAATAAAAAGGAGAATGGTGGCCATCAGGGGCTGGAGGGAGAGGGGATGTGGAGCATTGTTTCATGGGTACTGAGTTCCAGTTTTACAAGAGGTCAGAAGGCCAGGCACAGTGGCTCATGCCTGTAATCCCAGCACTTTGGAAGGCAGAGGCAGGTGGATCACCTGAAGTCAGGAGTTTGAGACAAGCCTGGACAACATGGTGAAACCCCATCTCTACCACAGACACAAAAATTAGCTGGATGTGGTGGCAGGTACCTGTAATCCCAGGTATTCGGGAGGCTGAGTTAGGAGAATCACTTAAAGCTGGGAGGTGGAAGTTACAGTGAGTCAAGATCTTACCATTGTACTCCAGTCTGGGTGACAGAGCAAGACTCTGTCTCAAAAATAAAACAAAATAAAATAAAATAAATAAGAGTTCTGGAGATGGATGGTGGTGAGGGTTGCATAGCATTACAATGTATTTAATATCACTTAACTATATACTTAAAATTGTAAAAAAACACAAATTATATGTGGTTTTATCACAGTACAAAAGTTAAAAAGGAAGGGTAGAATAAGAATGTACATACATAAAATGCTACATGCACCCTGTTTCTTTGTGTTTATTTGCATATGGAACCTAGAAGGCTAAATAAGAAGGCAATAACATGCATTCCTCAGTGGAGGACAGAGGGTGGAAGCCGGCCTTTGCAATGAGCACCTTCCTACTGAGTCTGATTTCTGAACCGTGTAATTACTGCTGTTAAAATATCAGGGATGAGGAAGGAGGGTGGGATTTGGTGTCAGACTCCTGCACTGAGTGACTTGGTGGCCATGAGCCCTGGTGGAGGGACCTCCCCTTGCTAGGCCTCCACTTCCTCTGAGGCTAAGGCAGACCCCACCCCTTTGGGGTTGCTGGAAGGCAGCTGAGTGTGTGAAGACATTTTGCGCAGTGGCATGAATGGGAACCCACTCTGCCTTCGGAGCCTGAAGCTTTTGCTTTATTCTGGAGGGAGCTGGGTCTGGGGTACTCGAGGCCAGTTGGCAGTTGGAAGTCCAGTGTGTGACACTGTTAAACATGTCTGTCACCTACCTTTAGTGGCACTTTCTCCATTCACCAGAAATCTCCCCAGACTTTTATCATTTGTTTCTGAAGTAGCCTAAATAGCCCCATATGCAAGCAAGCAGAGGCCCCTCAAGGCAAACTGTGCATCCTCCTGGCTCTCCAGCCTCGGCTTCCCCCACCCCCAACCAGCCTCTGCTCACATCAGCCCCTGAGAGATGCGTGGGCAATGAGTGTTTCCTAATGGCTATCAAGAGATGAGCACCATGGGAGCTCAAATGAAAAGTAGTTCCCTGCTTGTGGAGAGCTGCTTCTCCCACCAAACACAGACCCTTCACCACAAACTCACTTTCATATATACTGCTCTATCCACATACCACCCAGACTCTTATTTCTTTCTTTTTCTTCTTTCTTTTTTATTTTTTTGAGTTGGAGTCTTGCTCTGTTGCCCACGTGGGAGTGTAGTGTTGTGATCTCAGCTCACTGCAACCTCCACCTCCTGGGTTCAAGTGATTCTCCCACTTCAGCCTCCCAAGTAGCTGGGATTACAGGCAAGTGCCACTGTGCCCTGCTAAATTTTTTGTATTTTTAGTAGAAATGGGGTTTCACTACATTGGACAGGCTGGTCTTGAACTCCTGATCTCTGGTGATGCACCCACCTTGACTTCCCAAAGTGTTGGGATTACAGGCCTAAGCCACTGCACCCGGCCTGACTCTTATTTCTTAATAGTTTTATTTGGTAATATTCTTCTTTGTCTCTGTTGATCTTTGTTGCTCTAAAATCTATTTTATCAGAGATGAGAATTGCAACTCTTGATATTTTTGCTCTCCATTTTCTTGGTAAATTTTCCTCCATCCCTTTATTTTGAGCCGTTGTGTACCCTTGTATGTGAGATGGGTTTCCTGGATACAGCACACCGATGGGTTTTGGCTTTTTATCCAATTTGCCAGTCTGTGTCTTTTGATTGGTGCATTTAGCCCACTTATATTTCGGGTTAATATTGTTATGTGTGAATTTGACACTGACATTTTGATGCTAGCTGGCTGTTTTGAGCATTCACTGATGCAGATTTTTCATTTTGTTGATGCTCTTTACCATTTGGTATGTTTTTGGAGTGGCTGGCACTGGTTGTTCCTTTCTATGTGTAGGGCCTCTTTCAGGAGCTCTTGTAAAGCAGGCCTGGTGGTGACAAAATCTCTGAGTACTTGCTTGTTCACAAAGGATTTTATTTTTCCTTCACTTATGAAGCTTAGTTTGGCTGGATATGAATTTCTGGGTTGAAAGTTCTTTTCTTTAAGGATGTTGAATATTGGCCCCCACTCTCTTCTGGCTTTTAGGGTTTCTGCCAAGAGATTTGCTGTGAGTCTGATGGGCTTCCCTTTGTGGGTGACCCAACCTTTCTTTCTGGCTGCCCTTAGCATTTTCTTCTTCATTTCAACCCTTGTGAATCTGACAATTATGTGCCTTGGGGTTGCTCTTCTTGCAGAATATCTTTGTGGTGTTCCCTGTATTTCCTGGACTTAAATATTGGCCTGCCTTGCTAGGTTGGGGAAACTTTCCCGGATAATATCCTGAAGAGTATTTTCCAGCTTGGATTAATTCTCTTCATCACATTCAGGTATACCTATCAAATGTAGATTGGGTCTTTTCACATAGTCCCATATTTCTTGGAGACTTTGGTCATTACTTTTTGCCGTTTTTTCTCTAATCTTGCCTTCTTGTTTTATTTCATTAAGTTGATCTTCGACCTCTGATATCCTTCTTTCTTCTTGGTCAATTCGGCTGTCGAAATTTGTGCATGCTTTGAGCAGTTCTTGTGTTGTATTTTTCAGCTCCATCAATTCACTAATATTCCTCTCTAAGTTGTCCATTTTTGTTATCATTTTGTCAAATCTTTTTTCAAGGCTCATAGTTACCTTACATTGAGTTAGAACATGTTCTTTTAGCTCACAGAAATTTCTCATTACCCACCTTCTGAAGTCTGATTCTGTCATTTCATCACAGTCATTCTCCATCCAGCTTTGTTCCCTTGATGGTGAGGAGTTGTGATCCCTTGTAGGAGGAGAGGTGTTCTGGTTTCAGGTGTTTTTCTCCTTTTTGCACTGGTTTCTTCCCATCTTTGTGGATTTAACCACCTGTCATCTGTGTCGTTGCTGATTTTCTGATTGGGTCTCTGAGTGGACATCCAGATTGTTGAAGATGAATGTATTTCTGTTTCTTAGTTTTTCTTCTAATAGTCTGGCTCCTATGCTGTAGGATTGCTGAGGTCCACTCCAGGCCCTGCTTGCCTAGGGATCACCTGCAGCCGCTGCAGAACAGTAAGTGTTGCTACCAGTCTCTTCTTCTGCTATCTTTGTTCCAGAATGATGCCTGCCAAATGTCAGTCTGATCAGTCCTTTGTGAGGTGACTCTTTGGATATACAGGGGTCAGGAAGCTGCTTGAGGAGACAGTCCATTCTTTATAGGAGCTCAAGTGCTGAGCTGTGAGCTCCATTGTTCATTCAGAGCTGCTAGGCAGGTATGTTTAAGTCTGCTGCAGCAGAATTCCTAAACTTCCTTTTTTTTCCCCAGGTGCTCTGTCCCAGGGAGTTAGGGCTTTATTTATCAGTATCTGTTGTGCTGCTGCCTGTTTTTTCAGGGCTGCCCTACCCAGCAAGGAGGCATCCTAGCCACTGTCTGCCTGCAGAGGCTTTACTGAGCTGCTGTGGGTTCCACCCTGCTGCTGTGTGAACTTCCCTGCAGTCCTGTTTATATGGGTGTAGTTAGAACTGCCTCAGCAATGATGGCCTGCCTCTGTAATGGCAGACTGTCTCTGTTATGGCGGGTTGCCTCAGCAACGGCGGGTTGCCTCAGCAATGGCAGGCTGCTTCAGCAATGGTGGACTACCTCCATAAAGGTGGAGTGCCTCAGTAATGGCGGACGCCCCTTCATCACAGAGCTGGACTGTCCTGGGTTCAGCTGTGCTTGCATAAAACTCTCAACCCCGAGCATTTCCAATTGCTGGGGTTTTTTTCTTTGTTTTTGTGGGGGTGGGACCCACCGAGCCTGGTCAACTGGCTTCCTACCTCAGAGCTTTTTTTATTTTAAGTTGAATGGTTGACTCTTTCCCAGGTGTTCCAGTCACCTGCTGAAAGGGTGCTGGGATCTGTGTGATTTCCCCTGTGGTGACCCACTGCACCAGCTGAAACAATGGCACCACCTGGGAATCTCCTGGCCTGGCTCCCTGTTCCAGACCCCTATTTAATCAGATGAATGGGTGAATCTGCCTTCTCAGAGCTCCAATTGTCAGCTTAAAAGGGCAACCAGACCAGTGTACTTTGGACAGAGAGCCAGAGTGTGGGGGCACCAGCCGAAACAGCTGCACTGGCCAAAACAGCTGTGCTGGTGACCCCTGGGGCTCCTCCACCTGGGAATCTCCTAGTCTGTGGGCAATAAAAATCTGTGGAAATGTGGCATCCACTCATCCTCTGCGCTTTCACTGGGAGTTGCAATCCTGAGCTGCTCCTAAAGGGCCATCTTGGATCTTCCTCTAATCATTTCTTTTTAATTCAATGTTTTTTTACTTTCAGATGTATTAATATGAGTTGTTTTCTGTCCATCTGTCCATGAATGATAATGACCTTAGTTACCTTAAATTAATATAAACAGGAGCATTTTCATAAGCTCAAAATTATACACTAGATTCCAAACATTTGTTAAATTAATAGCACTCATTTCAAAAATGTACTAGGTGAAAAATGAATTACGGTTATTTTTCCTGCTTAGCTTTTGGACCCAGATGGACTTTTGATTTTGTTTTATTTAATAAACTGTATAATTATACATTTTTTAAAAAATTAGGCTGGTTGCCATGGCTCAGACCTGTAATCCAAGCATGTTGGGAAGCTGAGGCAGGTGGATCATGAGGTCAGGAGTTTGACACAATCCTGGACAAATGGTGAAATCCTGTCTAGAGTAAAAAAAGAAATGCCATGTGTATTGGCAGGTGACACAGTATCACCTACTTGGGAGTCTGAGGCAAGAGATTCACTTGAATCTGGGAGGTGGAGGTTGCAGTGATCTGAGATCATACCGGGTGATGATAGGATAAGAATACATCACAAGAAGAAAAGAAAGAAAGAGCAAAAGTGGGGGCAGGGAGTAAAGAAGGGAAGGAGAAAGGGAGGGAGGAAGGGAAGGAGGGAGGAAGGGAGGAAGGAAGGAAGGTAGGAAGGAAACAAAAATTACTAATATACAGTTACAGGAGAAAAATCAATTTTATTGAAAACTACTCCAAAGATCCTGCTGTTTATAATTTTTCTAGTGGAGGACTATCTAAAAAAGTCACATTTAGCATCTTTACTCATTGCTCTGTGAATGTACATATGTATATTTTGCAAATATTTTATATTTTGTTGAATGAAAATTACCTGTCTATTCGAAGAATGATAATATTTTCTTAACTGCTTATTTTTATTCTTTTAATTGAGTTTTCTTCAGACATTTAAATAATATCACAGTGACTCTGGCTAAATTTTGGTATGTCTTTACAATATTTTGTCTGACTTCCTTGGGCACAAATAGTGATCGAAGAGACACATAAAGGAAAAGCCTAATTAGTAGAGTATGATGACGTGTATGGCAATTAATGTGTAACAACAATTCTGTAAAGTTTTCCCTCTATAGAATATAAATGTGAATATTATCACATTTTCTAAAACTGAAAGCTGTACTGTAGAATTCTATGGCCCCACCTCTCTCTCCTGTCAAATATTTGACAACTGAAGTTTCACTGCTGCCCAGCAGGAGAAATTGATGGCAGCATATAGTAGTGTGATGACGATAAGCATCAGTACTGTACCCACCACATTGGAATTGTTTTCTGTGTTGCTAGGAAGATGAACTCCATTTTTCCAAAAGTACAGCCACAGTGCAAACACTGATACAAAATATATAACCTATAGAAAGGGTAGGCTCTTCAGTTTCAGAGATGCAGTGAATAATGCCAGAGTCACTGCAGGTGAGATAATTTCTAAGAAACACCATATTATCACATAGAAGAGTTCCATTGGGGGTAGCTTAATGGTAGTATCATCGTTGCTGATTTGGATGGCTAGTATACTGCAGAGAATTGCCCCATAAGCAGCTAATAACAGGCAACATGTCATCGGCAAGGCTATTAAAGATAAACATAAAAATGTTAGAAAATATTTTTTGTTGTTTTTCTGGGGAAGATGGCATGCTAGGAGCAACTCAGGATTGCAGCTCTCAGTGAAGGTGCAGAGGGTGAGTCCAAGCCACATTTCCAGATGGATCTTTGTTGCCCACAGAACGGGGAAATTCCCAGGTGTAGGAGAGACACGGGATGCCAGTGCAGCTGTTTTGGTTGGTGCAGCCATTGTGGCCGGTGCCACAGTGTGGCGGCACTCTGCATAAGACACAGTCTGGGTGCCCTGTTAAACCGACAATCTGAGATTTGGGAGGGCAGATTAGCATACCCATCTGATTAAACAGGACTTGGACAGTGAGCCAGACCAGGAGATTCCCGGGAAGCAACTTTTGAGCTGGCGCAGTGGGTCACTGCAAGGGAAATCACACAGATCCTGGTGCACTATCCGCAGGTGACTGAAACACCTGGGAGAGAGTCAACCATTCAACTTAAAAAAAAATAAAAGAACTATGAGGCAGGAAGCCAGGTGATCAGGCTCGGCAGGTCCCACCACCACAGGGACAAATAAAATGGTGATTCGATATGCTTAGGGTTGAGAGTTTCACTATGGGCACAGCTGAACCCAGGATGGTGCAGCTCGGTGGCGGAGGGGAGTCCGCCATTACCAAGGCATTCGGCCCCTACTGAGGTACACTCCCATTGCTGACTCAGCCTTCCATTGCCCAGGCAACCTGCCATAACAGAGAGACTCCACCAATACAGAGGCACCCATATAAACAGGACTATAGGGAATTACATTCAGCAGCAGGGTGGAGCCCACTGCAACAGGGTGGAGACCATGACAGCATGGTGGAGCCCATGGCAACAGAGCAGAGCCCATGGCAACAGGACAGTAGGGCAGAGCCCATGGCAACAGGGCAGAGCCCACAACAGCAGGGCAGAGCCCATGGGCAGCATGAGGCCAGCAAACATATGAAAAAATGCTCATCATCACTGGTCATTAGAGAAATGCAAATCAAAACCACATTCAGATAACACCTCACGTCAGTTAGAATGGTGATCATTAAAAAATCTGGAGACAACAGACGCTGGAGAGGATGCGGAGAATAGGAACACTCCTACACTGCTGGTAGGAGTGTAAATTAGTTCAACCATTGTGGAAGGCAGTGTGGTGATTCCTCAAGGGCCTAGAAATAGAAATGCCATTTGACCCAGCAATCCCATTACTGGGTATATATCCAAAGGACTATAAATCGGTCTACTATAAAGACACATGCACAAGAATGTTCATTGTAGCACTGTTTACAATAGCAAAGACCTAGAACCAACCCAAATGCCCATCCATGATAGTCTGGACTGGGAAAATGTGGCACATATACACCATGGAATATTATGCAGCAATCAAAAATGATGAGTTCGTGTCCTTTGTAAGGACAAGTATGAATCTGGAGAACATCATTCTCAGCAAACTGACACAAGAACAGAAAATGAAATACCACACATTCTCCCTCATAGGCGGGTGATGAAAAATGAGAACACATGGACACAGGAAAGGGAGTACTACACACTGGGGTCTATTGGGGGAAAAGGGTAGGGACAGCTGGTGGGGGAGCTGGGGAGTGATAGCCTGGGGAGAAATGCCAAATGTGGAGAGGAGGAAGGCAGCAAAACACACTGCCATGTGTTAAGGTATGCAACTATCTTGCAAGTTATGTACATGTACCCCAAAACCTAAAATGCAATAGAAAGAAAAAGAAAATATTTTTTGTTAGTAAAATTCACTTACTCTTCTAATCTTGTGGTTTTAAGATCTATGTATAACCACTCAACTCCTTTAGAAAATCATTTACTTACAAAATAATAATAATAAAAGCTTTGTTAATCTTTTATTACCAGGAATATCTATGTATGCAATACATATATTACACCTGGGAAAAACACATACACAAATACATGTATACCTACATTTCTACAGGCATATACACATTCCCTCAAAGCGAAGACTTGCAAAGATGAAATATGAGAGAGACATTCAGATCTGGTGCTACATAGCACATAGAAAGCAGTCTCAATTAAAAAATAGTAAAATTACCTGAATTAGACATTGAAAAGATAGTCTTTATAGAAAGTTAAGAGTGTAAAATAGGAAGTTAGAGTGTAAAATAGTGGCCAATATAACATAAACTGTGTTTTAGACTATGGTGATAATAGGAAACAAGAAATTAGCTGTGGAGTTAAAGTATATCCTGGAAGTGAAGCTGACAGATTTTGCTGAGTGATGGAATACAAGGTACTAGAGAAACAGAAAATATAAAAGTTCCAGAAGTTAAGAAGTGAGTGTGCACATGTGTGTGTTCATGTCTATTAATGTAATTTTATCAGAAAATTCTTCACGAGCAAAATTAATTTAATTTCAACATTGTTCTTTTAATACTTAGACAAATAAACACATGGAAGAAAGCCTAAGTTAAGAAGTAGTTGTGTAATCTGTCTAAACAATTTTGTACTGTATTCAGTTCAGAGTAAAAATTCATTGCACATATACATACAGGTTTAAAAAATACACGCTTCATATACAATGAAATGAAGCCAGAAAACAAAAAGTGCTCAAGTTGTAATTTCTCATCTAAATTTTTTATTTTTTGACCAGAAAGTGAGCATCAATACTCCATTTATTCCTTAATGAAAACTCAAAGTGAAACTCTAAATCATTAGAATCCTAAATTTCATTTGTGAGAAATAAGACTGAATAAAAATAAGTAATCTAAAATTTAACTTTTAGAAAGTAAAATTGACCAGATGTGGTGACTCATACCTGTAATTATAACATATTAGTAGGTTGAGGTGAGTGGATCACTCAAGCCCAAGAGTTCAAGACTGACCTGGGGAACATGGTATAAACCTGTTGCTTCAAAATTTAGCCAGGCATGATGGCACATGACTCTAGTCCCAGTTATTCAGTAGACTGAGCTGGGAGGATTCTTGATCCCAAAAACTAAGCCTAGGACATTGCCTTGGGACTAATATTTGCCTGTCTTCTCACCCCAGCACTTTGGGAGGCTGACACCAAGGGGTGAGCTTCCAGACCCAGCTCAGCAACAGATGAGAAATTGGCCTCAGCAAAATGTACTCCAGTTCAAGTCAATAGTTTTACTGATTGACTAAAGTGACCACAGGTCTGAATAAATCTGAGAGGGCAGACCATGGCAGCTGCTGGCCTTGAGTGCTCCCAGTGTTCAAACATGGGCTACAGGTGCAACCTGTACTTGAGTGCTCCCAGTGTTCAAGTCGGTACTGAGTCACTTTGGTGACCAAATTACTCCAGCCATCAATGTCTGGACATCAAGGTTTCCCCTAGTGCTACCAGGGCTGAAGCTATCATAAACTTAAAGACCTTAATTTCCTTCTTCTTGCCCTGAATTTTTGGGCAGGCTTATTTCCAAACATAGCCAAACTGTGAACATTGAATCAGGCACCTGCATCACTGTGCAGACATTAATGCATAGTCAAAAGGATCAGGATTTATCAGAGATACATGATGGCACCAAGTGGTCAAAATCAGGTGCCAGTGGTGACTGACACAAAAGAGACTGGCATGGATACATGGCCTGACAAAAAAAATCAAAATAATTATTTTAAGACAATATCGTGGACTTTAGAAAAACACAAATAATTCAGACATTTATCAGAAAAACTTGACAGAGAGATAATATAATGTGAGAAAAATACTAACAAAATTCTTGAAGATAAAACCACAGCAAAATTAAAAATGCAGTTGAGATCATTGACAGCAGAAGTGGTCAAGCAGAAAAACTCAAGGACAGGTCCACTGAAATATACAGTCAGAGGAAAAAAGAAATGAAAAAACTTCATAGGACTTATGGGATGATATTCAAAGAGTGAATGTGTTAGTCACTGGTGTTCAAGAGTGTGGTAAAGCTGGGCGAGGAGGCTCATGCCTATAACTGCAGCACTCTGGGAGGATGAGGCAGGTTTATCAAATGTGATAAGGAGTTTTAGACAAGCCTGCCCAATGTGGTGAAATATAAAAGTCTCTACTAAAAATACAAAAGTTAGCTGGCTGTGGTGGTGTACCTGTAATACCAGGTACCTAGGAGGCTCAGGAAAAAGACACTTTGGAACCCAGCACACAGAGGTGGCAATGAGCCAAGATCATGTCATTACACTCCAGCCTGGGCAACAAGAGCAAAACTCTATCTCAAAAAAAAAGTGTATGTAGGAAAAAAATTTAGAAAGCTTATCTAAAAAAATAATAACAGAAAACTTTCCAAGCCTAAATATAAATCTAAATATAAATACGCACATACAGGAATGTCAAATGCTTTCAATCAGATTCAATCCAAGTAAGAACATCCCCATACTTAATATAATCAAACCACTAAATGTTAAAGACACTGAGATAATACAGAATTAAGCAAGAGAAAAAAATATTGTATCAGAAATACACCTATATAATTAATATATGCATAAATATAATGTAAATATTAATACATCCAAACGGAGAAATAAACTGCAAGATACTAATAGAAAACATCAGGACCTTACTTTCAGCAATAAATAGATTATGCACACAGAAAACCAATAAGTAAACACTGAACTAAAATTCTCTGCAGGGCAAATGGACAAAACAGTTACAGAACTATCTATCCAAGAGCTATAGAATACACATTCTTCTCTACTAAATACATAGAACATTTTCTAGTATCTATCATACATTAATTGAAAAATACAATCAAGTTGAAAAGATCAAATTAATATCAAGTATTTCTTCTGAAATCACTAATTCAAAAGTACATGAAAATTAAACAACATACTTCTGAGTCAATAAAAATATTAAAGAGAAAACATAATATTTAAAAGAACATGTTAAATACAAAACTTGATGTTTCAATCAAGGAAATAGGAAAACAAAAAGCTAGAATCAAAAGTAAAAATAAAAGTTCCTACAAAATATAATCAGAGAGAAAAAAGGAGATATCTTACCTGGTACCCAGAAACAAACTCATGGTAAAACATCAAATCAGCAATGAAAAGTCACCTTTTAAAGGATAGCTCAGGAACCCAATGGATTCACTCTTCATTCTACCTACACCTGAAATAGAACTGCCAATCCTTTTTAATCTAGCCAAAAAAAAAAGAACAAGAAGATATGTGGACTGTTTCATTCCATGTGGCGGGTCATGCTGATTTCAAAAATAGACAAGGACATAACAAAAAAGACAAAAAACTACAGGCCAATATTTCTGAATAACATAATGTAAAAATCCTCATCAAAATACTGGGAAACTTACTTATAATGCACATTTAGAACCCTTCATCAAGATCAAGAGACATGACAGGAATGCAGGAATGGTTTAGTACACAAGAATCATTAAATGTCATGCACTACATAAACAAAAGAAAAACAAAATCTAGGCAGTCATTTCAATAAGTCAAAAAAGCATTTGACAAAATTTAACATTTTTAAAAAACAACATCTCTTAAGAACTTATGCATAGAATAATTCTAACTCAACAAATAACATAGACAAGAATAACCAAATAATTCAATACATGAAAAACTCACAGCTAACATCACACTCAATGAGAATTAAAAGTAGAAGAGTTTTCTACAAAGATCTGAAAGAACACCAGGATGTTCACTTTAACTGGTTAAATATAATACTGGAAGTTTTTGGCAAGAGCAATTAGACGAAAGAAATTTTAAACTAGGTACCCAAATTGGAAAAAAAAGACATAAAATTATCCACATTTTTAATGACATAATGTGGAAATTCCTAAAAATACCTCTAAAAAGCAGGTGGAACTAATTTAGAAAATCAGTAAAGTTCCAGTTAACAAAATCAATATCCAAAATTAAGTAGCATTTCATACATGAATAGCAAAATATGTATAGAAAAAGAAACTCAAGAAAACAATCCCATTTACAATAGCATTGGGAAAAAAACAAAACAAGTTTAAAAGTAAATTTAACCAAGGAGGTATAAAAATGCATTCTAAAAACTAGAAATCATTAGCAAAAAAGTAAAATAACATAAATAAATTAAAAGTTACTTATGTTCACCGATTGGAAAAAGTAATATGGTTTAAAAGGTTATATGATCCCAAAAGGTCTACAGATTCAATGCAATCTCTATTAAAACACTAACGACATTTTTCACAGAAATTTAAAAAAATTCTAAATTAATATTAAAGCACACACACAGAAAACCCTGAATACCCAAAGCAATACAGACGATGATAGTGGGGTTGGGGAGTGAACTCAAAAATCTGGAGGCATTACAATGCAATAAACCAATACAACAGAACACACTGAGCAAAAATAAATCCCCACATGTATAGCCAGCTGATATTCTACAGAGGTGAAAAGAACACAAAATGAGAAAAGGTCAGTTTCTTCAATAAGTGGTGCTGGTAAAACAAAAGAGCTACACGCAGAAAAATAAAATTAGAACCCTATCTCTTACCACATAGAAAAATTTACTCAAATGGATTAAAAAGCCTATAGAGTGGTGTCATCTATAGTTCTACCTACTTGGGGGATCACCTGAGTCTGAAAGTTCAACGCTGCAGAATGCCACACTCATGCCACTGCAGTCTGGCCTAGGCTATGTAATCAGACCTCATCTGTAAAAATACATTTTAATAAGCAATTAAAATAAAGATGTAATAAAAATCCCAAACTGTCACACTGCTAGAATAAAACACAAACACACTTAATGATGTTGGTCTTGGAAAGAATTTTCTCGGATCAGACCTCAAAAGCATAAGCATAAAAACCACAGAAAAATGAGCTTACATCATGTTATACAGCTTTCATACAGAAAAAAATAATAGTAATAACCAGAGTAAAATAATGAGAGCAAATATTTGCAAACTATACATCCGACAAGGGGTTAATCAAAATATATAAGGAACTAAGAAAAGATTCAGAAGCAAACAAACAAATACTGCATAACCTCACTTATAATTGGGAGCTAAATGATAGGAATACATGGACATATAGAGGGGAAAAACACACACTGGTCTGTCAAAGAGTAGAGAGTGTTAGGAGGGAGAGAATCAGGGAAAACAACTAATGGGCCCTAGCCTTAATACCTGGGTGATGCAATAATCTGTATAACAAAACCCCATCACATGAGTTTGCCTGTATAACAAACCTGCATATGTACCCCTGAAGCTAAAATAAAAGTTGAACTCTGAAAATTAGAAAGAAAAAAACTCTGTATAAAAAATTAGGTCTGTTAATAGGCTTTCCTCAAACGGCAATATTCAGAAGAAGACACGTGGTCAGCTTCATGGCTCACATCTGTAATCCCAGACCTTTGGAAGGCCAAGGCAGTCTAATCACCTGAGGTCAGGAGGTCGAGACCAGCCTGGCCAACATGTTGGAACCCAGTCTACTAAAAATACAAAAATTATCTGGACTTGGTGGCACAGTCCTATATTCCCAGCTACTCAGGAGGATGAGGTAGGAGAATCACTTCAACCTGGGAGGTAGTGATTGCAGTGAGCTGAGATCACACCATTGCCCTCCAGCCTAGACATCAAGAGTGAAACTCTGTCTCAAAAAAATAAAGACATGCAAATCAAAATCACAATGAGACATCACCACATTTCGGTTGGAATAATCACTATTTAAAGAACTAAAAAAAAAGGAAAAGAAGAAATAAAAAATAAGACTATGGAGGAAAGAAAACCCTTGCACACTGCAGATGAGAATGTAAATTAATACCTCCATTTACATCACTATATCCATTATACTCCATGAACAGTTGGGAGTTTCCTCAAAAATTTAAATATAAAACTAATATATTATCCAGAAATTCCACTTCTGGGTATATATCAAAAGGAATTGAATCCAGAATGTCAAAGAGATCTGTGCACTCCCATGTTTATTTCAGCATTATTCACATTAGCCAAGCAATGTAATAAACTCAAGTGTCTATCAGTGAATACATAAGGAAAATGTGATACCTATATGCAATGAAATAGCATTCAGCTATAACAAAATTAAATTATTATCTGCAGCAACAGGGATGAACCTGGATTACATTACATTGAGTGAACTATATCAGGTA
>CM052655.1:21370837-21386922 GCA_028533165.1 Leontopithecus rosalia | reverse complement strand
TGTGGTTTTTGTTTTTGGTTCTGTTTATGTGGTGAATTATGTTTATAGACTTGTGTATGTTGAACCAGCCTTGCATCCTCGGAATGAATCCTACTTGATCATGATGGATAAGCTTTTTGATGTGCTGTTGCAATTGGCTTGTCAGTATTTTATTGAAGTTTTTGCATCTATGGTCATCATGGATATTGGCCTGAAGTTTTCTTTTCTTGTTGAGTCTCTGCCAGGTTTTGGTATTAGGATGATGTTGGTCTCATAAAATGAATTGGGAAGGACTCCCTCTTTTTGGATTATTTAGACTAGTTTCAGAAGTAATGGTACCAGTTCCTCTTTGTGTGTCTGGTAGAATTCGGCTGTGAACCCATCTGGACCTGGACTTTTCTTGTGTGATAGGCTCTTAATTGCTGCCTCGACTTCAGACCTTGTTATTGGTCTATTCATAGTTTTGGCTTCCTCCTGGTTTAGGCTTGGGATGACACCGTTGTCCAGGAATTTATCCATTTCTTCCAGGTTTACTAGTTTATGTGCATTGAGTTGTTTGTAATATTCTCTGATGATGGTTTGAATTTCTGTGGAATCTGTGGTGATTTCCCATTTATTGCTTTTTATTGCGTCTATTTGATTGTTCTCTCTTTTTTTTATCAGTCTGGCTAGTGGTCTGTCTATTTTGTTGATATTTTCAAAAAAACAGTTATTGGATTTATTGATTTTTTGATGGTTTTTTTGTGTCTGTATCTCCTTCAGTTCCGCTCTGATCTTAGTTATTTCTTGTCTTCTGCTAGGTTTTGAGATTTTTTTATCTTGCTCCTCTAGCTCTTTCAATTTTGACAATGGTGTCAATTTTGAATCTCTCCACTCTTCTCATGTGGGCACTTATTGCTATGTATTTTCCTCTAGATACTGCTTTAAATGTGTCCCAGAGATTCTGGTGTGTTGTGTCTTTGTTCTTGTTGGTTTCGAAGAACTTCTTTATTTCTGCCTTCATTTTATTGTTTATCCCATCCACATTGAAGAGCCAGTTCTTCAGTTTCCATGAAGCTGTTTGGTTCTGAGTTAGTTTCTGAATTCTGAGTTCTAACTTGATTGCACTATGGTCTGAGAGACTGTTTGCTATGATTTCAGTTGTTTTGCATTTGTTGAGGAGTGCTTTACTTCCAATTATATGATCAATTTTAGAGTAGGTGTGATGTGGTACTGAGAAGAATGTATATTCTGTGGATTTGGGGTGGAGAGTTCTGTAAATGTCTATCAGGTTTGCTTGTTCCAGGTCTGAGTTCAAGTCCTGGGTGTCCTTTTAATTTTCTGTCTGGTTAATCTGTCTAATATTGACAGTGGAGTGTTAAAGTCTCCCACTCTTATTTTGGGGGAGTCTACATCTCTTTGTAAGTCATTACAAAATTGCCTTAATATCTGGGTGCTCCTCTATTGAGTCCATAAATACTTAGGATCGTGAGCTCTTCTTGTTGTATTGATCCTTTTACCACTATATAATGTCCTTCTTTGTCTCTTTGATCTTTGTTCCTTTAAAGTCTATTTTATTGGAGACAAGAATTGCAACTTCTCCTTTTTTTTTTCTCTCCATTTGCTTTGTAAATCTTCCTCCATACCTTTGTTTTGAGTCTTCGTGTATCCTTGTATGTGAGATGGGTTTCCTGGATACAGCACACCGATGGGTTTTTGCTTTTTATCCAATTTGCCAGTCTGTGTCTTTTGATTGGTGCATTTAGCCCATTTACATTTAGGGTTAATATTGTTATGTGTGAATTTGATACTGCCATTTTGATGCTAGCTGGCTGTTTTGCCCATTAGTTGATGCAGATCCTTCATTTTGTTGATGCTCTTTAGCATTTGGTATGTTTTTAGAATGGCTGGTGCTTGTTCCTTTCTATTTGTACTGCCTCTTTCAGGAGCTCTTGTAAAGCAGGGCTGGTGGTAACAAAATCTCTGAGTACTTGCTTGTTTGCAAAGGATTTTATTTTTTCTTCACTTATAAAACTTAGTTTGGCTGAATATGAAATTCTGGGTTGAAAGTTCTTTTCTTTAAGGATGCTGAACATTGGCCCCACTCTCTTCTGGCTTGTAGGGTTTCTGCCCTCTATCTACTGTGAGTCTGATGAGCTTCCCTTTGTGGGTGACACGATCTTTCTCTCCGGCTGATTTTAGCATTTTCTCCTTCATTTCAACCCTGGTGAAGCTGACGATTATGTGCCTTGGTGTTGCTCTTCTTGCGGAGTATCTTTTTGGTGTTCTGTGTATTTCCTGAACTTGGGTGTTGGCCTGCCTTGCTAAGTTGGGAAAATTTTCCTGGATAATATCCTGAAGAGTATTTTCCAGCTTGGATTCATTCTCTTTGTCACATTCTCGTACACCTATCAAACGTAGATTAGGTCTCTTCACATAGTCCCACATTTCTTGGAGACTTTGTTCATTCCTTTTTGCACTTTTTTCTCTAATCTTGGCTTCTTGTTTTATTTCATTGAGTTGATCCTCGACTTCTGATAACCTTTATTCTGCTTGGTCAATTTGGCTGTTGAAATTTGTGCATGATTCACAAAGTTCTCGTGTTGTGTTTTTCAGTTCCTTCAATTCATTCATATTCCTCTCTAAGTTGTCCATTTTTGTTATCATTTTCTCCAATCTTTTTTCAAATCTTTTTTCAAGGTTCTTAGTTTCTTTGCATTGATTTAGAACATGTTCTTTTAGCTCACAGAAGTTTCTCATTACCCATGTTCTGAAGTCTGATTCCGTCATTTCATCACTCTCATTCTCCGTCCGGCTTTGTTCCCTTGCTAGTGAGGGGTTTTGGTCCTTTGTAGGCAGTGAGGTGTTCTGGTTTTAGGTGTTTTCCTCCTTTTTGCGCTGGTGTCTTCCCATCTTTGTGGGTTTCTCCACCTGTCGTCTGAGTAGTTGCTGAATTTTCAATTGAGTCTCTGAGTAGGGTCCCAGATTGTTGATAATGAAATATTTCTGTTTCTTAGTTTTCCTTCTAACAGTCTAGCCCCTCTGCTGTAAGACTGCTGAGGTCCACCCTGGGCCCTGATTGCCTGGGTATACCTGTAGCAGTTGCAGAACAGTGAGGGATGCTACCAGTTTCTTCTTCTATCTTTGTCCCAGAATGATGCCCACCAAATGTCAGTCTGATCAGTCCTTTTTGAGGTGACTCTTTGGGTATACAGGGGTCAGGGAGTTGCTTGAGGAGACAGTCTGTACTTTATAGAAGCTGAAGTGCTGAGCTGTGAGCTTCATTGTTCATTCAGTGCTTCTAGGCAAGTACGTTTAAGTCTGTTGCAGTAGAACTCATAAAACCTTTTTTTTCCTTCAGATGCTCTGTCACGGGGAGTTAGCACTTTATGAGTATCTGTTGCACTGTGCTGCCCAGCTAGGAGGCAGTTTAGTCACTATTTGCCTGCTGAGGCTCCGCCCTACTGGGGTGGGATCCGCCCTTTTGCTGTGGGCTCTGCCCTGCTGTTGTGGGCTCTGCCCTGATGCTTTGGGCTCCGTCCTGCTGTTTTGGGCCCTGCCCTACTGACGTGGGCTCTGCCCTGCTGTCATGGGCTCTGCTCTGTTGGCAGAGTCTCTCTGTTATGGCGGGTTGCCTTGGCAATGGCTGGCCATGTCAGCAATGGGCAAGTACCTCAGTAGGGGCAGAAGGTCTTGGTAATGGCACACACCCCTCCCCCACTGAGCTGCACAGTCCTGGGTTCAGCTGTGCCCAAAGCGAAACTCTGAACCCCGAGCATTTTGAATCTTTGTTTTGTTTGTCCCTGTGTGGGTGGGACCCATCAAGCCTGATCACTTGGCTCCCTGCCTCAGAGCCTTTTTGCTTTTTTTTTTTAAAGTTTTACAGTTGACTCTCTCCCAGGCGTTTCAGTTGCCAGCTGAAAGGGCACCAGGATCTGTGTGATTTTCCATGCAGTGACCCGCTGCGCCAGCTCACAGTTCACCTCCCGGGAATCTCCTGGCCTGGCTCACTGTCCAAATCCCGTTTAATCAGATGAATATGCTAATCTGCCCTCCCAAATCTCAAATTGCCAGTTTAACAGGGCACCCAGACTGGTGTGTTTTGTGCATTGTGCCACTGCGCTGCGGTGCCAGCCGTTTGGCTGCACTAGTGGAGACTACTGCGCTGGCGTCCCATGTCTCTCCTACACCTGGGAATTTCCCTGTTCTGTGGGCAAAAAAGATCCGTCTGGAAATGCAACATGAACTCACCCTCTGCGTCTTGGCTGAGAGCTGCAATCCGGAGTTGCTTCTATAGCACCATCTTCCCCCATCCAGAAACCAAAATTTTCTACAAGTGAAGTCTAAGAGTCATTCACATCTACATCACCTGGGTGCTTTATAAAATGCAGATTCATGGGCTCTGCTGCAGCCCACAGAATAGAAATCTTCTCAAGACCATAAGACCAGTGTGGTCTAAGCAGGAGTCAAACTTGTGTGCTTTGAAAAGGCTTCTCAGGCAATTCATATGTTCATTTGACTATGAGAAATCAGCCCCTGTGAATCAATAATAAATGTCTGCTTCTGTTTTGTATAACGTTTACAAGGTGTTTTTCATAAGCATTTTAAAATTTCATGCTCACACCCAGTCTGGGTGGTTGTCCGAGCTAGGAGTATTAGCTCCACTTCCAAGATAAGAAAATTAAATTCAGTGAGATTCAGGGACTTATTCAAAGATTCCCCTAGATAATGGTAGAGCATGGGTTTCATTATCTTTTCATGTCTACAAATTCTGTCTTTATCCATACGCAGAGTTCATGCAAACCCCTAAAACTCACATTTTTTCATATTTGCAAAATCAACTCACAGTGGTTCTTCAGAACAAAGTGACAGCAACAGGTAGAAACAGCAGTAGTGAAGGATGCAAGTTTCTTGGGAAGTCGTAACTGTGAGGCAGAAGCTGATTTCACAGATGTGGAAAATGATGGCCAGATAGATGAATGATTACACAGCTGTCCCTTCAAAAAGGAAAGGTCAGGAACACATCTATAATAGAGGACAGTAATAGGAGTAAAAGAAAAACTATAAGAAGGTGAGATGGCCAACCCACAAAGAAAGGGAGGCATGGGCTAAAACACTCACACTTAGTTGAACACAAGTTTTGGTATGGTTCAAGAATAACTGAGCCAAAGACACTCCCCAGCAGAAGTAGTGAGACCAACAACAGTGACAGTGACCCCAGGCCAGAGACAAGAAGACAAGCATGTCACCCAGAGCCTCTGCCTCCATGGATTCTGTAGTTGGAGGACTCATATGTTCCTGCAGCCCCTTTCTTCCCAGTTGCTTGATAATCCCCACTGTAGTAGAATTTGTTCTCGATTCACAGCAGGCCTAAGAATGCCAGCATGAAGACCCCAGGAGAGATTGTGGAAGCCCAAGCTCTACAGACTTGGTCTCTGCTCCCTATGCCAGAGACTTTATGCCAGTGTCTAAATATTTCCCAAGCCTCACAGTCTACCTTGCATCTACAGATCCCTTTAGTGACCTCTATATGTACCTCTTCCCCACAGACACCCACAACACCTTGTCCCCAGATGGAGCTGGCTTTCCAGAGAGAAACTATCTCAGCACTGGGACATTTCTGAATTGCTAAAAGAGTCTGTCCACTGAAATGACTTGCTGATCCCCTAGGGAAGCCATCACAAAACCTTATGACGAGTATATGTTAATGAGTTTAATCCATGTTTTTGCCTGATGATGCTGTTTGTTCACTTTAATTGTTTTATAGAATCCTATAGTGGAGCTATACTATACTTTTAAATCCCTTCTTCTGATGGTAGATAATTGAGTAGTTTCCAATTTTGGCATGTAAAAAATATTGCTTCTGTGTCAATGAGTTTTTATTTGAAATACATGAAATTGATGTATAGTCATGTTTAGAAGATAATGCCAAAGAGTTATGTAGATTACCAAGTTACTCTCCTACAGGCAATATACAAGAGTTCCTATTGCTCAGGATCCTCACCAACATTTAGTATTGTGAGACTTCACATTTTTGTTAACCTTCTGATCGTGTGTTTTTTCATTTCTTTCATGACTAATGAGATGATTCATATACTTTTGACCACTAGGATTTACTCTTACATGTAGTGTGTATTGAAGTGTTTTGTCCATTTTTCTAATTGATTGTAATGGGTTCTGCATGTATTTTAAATACTAGTCTTGGACAAATATTTTCTCCCATTCTGTTGCTTGTCCTTTCATTTTTATGGTGCCATTTAATTATCTTTTAAAAATATGTTTATGATGAAATTTTACACCTCATAAAATAATTTGTTCCTTCATTTTAAGAGACTAGGGTAATGATTATTTGGAGGAGAGGATTAGAAAATATTACATATTCCATAACATATTTTTTGTAATGCTTGAATTTTTATGATTATATATTCCTTCATTCAACAAATATTTATTGAGCACTTAATATATGACAAGAAAGCCTCTAGGTCCTAGAGATCATCCATTATTGAACAAAACAAAGACTCCTGACCTAATGGAATTTAAAGAGGAAGACTGTATACTGCTTTCATTTTAAAAAATTTTAAAAAGCTATTAAAGACTCTGGTTTCTCCAAAAAAAAGAGCCCATATAGCCAAGACAATCATAAGCCAAAAGAACAAAGCTGGAGGCATTATGCTACCTGATTTCAAACTATACTACAAGGCTACAGTAATCAAACAGCATGGTACTTGTACCAAAACAGAGATATAGACCAATTGAACAGAACAGAGGCCTTGGAGGTAATGCCACACATCTACAACCATCTGATCTTTGACAAACCTGAAAAAAACAAGCAATCAGAAAAGATTCACTGTTTAATAAATGCTGTTGGGAAAACTGGCTAGCCACATGCAGAAAGCAGAAACTTGACCCTTTCTGACAGCTTACACTAAAATTAACTCCAGATAGATTAAAGATTTAAACATAAGACCTAAAACCATTAAAAACCCTAGAAGAAAACCTACGCAAAACCATTCAGGACATAGGCATACCCAAGGACTTCATGACTAAAACACCAAAAGCAATGGCAACAAAATCCAAAATAGACAAATGGGATATAATTAAACTTAAGAGCTTCTTCACAAAAAAAGGAAACAATCATTAGAGTGAACCAGCAACCAACAGAATGGGAAAAAATTTTTGCAAGCTACCCATGTGACAAAGGGCTAATATTCAGAATCTACAAAGAACTAAAGCACATTTACAAGAAAAAAAAAAAACAAACAAACCCATCCAAAAGTGGGAGAAGGATATGAACAGAAACTTTTCAAAAGAAGACATTTATGCAGCCAACAAACATGAAAAAATGCTCATTACCACAGGTCATTAGAGAAATGCAAATCAAAACCACATTGAGATACCATCTCACACCAGTTAGAACAGTGATCATTAAAAAATCTGGAGACAGCAGATGCTGGAAAGGATGTGGAGAAATAGGAACACTGTTACACTGTTGGTACGAGTGTAAATTAGTTCAACCATTGTGAAAGACACTGTGGCGATTCCTCAAGGATCTAGAAATAGAAATACCATTTCACCCAGCAATCCCATTACTTGAGCTATACCCAGAGGATTATAAATCATTTTATTATAAAGACATATGTACACGTATGTTCATTGCAGCACAGTTTACAATATAGCAAAGACCCGGACCAACCCAAATGCTCATCAATAATAGACTGGATAAAGAAAATGTGGCACATATACACCATGGAATACTATGCAGCCATAAAAAAGATGAGTTCATGTCCTTTTCAGGGACATGGATGAATCTGGAAACCATCATTCTCAGCAAATTGACACAATAACAGGAAACTAAACACCACATGTTCTCATGATAGGTGGGTGTTGAACAATGAGAACACATGGACACGGGGAAGGGAACATCACACACTGGGGTCTGTTGGGGGTATGGGGGCTAGGTCAGAGATAGCAGTGGGTAGGGAGATTGGGGAAGGATAACATTGGGAGAAATGTCTGATGTATGTGATGGAAAGATGGAGGCAGCATGTGTGGATGGCATGTGTGTACCTATGCAACAATCTTGCAAGATCTGCACATGTACCCCAGAACTTAAAGCATAATAACAAAAAAAAAGACTCTGGTTTCTATCAAACTTTCATTTTGCATTTTTAAATACCTATATATAAAAACAACATGGCACAGAACTCAGTAAATATTTTAAAAGATAAGCAAAAGTTTTTTGTCAAGGGTTGCTATTGATTTTTCACCTATTTCAGCAGCAGATTTTCCAGAAAGCACAGTAAAATGACAGACCCTAGGCCTCTCTAACATATAAATAATACAAAACCATATAAAATGTTTATTTTAAAACACCTTAGTGTAATGATCTATCTTAAATCAATGCAGGTAGTTTAAATATAAGTCAGATTCTGGGCTGAATTTGTCTATAGTAAATATATTTAAATTTTATTTTAAGTCAGTAATACATACACATGGCAAAATAAATAGATGAGCACGTACAATCTGTGGACCATGTATCTCAGTTGAAAATGTGGAGATCACCACCTTCTGTGTCGCTCTCGCTAGGAACTGCGCACAGGAGTTATTCCTATTCGGTCATCTTGGTTAAAATCTGAGCAGGTACGACATATGGAACATAATACCTCGCTTTCATTCAGGACCTGCTTTCTCCAACATGCTCCCCTCTACCACCACAGCCACAGTTAGCAGCTTCTTGTGTGTTCTTCAGAAGGTGTTGAATTATGCACAAACACATAGGGATGATGTATGTGGTTCTGTTTTTTTTTTTTTTTTTTTTTTTTTTGAGAAAGAGATTCACTCGTTACCCAGGCTGGAGTGCAATGGCGTGATCTTGGCTCACTGCAACCTCCGCCTCCTGGGTTCAGGCAATTCTCCTGCCTCAGCCTCCTGAGTAGCTGGGATTACAGGCACGCGCCACCATGCCCAGCTAATTTTTTTTATTTTTAGTAGAGACAGGGTTTCATCATGTTGATCAGGATGGTCTCGATCTCTTGACCTCGGGATCCACCCACCTCGGCCTCCCAAAGTTCTGGGATTACAGGCGTGAGCCACCGCACCCAGACGGTTCTGTGTTTTAACTGTTCTGTGCTACTAGGTTAATTTTGTAAGCAGAGGCTACAAATTTTTGGGATAGGAGCCTGTGATGACAAAATGACAGGCTCAGAACTAGGTCAGGTGAAGCTGAAAGGGGGTCCCTGAAAAAGCCTCTGCTGTCCCAGCCAGGCTCCCTTGCTGGTGCAAGTAGCCTGAGAATTCCTGGGATGCTGCATGAAAGTGGCAATGCCCTCCAGTGGATCACAGGCTACACCCCCCCACCTCAGCCCAGGCTTCAGAGTGAACATTTATGTAGAGGGCTTCACTGTGCCCCTTCTCACCCTCAAAAATAAAACGACTGCTGATGTCATGCCACTTCCATTTCCTTCTAGATTTGGGGGCACTTCCCTCTCCTCATCACCCACCATTTTGCCTGTGGGATGTCACTGCCCTTCTGTGCTCAACCCCTTCTTTTGCCTGACCTACATTCAGCATAGCTTTCCTGGGTGCAAACTTGAAGCAATTTCTTATCTTCTGTTAGCTCCTGCCTTACCACACCTGTGGTCTTCTATGGTTCAGGCTTCTTCACTGGCTTAACAGCCAGTGCTCCAAGAAAGGTGTCCAGGTCCATAATGTCATCTGCTTGGGGGATCAAGTTAACATATACAGTGCATATTTTACAAATATGCCTCTATTCTGTACTTTAAAAGTCTCAAATAGGATTGCCAGTTTGAACAAATAAAAATACAGGATGCTTAGATCAATTTCAATTTCAGAAAAAGGGTGATTTTTTTTAGTATATAGCCGATGCAATCATCTTTCATCTGTATTTAATCTGCCAGTTCTATTTCAAAACTAGTTAAGCAGTTAAATTAAACAGTCCTTCTAATCTTCATGTCTTTGGCCTAAAAACAAAGTTCTAATCCTCCTTTCAATGACTGTGGCCCATACACAGCAAAATGTCCCACCAATTTCAAAACTGGGCATTTTGAGTAGTCTTGGGTCATTGCAGGAGGCATTTCAAAGTGGTTGCTAGGTGGCTGGTCTCAATTCTGGAAAGCATTTTTCACATTCTATTAGTACTGCTGGGTGAGATGAGCTTGGTAGTCAGACCAAAAGTGTATGATTTAGAGAGTTTTACTTCGTTACTATTTTTCTCTTCCAATTTAAAATCTATAGCAAACCCAGGTTCAAATAAAACCTAAAAAGTTTTGTCTTTTGAGCCAAATGCCAGAATGTCTAGGGAAACACAACCAAGTAATCACAGGCTTCATTTATTTCAGCTATTTTTCTCTAATGGACTTTTGAGGTAGATAAGACTAGATTTCTTCAAAACAGATCTGGGCAGGAGAAAACTTGAAAGTATCGGCCAGTCTTAAGTACCCTCATGTGATTCTTGATATAAATTTACCTGGAAAATGGAGTGGACACAACAGATTTGTTTTTTAAATCTTGAGTTATTTTGCAAACGTTAAACTGGCTGTACAAAAGGAACAGTGTGACATACCTTGTTCAAATTACTTACCAAGCTTTATGAAACAAGAGTTGTGATTCTATATGCTGTCTTGTTAATCCAGAGAAAGAGCAGGATCCAGGAAAGGATGGAAGAGAGGGAAAATGATACTCAAAAGAATAGTAATAGTGATGATAGCACCCCAACCCAACTTCCCCACAAAGTACCAGAACCCTGCTTAGAGCATATTCATGCATGATTATTTCACCATGAAGATTGCATTAAGAGCAGACTCTAAATTAACCATAACAAAATTAAATCATATGTGCATCTTTGTTCAATAAAGTATTCTTTTTTACTATTTTACCTCTTCCAGGCATTGAGGGATGGAAACAAAGCAAAGAATCACACAAATTAAGAACTGGAAGGAATTTTACATTTTTTCCATTGGTGCTCAGGTTTTCCAAAAAAAAATGTCTGTTAACAGGAAATTTGCTAATGGATTAGGTAACATTAGGTGAAACCATATGAAATTCCTGATATTTGACTGCTTTTGACTAACAAAAATGGCAATTTTATTTGATCTATCTAATGCTCTGCAGCTATTAAAAATAGATGGTAGTTTTATAAGTATTGGCATAAAATGAATTATATTTAAGGTAACTTGTAAGAAACAGAGGAGTGTTAAAGGGTGCCAGTGTGCAGTATGCATAGGAACATCTATGCTTACTTATGTCTATCATACATCTGAAAATTTATAAAATACAATAAGCTGTTAACAATGGACACCTCTAGCTGGCCAATTTGGAAACTAGAGACAAGAGTGACAGAGTTTTCAGTTTTGTGCAATCCCAATTTTTTCTATATGTATGTATTAAATATTTTAAAGCAAACACAAAACAAAAAACAAAGCAACAAGGAAATCACTGTTTAGAGAGGTAAAGCGTCTGTACAGGCCATACAGTGAGCTCATACTAGAGCACATTGAGCAAAGTGCCTGCTCGATTGCTTATCTCATTCCTACAATTCAAAGAACAAAAGTGAAGAGCTCTTGGTGCCTGCCAGTTGAGGGAGCTGCTCTCCCACAATTCTGACCTCATGGTTTACCTGGGATCTTAATTACTCTAGTTAAACAGAGACCTTCCCCCTCAAAACATGGTATTACTGGAGGCTCAATGCATCATCTTTGAATCATTCTCACTGCTGTTGGGTTGTGGATGAGCAGATTGAATGCTGCAGGCAAGGGCTGCGAGAAAGAAAGAAGCCTTTCTCTGCTTTGTGAAGTCTTCTTCCCTTCCATCTGGCCATGGAGAGTCCTCGGAGGCATTTTCAATGAGTCCAAACCCTTTTCTCATTATAATCTTTATTCTTTATCATGGAGTTACAAATAACAGCCTTTTATTCTAATTTTTTGCTGTTCAATAGTGGGGGAATAAATTAGAATTCAGTTTTTTGTGCACTTATCTGGCCAGGTCTCCCCTACTCTTTGCCCCATCCCCATTTCTGTGTCCCTGCTTTTCTCCAACTGTTAGATCAGCCACATCCAAATTATTCTAATCTATACCAGTGCTTCCAAACTGTGCTGGAGAGGAGGAACAACTTCCTGTTGCAGCTGAAGAAACTGTGGTCTTAGAGATTAAATGATTTGTCTTCATTCCCACAGTTCAAAAGTGGTAAACAGAAACCCAAACTCAGCTTACTGATGTCTAGCCAAGTGTCCTCAGTCTTGAAACTAAAACTGTTTATTTCTCCCGTATCCTCCATCTACTGCCCTATTTTTCTCCTTTCTTTTACTATCACAATTCTAACACATGCAGCTAAGTTCCTAGGCTATTTTCTACTTGCCTTCTCCATAAGCCTTGACAGTTGGGTTCGGTACCCACCAAGACTGATGGTGCAAGGGCACTAAGTGAGCAGCATCTTTAACATTTAATGCTATCTATGGTTGGTCTTTCCTGATACACCATGGCAAGGATCACGTATCTGTTTTCTTTACCAATGTAACTATAGCTAGCCTAGGGCCAGATACCAACGAGGAGCTGAATAAATATTAGGTGACTGAGAGGACTGCTGATCTGACTTTCCTTTTGGAAACTTCATTTTTCAGGCTTTTGTGGTTTTCTTCCTCCTTGGATGACACCCCTTGCTCCACCACTTCTTCCTTCTAACTTTGGGCATTTTCATCAATTGATCAATCTGTCCATTACTGAAACACTACTGGAGTTAAGGAATCAGTCTGACCTGGGGGTGTTTATATTTTATTTGTGAAAAATATAAATACATAATGGAATCACAAAAAATATAAAAATATAGTGTAATAATTGTGAGCCAGGCTGCATGGCTTCTTAACCTCTCTGTGTTATACTTAATTTTCTTGTGTATAAATGGATTATGGTAGTAGTTCCTACCTCATAAGGTTGTTGTGAGGGTTAAATTATTATTATTATTATCTTTTTTTTTAGATGAAGTTTCACTCTGTGTTGCCCAGGCTGGAAGGCAATGACATGATCTTGGCTCACTGCAACCTCCACCTTCCAGGTTCAAGTGATTCTCCTGCCTCAGCCTCCTGAGTAGCTGGGATTACAGGCATGTGCCACCATTCCGAGCTAATTTTGTATTTTTAGTAGAGATGGGGTTTCTCCATGTTGATCAGGCTGGTCTCGAACACCCAACCTCAGGTGATAAGCCTGCCTTGGCCTCCCAAAGTGCTAGGATTACAGGCGTGAGCCACCATCCCTGGCCAGGATTGAATTACATAATATAGTTGAAGCACTTCAGAGAGGTTCTGTATAATGTAAGTGCTCACAAAATGTTAACATATAATATATAAATCATTAATAACTGTTGTAGAAAGTCTCCTTTTAAGAAATTGTTTTTTCCCAAATTGTTTTTCCCAAAGAGAGCTAGCCAATTTTCAAAATCTCTTTTTCAAGTATGCTTTCCAGATTTTTCTTTTTCATTTTGACTTACTACTCCATTGTCTCAGGAATCACGTGGATATTATCTTGTCCAGAACATTGACGATCTGAGAAAGGGAGAACAGGAGCCTCAAATAACAGCCAGCATCAATCAGCTGTGAGGCATGTGAGTGAGGCTTTGTCCTCCTGACCCAGACAACTCCAGCTGCCTTGCTGCCACATGAGAAGACCTAGGTAAGATCTACTGAAGAACTGCCAAGCCAGCCCACAAAATAGTGAAAAATAACAAATAATAGAAGTTACTATTTTATGTCACTCCATGTTGGGGTGGTGTGTCTCACAGCAAAATATAACCTAAGCATCACCTTTAATCCGGCTGTGCAGAGTAGATATGACAAAATCTAGGCATTACATATATAAACAAATATGTTTGCTATATATCCAAATAGTTTTACAAATAGCTGTTTGCACTTTGCAAAACTCAAAGTAGTATATTTTGCATAATGTATATAAAAACAGTTGTCTAAAAAAATGTTAATCACCTATTTTGAATTGTTTACAGTTATATATCTGTACCATTATTTTTGGTGGTTGCATTGCACATCGTGATTTATTAGCCCATCCCTTGATGATAGACATTTAGCCTGTTGCTAACTTTTGGACACCATAACAAAGGGTTTGGTTAAGTTAATCGACATTTTGGTTAAGTATCATCTAATTGCTCTCCAGAAAGATGTACCAGTTTACATTCTTACCATGAATGATTCAGAATTCTCTTTTGCCTGTGTTTTTACCAACAGTGGGTTTTGCCTTTTTAAAGGACAATCTTTGCTAATCTAATGGATGAAAAATTACCTCATTACTTCTTATTTCTTAAATTTTGTTTTTATTATTGAGGTTGAATATATTTTGATGTGTAGTGGGCACTCATGTCTTCTCCAAAATGCTTATTCTTACTCCATTCATTTTATAACTTTTCTTACCTTATTCTTACAATTCGTGTATGATATAGTCATTTAACACTTTCTTATACATATGTTTAAACATTTATATATTTTTAATATATAATATATAAACATGTTTTTACTATATGATATATAAATGTTTAAATATATATGCCAAGTGTTAAATGGCTATATTATACACAAATCTATCTCTAAGTATTTTACATATATTTCAATATTTTTCTCTATTTTCTTCTAAGAGAAGATTTCCCTCAAAACTTATGGGTTTATGTGGCTTTTCTTAATGCACAAATGTTAAAATTTTTAAATTGTCAAATCTGTCAATCATCTGTTTTTCTATTTCTGACACTGGTATCATCATATTTATTTTTTAAAACATGGAAAACTTTAAATCTCTTTAAGAAGTATTATTAGTCCATTTTTACACTGCTATAAAGATACTACCTGAGACTAGGTCATCCATAAAGGAACGAGGTTCAATTGACTCTCAGTTCCATATGTCTGGGGAGGCCTCAAGAAACTTACACTGATGGCGGAAGTTGAAGAAGAAGCAAGAACCTTCTTCATGTGGTGGCAAGAAAGAAGTGCAAGCAGGGAAAATGCCAGATGCTTACAAAACCATCAGATCTTGTGATAACTCATTCACCATCATGGGAACAACATGGAAGAAACTGCCCCCCATGATCCAATCTCCTCCCTCCATGAACACATGGGGATTACAGTTCGAGATGAGATCTGGGTGTAGACACAGAGCCAAACCACCAAATCATATCAGAGTAGTCAGCTGCAATCTAGGTAAATCTCAATCTCTCAGTCTCTATGGCATACCACATTCTATTCTTACCATATTCAGCCAGATTAATATCCCACAACTTCTAAATGCAAACTGTCTTTTCGTGAGCTTAGTTTCTTGTATGTCTTGATGCATGGGATCTAGAGTAAAGAAAAAGTTTAGAATTCTGACTCAACCAATTATCAACAGTATGAGAAGAGCTTTTTGAGCTTTAGCTTCATATTTGAGCGGGCTCAGCACTACTGTGAAATTATGTGTACTAAACAACAAGTGTTAACATATAGTTGGCACTTAATGAATACAGTTCTCCAGCCATCACTCCATGTTTTTGCTAATACTGGAACATCTTTCTGTGACATCATTCACCTCTTCTCAACCATACAATACTTTACCTACCATCTGGGCGAGTTTTGTATCTCTTCTTTTGTAAAGTGTCTCTTCATATCCGTTGCCCATTTTTGAATGGGCTTGTTTGCTTTTTTCTTGTAAATCTGTTTGAGTTCTTTGTAAATTCTGGATATCAGCCCTTTGTCAGATGGGTAAACTGCAAAAATGGTTTCCCATTCTGTTGGTTGCCGATTCACTCTAGTGACTGTTTCTTTTGACGTGCAGAAGCTGTGGTTTGATTAGGTCCCATTTGTCTATTTTGGCTTTTGTTGCTAATGCTTTTGGTGTTTTGGTCATGAAGTCCTTGCCTACTCCTATGTCCTGAATAATTTTGCCTAGATTTCCTTCTAGGGTTTTTATGGTGCCAGGTCTTATGTTTAAGTCTTTAATCCATCTGGAGTTAATTTAGTGTAAGGTGTCAGGAAGGGGTCCAGTTTCTGCTTTCTGCACATGGCTAGCCAGTTTTTCCAACACCATTTATTAAACAGGGAATCCTTTCCCCATTGCTTGTTTTTGTCATGTTTATCAAAGATTGT
>CM052655.1:21354690-21370337 GCA_028533165.1 Leontopithecus rosalia | reverse complement strand
GTTGATGATGAAGTATTTCTGTTTCTTAATATTCCTTCTAACTGTCTAGCCCCTCTGCTGTAATACTGCTGAGGTGCACTCCGGGCCCTGCTTGCCTGGGGTACACCTGTAGCAGCTGCATAACAGTGAGGGATGCTACCAGTTTCTTCTTCTATCTTTGTCCCAGAATGATGCCCGCCAAACGTCAGTCTTTTCAGTCCTTTTTTAGGTGATTCTTTGGGTATACGGGGGTCAGGGAGCTGCTTAAGGAGATGATCTGTACTTTATAGGAGCTGAAGTGCTGTTCTGTGAGCTCCGTTGTTCATTCAGTGTTGCTAGGCAAGTACGTTTAAGTCTGTTGTGGCAGAACTCATGAAACAGGTTTTTTCCTCAGATGCTCTGTCTTGGCAAGTTAGGGCTTTATTTGTGAGTATCTGTTGCACTGTCCTGCTCAGCTAGGAGGCAGTCTAGTCACTATTTGGCTGCCGAGGCTCTGCCCTGCTGGCGTGAGGTCTGCTCTTTTGTTGTGGGCTCTGTCCTGCTGTTTTGGGCTCCTCCCTACTGATGTAGGCTCCGCCCTGCTGATGTGGGCTCTGCCCTGTGGGTGGAGTCTCTCTGTTATTGAGGGTTGCCTCAGCAATGGCTGACTGCATCAGCAGTGGGTGGGTACCTCAGTAGGGGCCAAAGCTCTCAACAATGGCGAACGCCCCTCCCCCACTGAGCTGCACAGTCATGTGTTCAGCTCTTCCTGCAGTGGAACTCTTAACCCCCGGCACTCCGAATCGCCTTATTGCTTGTCCCTGTGGGGGTGGGACCCATCGAGCCTGATCACTTGGCTCCCTGCCTTCGAGCCTTTTTGCTTTTTTTTTTTTTTAAGTTGTAGGGTTGACTCTCTCCCAGGTGCCTCATCCACCAGCCAAAAGGGCCCTGGGATCTGTGTGGTTTCCCGTGCAGCCACCCACTGCACTGGTTCACAATTCACCTCCCAGAAATCTCCTGGTCTATTTCACCGTCCAAATCCCGTTCAATCAGATGAACATAGCAATCTGCTGTCCCAAGTCTCAAACTGCCAGTTTAACAGGGCACCCAGACCCGTGTGTTTTGTGTGCCGTGCTGCTGTGGTGGTGCTGGCTGCCTGGCCGCACCAGCAGAGAGTGCTGCGCTTGAGTCCTGCGTGCCTCTTACACCTGGGCTTTTCCCCCGCTCTGTGGGCTATAAAGATCCGTCTGAAAATGCGGTGTTTGCTCACCCTCTGCGTCTTGACTGAGAGCTGCAGTGGTGAGTTGCTTCTAGAATGCCATCTTCCTCTCGATCTCATTCGGATCTCTTCTTAATGTACATAGTGCTAACATGAAGACCTTTTTCTGCACTATATGCAAACAGGGTAACTAAAACAAAGCCACTTTGAATCCTTGAAGATATATCCAGGTTTATGACAGTAATTGTGTTTACATTTTATGGTGCCTAGCATTGATAAAATGTTATTTCCCTATATTAAAAGATGAATCCGTAAAAAATATATACCATTGGAACATACCACTGGTAAATATCTTTTATAATAGTTTGATACACTGTACTTCTTCAATTTTAAGAACAATTTGGTACCACGTTTTAATTTTTCTGAAACTCAGATGTGTCTTACTATCAAATAAACAGCCAGTGGCCAGGTGACAGTGATGATATAGTTGGCATTGCCTATTTGTGAACGTGGGCATAAATGGTCATCATTTCTACTAAATTCTATGAAATTTAGTCCTACATGTCCCAAAGCCATACACCAAGAAACACAATTGAAGGCAGGAGAAATTACCAGATGTGACGGATTAGGTGAAAGAAATTCTGAAGCAAAAGAGGTTAATATAACTAGTTCATGTATTATGCAGGACTATGGTTAAGGCATGAAACTACAATTTGTCAGAAACTCTCTCCTGGCCATTAATGGAGAAGCTGCAGAGCTTGTAGTGACATACAACTCAGTTGAACAAGAAAACTATTTATGTAGTCATATGGAATAGTGCCAGCATCACATCTGCAGAATGTCACTGTCTAGGATGCAAATCCCAGAGATAAGACTGGAACATCCTTTTAAGAAATAGTGCACTATCAATGACATTGTGCAGAAAAACACACATATGAATGTTTTGCATGAAAAGATATTCAGAAGAATTAGGCTCAATGTTCGGGACTTCAGTAAATTTATTCTGCTTATATTTTCCTTTCCCACATATATATACACAGTACTGAACAAATCTATGTATAAGTGTCTAAAAGCACTCAGTAAATGTAAAGTAAAAGTTCTATATAATATCACACTGTGTCAGTTTAATTAGCAGCTCTTTTCCTTTCTTGGTGGCATATGTAATTGAAGATATTTTAGATTTGAATCGATAATGATAAATTGAACAGGCACTAGGTCTGTCCATTTGTAAACTTTCCTTAGTGAAGGACTAGAGCTTGGTGTTTTGTTGTTGTTTTGGTAGGTATATTGTTGTTTGTTAGAAATGAGGTAAGCAGATCCTACAAAGTCTGCACAAATATCAGTGATACTTGTTTACAGAAGCAACAGAATTTCAAGAAAAGCCTCCTTCTCACATCACCACTTACAGCTTCTTTACATAGGTCACAGGTTGCATTCTGAATTAGGTAAACACTGCATTTCTCATTAGGTAACCACTTCTGAAATTAATTTATTTTTCCAATATAACAGCAATACGTGTTTATATAGAAAACATCCTATATTAAAAAATTGTCTATGTATCTCTGTGTGAGTATGTAATTAGCCATATGTATTCCAACCAATTTAGAATATTTCTTTTTAAAATTTTTCTTATATATTTTTGATGCCACTTCTACTCTTCTTTGTTTATGAAAATGTATCAAAGTAATATATCTTCATTGTACAGTATATTTTGTAAGCACAGAAAAATATAAAGAAGCGTGAAACACATTATCCTTCATCTCACCACCCAGAGATCATGTCTTACTATTTTTGGCCATTGCATTCAATCTAGGGCAAAAACAGGCAGCACAACTTGCACACAGTGGATTCTCACTACATCCCTGCTGAATGCATGAATGCTGAAAGAGAACTTGGAGAAGGGCCCATATGTCTTGCTAACAGAATCAATTATGCAGCTCTTATGGTCTAAAATTCTTTGTCTTCTCAAGTTTGCCTTATTATTGTCACACAGCAGGAGCCTGGCCAAGATATAGCCATCTTTCTGCTATTTGGCAACCACGTTGGAAGGAATGGCCACTGTTTTCACTTCATTCCTGCCATTCATTCACTCTCATTCATTAAATAAATATTAAGTACCCACCATGTGCCTGTAATAAGGAGAAGAAAAAAACACACGACCTCTGCCCTCATGGAAATTACAGTGTAAAAACAAAACAGACAATAAACATAAACACATTATATATATATATATATATATATATATATATATATATATATATATATACACACAAAATTTGATAAGTGCAGAAATAGAAGGAACAAGTAGCTGGGAAAATAACCAGGGCAATGGTATAATTGAGGGGACAGAGAAGGCCTTTCTGAGGCAGTGACAAGTCAGAAGGTCAAGAAGGAACGACAGAGAAGGTTCCGGGGGCTGTCAAACTTTGAATGTGGCCGAATAAATCATAAGGGAGAAAGTGATGGCGGAAAAACTAGGCTGAAGAGGTAGGGCAGTAAGTAGTCCAGTGTTTTGTAAGCCAAGGAGTTTGAGTTTTATTCTAGGTACTGCTGGAAACCAATGGGACTTTTCTTCTCGTGTAAATTGAGTTTATTTTTCATAGATAGGTTTCAAGATTCAAAGCATACAAGTACCAAAAATAATTATATGAAAACTCTCCCTCACTCCGGTTTCCTAGCCACCCAGTTTCCCTCCTCACAGCTGCTAGGTGTCTTTCCTACCGAAAGACTTTAGGCACAAACAAGCACATCAATCTGTTTATATTATAATGCATTTTCAGCAGTGGAACCAGCCCATCAGATAAGACCACCTGAATGCTGAAAGGGCATGACTCCGCGCTAGAGCTCCGCACTGCTGCCCACGCATCTCACAAATTCTGCTCCACCGCAGTTCTCGGTTTTAACACGGGAACTCTAGGGTTCAGGGCTTCGTAAACTGCATTTCGGCAGGGCTCCATAGCTTGTTCTCTTGCTGTGTCCCCCCGCAACGACCCCGCGCGCCTGCACTCCCGTGCCGCCACCACCACCAGTCTGCACCTTCTAGCCGCAAACGCTGGAGCTCAGAACCCAGCTCAGGTGCGCTAGTTTGTTTCCGTGGGAGACTAGGGCTGACCGTAGGCACGCGGGGGCGGGAAGACAGCTTCTCCTGACTGCCACTGAGGCGGATCTGCGCGGGGCCGAAACGGTGGCAGGGCCGAATGTGGGGGCGTAGTCAGGCGTGGGGGCGGGGCCGGCGCCGCCATCGGTGGCAGAGTTCTCCTGAACTCTCGCGGCCGCGCTTAGGTCCCGGACCCGGGCCACCCATGGGGCAGTGGGTGCTCCATGGTCCCGGACATCGCAAGCCCCAGAAGGTAAATTTGCCTGGGAGCCGAGCACCTGGAACACGAGGCTGCGCACCTTAAGCAGCCTCTTGTGGGGCTCCACATTCTGACTGCTGGATTTACTGAGTTTAATTTCTGAGGCCAGACTCTTTGGAATGATCTGCTGCTTCGCCACTTTGAGAGCGGTGGGGCTGTTTGTACTCAAAACCAAGGAAGGATTCTCGGGGAGCTCGTTCTCCTGGGAAGGCAGCCTTTGGAGGGGGAGTTTATGCTCCAAAGAACTTTTCTGGGGCGCAGGAGAGGGCCCCCTTTCGGGATCCTTAGCCTTCTGGCCACACTGCGAACCCGAGCCAGGAGAGTCGTTATTAGCGGCAAGGACATTTGCAGTGGGCGAAGGCACCTGGCTGGCAGTCAACCCAGTCGGGTCCTCCTCGGGGGTGCAGGGGGCGGGTGCGTTAGGAGTCCGCGGGGGGTGCAGCACCGGCGGCGGCGCAAGGGAGGTCACCACGCCATTTGCTGGGAACTTCGGGGAGCCGCCCGGCACCGCTTTAGGGACCTGGGGTGACTTGGGTCATCGAAGTCGAGGAGAGGCAGCCCTGTACTCCGGGGAGGCCATCCCACCATTGGCCACCGCTCTCCGCTGGGCGCCCAGAAGCAGGGGGCTCCTTTGCACCGTCCTGCTGTCTGAAGCGGTGGGCACCTGGGCGGGAATCTGCGCTGCGGGGAGCGTCCCTCGGTCCCCACTGGGAAATCGTGATTAGAAACCCGTTGGGGCTCTGATAGGACCTAGGAGGACCCCTGGGTCATGCAGGGGAGGAGAGTGAGGTCTATAACGAAGTGGATAGCCCAGGGTCTCTGCGGAGAGGCTTGCGGTCCACATCTTATCGCTGGGCAGTGGGCAGTGGGCAATGGCTTTGATTTTGACAGTCCTGCCAGTTCGAAGAAGAACAGAATGTCCCAGCCTGTTCTGAAAGCAGTAATGGAAGACATGGCGAAGTTTCCAGTCTGGGAAGGATAAAGGTAAAAGTGGGCAGGAGTGTGGGATGGCATTCACCAAACCAAAAGTAGATATGTTGCGGGTGGGGAGAAGGAGCATAGAGGAAACCAGAAGTCATTCCCTTATAATTCTGTGTTTTGCTGTTGATTACTAGTGCACATCCAGCTCTTTCTTAGCCACTTTCATGCTGGCAGGCACAGCAGAGTTTAATGCAACTCTGTGGGAAGAAGTGAAATTCATCACTTTTAATTTTCTAAGCTCAGGCAAAATTGGGGGGACAAAAGGGAAATATTTATGGCAGATTATTGGCTGAGTGAGTCTTGACTAGTTTTAAAAGAGATAGCTGAAAGGAGAAGGCGCATGCATAGAACTGCACTTGACTGCCTCAAGTTGTCTGCTGTTTGCTTAGAGGTTTCAGTCAATGGTAGCTGTTATCACAGCTGATTCAGAAAAATACTGATTCCTGTTTGAGCCTGTTATTTTCTGCTTTTACTTACTGAATTGTTTTTGAGTGGTTATTACACACTTGAAGTCATTCAGGTAAAATGTGAGTTTTATAATCAATTGCCAGAATCATAAAAGACACATATATTTTGTTATCCCTTTGTTTGCTTGTTTTTGTCACCAGGCCTTTGGTTGTATGTTAGTCCCGTTGTATGCTCATTCATCCTTGAGTGAATTTAACAAGTCGGTAGCTGAAAACGTCAGGTTAGGGTAAGACTGTGTGGTATTGGTCACCTATATTGTCCCATTAGCTGCACTTACTAAAATATTGCCAAGTATGACATAAAGAAATAGGAAAACTGAAGAGGGAAATTTTGGAGTGTGTGCTGCCTTCCACAGAAACAAGACAGATCTCAGCAATAGGGCAGAGATCTTTTTGGCAGCCACATTTTTTCTTGATTAATCAGAGCACTGGAACTAGACTATATAAATGTCACATATGTAATACACAAGCAAGCCTGTTTTATTTTAGAGCCTATGGTTTTAAAGAAAAACAATTACATAACATTTTATGTGTTTTCTCCAACTCTGCAAGTATAGTAAAGTTCAATTTAACAGTGATGGTGAATCACAAGTAGTAAAATGAACTGACCTGCTAGTCATTTGAAGATTCTCAATCTGTTTTGACAGGGTGTGGGGGATCTTGAACATTTTATTTCACTATTTCAGTGAATTGTAGTGATCAGCTGAGTGAACTGCTCCAGGACTCAGCTGCTGTGTGCTCTTGGAAATCTAATTAATGTAATGACAAAATAAAATAGCTGTATTTTCTATTTGGTTATTCATACAGTTTTCTTTTTCTTTTTTTTTTCTTTTCTTGTCTCTTAGGAAAAAAATGCTGAAAGGACAAGGAACATTTGATGGGGAAGGTAAGCATTTAATTTTCCAAACTTTTATTGCTGTTTCAATGTGGAATACCAATTATAAGTGGAAATCCAACTGCAGTAACAAAAATACTTAAGATGAGAATGTCCAACTTCTTCCCAAATTATACAGTCCAAACCTTCTCACCAAGCTGAATTTGTATCTAGTAGTACTAATGGTGAATATGGTTAATGGCATTTTTATAGGCTGATAACTTTTTCAGTAAATGTCCTGGGATTTTTAATTCTTCTCTGCCTGGCTCCAACCCCATGTCCCTCAAGGAAACAGAGAAAGAACAAGAACAAGCTCTAGCTTTTTAGTTAAAAATTCTGAGTTTGGCATTTAGATCTGACGTCATATTTCTTTAGGTCACATTTCCTTTGACTTAATATTCTGCCCATATTTCCACATTTTATTATCATTTCTGACTTCTTGTTTCTGTATTAAGTTTCGACTTTGGGGTAAATCTAACTCTTCTGGCTGACAAAAACATATTCTTAAGAATTTGCAACCTATATAGTATTTTTGTTAAGGATCTCAAAAACAACAGCAGCTTCAACTAGGTGTTCAAACCCTAATCAGATTACTGGACTTTCTGTAAATAGATGGATCAAGTGTCAGCCAACTGGAAGAACATGAAGGGAGCAGTCCCAGCTGTAGCACTTGTTGGCTGGAGGGTCATGGTGACAGTGAGGGTAGTTTTTGCCATGTTTTGAAGTGTGAAGATTTTCCAGTCTTCAAAGAATAATGAAGAAAGGAATTTCCCTGTGTAAGTCAAGCAAATATACAACCACCCAGGGTTATAAAATATGTAGCCTTTGGTGATTGTCAAATAATTCCCTATATAATTTTTTACCAAGCTGAGTTTCCCATTGGAGCATTTAAAAATGATTCATCTATAAAAATTCATTCACTGCACCAATCTTAGGAAACCCAGATATAGTATTTAGCTAGTTGCAATAAGTTCATCTCCCTAATTTTATAATTGAGGAAACCAGAAGATCTGAGAGGTTTGCTGACATGTTTACTGTCACACCTAGTTACACAGCCACTAGTAGGACACTGATCTGGTTCTTAGTCTAGTTTGCTGCTTCTTGTAGCACTCTGACTGTGAAGTGAACAGCATCTACCTAATATTTACCTAAGGAGATGCTGCTTTACATCCCCTGGAATTTGGTATTTATTTTTGTGAACTTTGCCTAAGAGAATTTAAAATTTTTAGATTTTTTAAAGTCAGAGAGTAGACTTCATTATAACTAGTTTTATTTTGTTTCCTTTTATAGGAGCTGTTTCTGTTTATCCTCTCATTTCTTCTCCAATAAAATGACCAAGACATTTTTTTTACATATATGTATATGAGGAGTGCAGGATTCTTACAGTCAATGATTAACAAGAATATAACTCAGGAAACAATATGGCTAAATGGTGAGAATCTGTGATATTGGAGCCAGGCAGACCTGGGTTCCTGTCCTGCTGCTCCTATTCATCAGTTGAGTGATACTGAGAAAAACCCTTAATATCACCGGGCCCTCATTGAACCACCTCATGTGTGAAATGAGGTTAATGAAACTGTTGCCCACGTTGTTGTGAAAATGAATGAGAAATCCATCAACAATATTATGCATATTGTTGCACTTTGTGCCAACCACTGAGTAAAGACTACTGGAGACTCAGTTTTCACCCTCATAATCTACTTTGCATGGCATGGCAATCAGAGATCAGTAAAGTCTTGCATAGACTCCAGTGTTACTTTAGTCATAGTACATACAGAACAATCTATGGTTGATGAGAAAAGAGGCAGATGTTTGCTTGTTTTGGCAGATGGAAAAGGTGATTCAAACTCAAAACATCCCAAACCAAACTCATAATCTTCCCTATCAAACCTGAATGTCTTCTGGTTTTCCCATTTTCTACTTTCTGGTTGAGACTTGCAGACCTAGGAAACATCCTTAACACCTCCATCTGTCTGCCCCCATATCCAGTCTTTCACCAGTCTGTTCTATGTTATAGAGTGCAAACCTCCACCATTTTGATTGACTATCCCAGTAGCATCTTAGTCTCCTAGGTAGTCAGTGTTTTGCTCTCTAATCTACACAAATATTTCCTTTTCTTGGAGTTCCATTGTGTTCAGGAAAGACCTGAAATCATGACAGAAACTCAATCCTTTTGTACTTAGGGTAAAATCCAGTTTTTAGCATTGCATATAAATACTTCCTTGATTTGGATGATCTGGTTGATCTCTCTAAACTCACCTTGTACGCTGTGGCCACTAGATATACCTAAGCTTTAGCCACATTGACTTTTCCTAGTTCTTTTAAGATACAGCCATGTATCACATAATGATGAGGATACATTCTGAGAAATACATCCTTGGGCAAATTTGTTGTTGTGCAAACATCATAGAGCATACTTACACAAACCAGATGGTATAGCCTAGGATATTTCGTAGAGCTAATTGCTTCTAGGCAACAAACCTGTACAGCGTGTTACGGTACTGAATACTTTGGGCATTTGTAACACAATGGTATTTGTGTATCTAAACATAGAAAAAGTACAGTAAAAATACAATATAAAAAATTAAAAATGGTACTTTCCTTTAGGCCTCCTACTTTGAATGAAACTTGCAGTACTGAAAGTTGCTCTGGGTGAGTCAGTGAGTGAGTGGTGAGTGAATGCAAAGACCTACCTAGAACATTCCTCTACACTAGTGTAGACTTTATAAATACTGTAGACTTAAGCTATGTTAAATTTATAAAACTTTTTTCTTCAATAATAAGTTAAGTTTAGCTTACTGTAGCTTATTTTGTAAAATTCTAAATTTAAAAAATATTTTAAACTCTTTGGTTTTAACATGGCTTATAACACTGTACAGCTGTACAGAAATATTTTATTTCTTTACATACCTATTCCATAAGCTTTCTCCTAATGCAAAAAAAATTATTTTTACTTTTTAAATTCTTTAGTTGAGACTAAACACATGCATTAGCCTAGGCCTGCACAGAGTCAGAATCATCAGTATCACCATCTCCCATCTCCACATCTTGTCCCACAAGAAGGTCTTCAGGGACAATAACATGCATGAGCTGTCATCTCCCATGATGAGAATGTCTCCTTCTGGAATACCTGCCTGAGGCTATTTCACAGTTAACTTTTTTTTAAGTAGGAGTACATGCTAAAATAATGATAAAAAAGTATAGTGTAGTAAATACATAAACCAGTAACATAGTTAATTATCAAGTATGAACTGTACATAATTCTCTGTGCTATTCTTTTATATAATTGGCAGTGCCATAGGTTGTTTACACCAGTATTACCATAGATGTGTGAGCAACGTGGTACACTACAACGTTAAGATGGCTAGGTGACAGGAATGTTTTAGCTCCTTTATAATATATGGGACCACCATCATGGGTGTGGTTTGGCTTGCCATTGATCAAAACAATGTTATGCAGTGCATGACTGTATTATGTTTCCTCCTGTTAGAGCTTTTGTGTGTGCTTTTCCTATAGCTCTGTAGCTTCTCAGCTTTCAGATCTTAGAATTGCCTCATTGACCAAATACCCAACTGCCAGTCTAGATCACACCCTACTGACAGTCTATTCTCACCTGTATATAAATCCTTCAGTTTGTAGGCATGTATTCGTGTAAGATCATTGTGTCCTCAAACCTATAGTGATCTGCCATCATATTTTGGGTAAAAATCAAAGTTCTTTCAGTGGCACTGAGGCAAGGTCCTACATGATTAGCCTTCTGCTCACCCTCAACTCCCATCTCTTTTTTTTGAGATGGAGTCCAGTCTGGAGTGCTGTGGCATGATCCTGGCTCACTGCAACCTCTGCCTCCCAGGTTTAAGCAATTCTCCTGCCTCAGCCTCCCAAGAACTGGGAGCACAGGGGTGTGCCACCACACCCAGCTAATTTATTATATTTTTGACAGAGACAGGGTTTTACTATGTTGCCCAGGCTGGTCTCAAACTCCTGACCTTAAGCAATCTGCCCGCCTCAGCTTCTCAAAGTGCTGAGATTACAGGTGTGAGCCATCATGCCCAGCTTTGACTCCCATCATCTGTACTTTCCCCCCATTTTCTTGGTACTCCAGCCATGCAGTTCTTGCTGCTCCTGGTACGTACAGACATACCAAGTAGACTTATGCTCAGGGACTTTGTACTTTCTGTGAACCCTGATCAGATGCTCTTTGGTCACCAATTTTTCATCAGAGTCAATGTCAAGGGCCTTTTTTCTTTGTAGTTTTGATATAGGTGGCTCACTTTCTCACCTCTTTTGTCTTTAGTTGTCACCCAGTGAGGCCTTCCTAAACTATTCTACTTAAAATCTATAGGCCCTCATCCCAGCACTTTCTACCCCACTTCCCTGTTTCATTTTTCTTCATGATACTTACTGTCATCAAAAATACTATCAAAGTTACTTGATTATTTATTTCAGTTCTCTCATGCTTTAATAGCAGCTCATGAAGATTGAGACTTTTATTTTTTGTCTTTTATTGTATTCCAGGCACTAAACTGTTGCTGGTTCCTAGTAGGTGTTTTCTAAGTAACAGTTGAATGAATAAATGCATGAGTGAATTTGACAGCTTTTCTTATTAAACTGTTAGCTCATGAGAGGTGGATGTGGGCATGAGAGTTGTCTTTCTTTTGTTTTCCATTTTACTCTCCACCCCTGGCATATCATGGATATATAAAAAATGTTTGTTACATAGATAAATGAATGGTGATGACCTTAAAGAAAAGATAGGATCTAATTTAACCTGTATTACAATGATTTAATAGGACTGACTGTCCTTCATTGGTAGTGGAGAGAAACATGGAAACTTTGCTTCTCTTGGCATTCTTTGTATGGGTCCCACCCCATCCCCTGCAATAGAGTTTGAGATAGAGCTATGTGAATGAGAAAATCACTTTTCTGTAATTATTCTTCTGGGACTAACTTTGTCTCTTTGTTTATAAAATTGGAGGCCAAATATTGGCCTCCAATAAATATGACATTTATTCAGAACAAGCTGCATAATGATTGAGAACACTTAGTGACACATAGGCCTTGTTTTCTTGCAGAAAATGCTGTCCTGTATCAGAACTACAAGGAAAAGGCCCTTGACATTGATTCTGATGAAGAGTCAGAGCCCAAAGAACAGAAATCAGATGAAAAAATTGTGATTCACCATAAGCCATTGAGATCCACATGGAGCCAGCTCTCTGCAGTGAGTGTTTACCTTCTTTTCTGTCTGTGGTAGGAAAAAACCAAGTTGTGGAAATTATATGTGGATTTGGCTCTTGTTCTTTTCTGCCAGTGATCCTGTAACTCTAGATTGAAATGTTTCTCGAAACTCTGCCAGCACTAATGAGAACATGAACTTTGACATTTCTGATCAGGAAAATGAAGTCTGATAAAGTGCTTTGAGACTGATGTACTGTGAACTCTGGAAACTCTATGAGGTCTCTCTTTTTGTTAAATATAGTGTATTTATAGTGGTAATAATATAACCTGAACTTTATCATAATTATGGTTATATACATATATATGCTTGTGTGTTTGTGTATGTATGTATACATGTATGTATGTACCTGTATATGTATCTGTGCATAATAGAGAGCTAGTTACAGTTCTTCCTTGGATATTTCTTTATTTGCCAGGGGGATGGGGTCTTACTGTTGCCTAGGCTGGAGTACAGTGTCACTATCTTGGCTTACTGCATTCTCCCAGCTTCACGTGATTCTCCTGCCTCAGCCTCCTGAGTAGCTGGGACTATAGTAGGCATGTGCCACCACATCCAGCTAATTTTTGTATTTTTAGTAGAGATTGGGTTTCACCATGTTGGCCAGGCTGATCTCAAACTCCTGTTCTCAAGTGAGCCACTTGCCTCAGCCTCCCAAAGTGCTGGGATTAAAGGCATGAACCACCACATGTGGCCCTTCCTCTGGAAATTTAAATTGATATAGAAATGTTTACATATTCTTAAAGCTGATTAATGAATGGTCTTATGTTCTATCTCTCTCCGTGCCTTTTTTGGGTGCCTATCTCTGACATTTAATTTTGTGTTGATGAGTAATTTCTCCTCTCTGCCTCAAACAGCTTTTACTTTTTAACTGTATACTTTTTTCCTCCTGGCTTACAAAATGTCACAGTGTGATGCTTAGTTTACTTGATAAGAGTTTGGGCACAGCATTTGCAAGTATCTGATGAATTAGCAAGTAGAAAGGAATTCCCATGGCTGGCTTGGTTGGTGGAAGCTTTGCATCAAAAACAAGCCAGTACACCGCCATGAGTCTTTAGGCAGTATCAGGGCAGAGATGACAGAGGTGTTCAGAATCAGGAAATCTCATGTATTCAGGGAACCACCAGTGTAAGAAAAGGAGTTGTTGATGTTGGTGCTGTATAGCCAGGCCCATGGGAATGTGTGTACGTAAATGGTGGGAGGCAACTTCTGCTTTAAGCTCTACTTTGCCTCTTCTAACCTGTACTGGAATTTAAAATTCTATACACCAAGCGCTTTCTCCCTGTCTTCTTCCCACCTCCTAAATTTGATCTCAGGGAATCAATTTATTTCCTCTGCCTCTGAGGTATAGCACCCTTAGTATTATGCCAAAAATTAAAATACCCACAGTGGCAGGGCAAGTAGAGTGAATATGTGATGCTGGTATATGTAGGTGATAGGGAGTGGTGGGAGGTGTGGTGAACAGGCCTTACATAAATTGAGAAGCTACTACTTGGCTCAAACCAGGTGAATGCAGGGGCTCAGTGTGACCAGATGTTCTAATAATTAGAAAAGAGAGTAACTTCTGTGATATTTTTTAAATTTTTGCGTGTGGTTAGGAGGTAAAAGGTAACCACAGAATTGGTGTATTAGCAGCCTTATACCCTAATCCAATGATCTCATGATATGTGTATCCCAAAACAGATAGGTGGAAAAACTGGTGACAAGGTCCATTGAGGCCATGTCAGCTTTAAATGGCTGTCATTCAGTTCCTTCAGTTGTTGGTAGGGACCATTTGGTAGAGGATCCAGAAGAAAGAAGGCTGTGGATTTTTTGTTTTCTCTTTGTGGCAGCAGCTGTGTTTGTTAGCACAGGCCTAAATCCTGCTGTTGGTCTCTGAAAGAATGCTAAAAAGAAATGTGGATTTTATGTCAGTTACACCCTGATCCCACTTAGCTTTAGCCCAAGAAACAGGCTGCCATATTTCTGCCTCCTGGAGTTTGGCTTTTATATACTTGAACAAACACACCTACAATTAAATAATAGTGCATATCCTTCAGTTCAACTTTGTGGACGTGCCTTATTTTGGCAAAAAATAAATGATGTGTCTTTTGTAAACAATATTGATATCATAGAACTATCTTGTAATAAAATGTAAAACTATAAAGTGAGTTCTGACTTTGGTGTATGTTATCTTGGAGTTGAGTGTTCCCAGGAGGCTTGTGTGTATTTATTGTGTTGCTTGGCAATTACATTTAATGAAAGTAGCATGATTGGACTTTACCACTTAGCATTGCTTAGGTGCCAGCTTGCACTTTCATTGTGCCTTTTATGTCATCTTTTCACTTAAATTTTACCTTAACTTTTTTTGTTATAAACTGCTTTAAACCTGTAGAAACATTAAAAAATAAAATAAAGGTAATCAATTTCTGTATACCTATTACTCAGATTGAACAAATGTTATTTTAACATATTTGCTTCATTTTTTATTTTTTAAGACTATTTCAGAGAATCCCTCCTTCCTTTCCAGTTCTTTTCTTCTCCCTACATCCCCAGAGATAACCACTATCCCTGACCATCTCTTCTGTCCTTCTCATGAGGATTTTCTATCCACCAAAAAGATATAAACAGTTCTGGCCGTTAGGAAAGTAGGTATTTTAACACCAGAAAGCAACGATTACCTTTTTAGAAGTTTAACTGCTACTAAATTTTCAAGTTGCATTTAGGACCCTAAAGAGAGAAGGCTTCGCAAATTTTTAATGATGTCAGGATGTTTCTCATAAGTGAATAGCACCTCCATTTCTCTATCTGACCTCTCTTGGTAGTGAAGCTGCAACATTTAGGGTAGGTCTCAGAAGATTTTCAACTTTAATATACATATTCAACTTAAATATATTATATATGTGTGTGTATACATATACAGTTGGAGGTCTATATATAAATATCTAGTATACAATGTATTATGTATTTTATTTTTATTTTATTTTATTTATTTGTTTTTTAATTTTTTTATTGCGTTTTAGGTTTTGGGGTACATGTGCAGAACATGTAAGATAGTTGCGTAGGTACACACGTGGCAGTGTGTTTTGCTGCCTTCTGCTCCTTCACCCACATTTGGCATTTCTCCCCATGCTATCCCTCCCCAGCTCCCCCCATGGTGTCCCTCCACTATTCCCCAATAGAACCCAGCATGTAGTACTTCTTTCCCTGTGTCCATGTGTTCTCATTGTTCATCACCCGCCTATGAGTGAGAATATACGGTGTTTTATTTTCTGTTCTTGTGTCAATTTGCTGAGAATGATGTTCTCCAGATTCATCCATGTCCCTACAAAGGACACGAACTCATCATTTTTGATTGCTGCATAATATTCCATGGTGTATATGTGCCACATTTTCCCAGTCCAGTCTATCATCGATGGGCATTTGGGTTGGTTCCAGTTCTTTCCTATTGTAAACAGTGCTGCAATGAACATTCGTGTGCATGTGTCCTTACAGTAGAATGATTTATAGTCCTTTGGATATATACCCAGTAATGGGATTGCTGGGTCAAATGGAATTTCTATTTTTAGGTACTTGA
>CM052655.1:21334187-21354190 GCA_028533165.1 Leontopithecus rosalia | reverse complement strand
AAGAGAGAACACATACAGATGGAAAACCATTCCATGTTCATGGTTAGGAAGAATCAATATCGTGAAAATGGCCATACTGCCCAAAGTAATTTACAGACTCAACGCTATCCCCATCAAGCTACCAATGACCTTCTTCACAGAACTGGAAAAAAACCACCTTTAACTTCATATGGAACCAAAAGAGAGCCTGCATAGCCAAATCAATTCTTTGTAGTGACATGGATGAACCTGGAAACCATCATTCTCAGCAAACTGACACAAGAACAGAAAATCAAACATTGCATGCTCTCACTCATAGGTGGATGTTGAACAATGAGAACACATGGACACAGGGAGGGCAGCATCACACACTGGGGTCTGTCGGGAGGCAATAGGGGAGAGACAGTGGGTGGTGGGGAGTCAGGGACAGAAGACATGGGGAGAAATGCCAGATATAGGTGATGGGGAGTAAGGCAGCAAATCACACTGCCATGTGTGTACCTTTGCAAGAATCTTGCATGTTCTTCACATGTGCCCCAAAACCTAAAATTCAATTTAAAAAAGTACTTGTATACACACTTATGAATAAAATAAGATTTAAATGACAAAAAAAGGAATAGCATTAGGCAAAATCCCCTGTTTCTTATGACCTATACTTTGGGAGCAGACTCTAGTGTATTACCTAATAAATCATGAACCAGAAATTTTGGACAATAACAGCAGCTTGAGAGTGAGAGAAGAAATCATACACACAAGAGTACTAGAGAGAAGAATCCTCAAATAAACTCTAGCCAAATGTCTGGCTGAACCATGAGCTACTTATGTGCAAGAAATTTCAGCTGTTGCTACCTCTTCAGTCTGCAGCATGAGTTCAGCCAAGTAAAATGACACCTTACAATTTTTCAATACAAAGTAAGACAACCACAGCAAAATGCCAGATCTCTACAGAGCATCATGCACAGTGCTCAGAATATACTCTAAAATTATGTAAATACAAATAATCAAGAAAATGTAGCCGATACTTAAGATAAAATGCAAACAACAGAAACAAACACTCAGGTAACTGAGAGGATGGAACTGACAAATATTTTAAACCAACTATTATAACTAGTTTCAAGGATGTTTTCTTAAAAAATAATAATAAATAAATAAATAAATACAAATTTTACTGAAATATATAATATTTAAAGTAGAAAGTTCACAAGATAGGCTAAACAGCAGATCAGAGAAAATGAGTCTGTGAAATTAAACATAGATCAACATAAATATTTAAACTGAAAAAGACAGAAGAAAGACTGGAGAAGAAAATAAACTGTCAAGGACCTACAGTACAAAAGTAAGAAGATCTAACATAATTACAAATGTAGGCCCCCAAAACAAGAGAAGGAAGAGAATAAGAAAGTAACCACCTGTCTCGGCCTCCCAAAGTGCTGTGATTATAGGCGTGAGCCACCATGCCCACTGTTACTGATTTTCTTAACCAAGGATATTGGTGACTCATATGGTTGATTTTTCTTCCCTTGTCAGCATTTTAAAATTTCATTTCTTAAAATATATGTGTGACTATTATCCTTTGCCGGCCTCTCTCATTTCTCTTCTCTAGTTCGTTTGCTGTGTTTTTTTAGCTATGTCTGACTTCCTATTTTATTTTCTATCTCTGATGATTTTGATTTTTAAAAATATTTTCTTGAGTTCTGCCCAACACCTTCTTCTATTGCTATCTTTTCTATGGTCTTACTCTATAAAAGCATATTTTTATTCACAGGTAAAACATTTGGGAATGAATATTTTCCATTTTCTGTTTACCATTTCTGTTTCTACTTTTTAAAAAATCTTATAATCTACAGCTTATAATCTTAGCATTGCTAAAAATCTTTGAGGCTGTTGCATATTCTTAAATCTACAAATTTACAGAAACCTTCGCTGGGGAAATATACCAGCCAAGGTTCAAAAGGGCTAGAGTTTCACTGTGCTAACTTCAGTGTGTTTTGGATTTACCTGTGTCCACCCAAAAAGAAAAGACCTTTGTGGGCTTTTAAAAAATTAAATCTCTTTGGTCTTCTCCCACCGCTTCCTGAAATGGTAGTTTTCTGTGAGATTCTTTGTTTAGTCCTGTCTTCTTTGTTTCCAGGAATTAAATTGTTCCAGGAATGAAATTGTTCCTGCTTCTAGGAATTAAGAGATTTCCTCCACCAAAAGAAGTTTTCCCTCTGCACTGTTGAAAGTAAGGCATTGAGGTTTAACCCAATAATGATGCCTCTCACCTCTAAGAATGTTACTTTTTTTTCTCAGACATGTAATGTGAGCGTCCACTTTCTGTTTCTATCTTTCCACTACTAGTTTCTAAATATAGTGTCATAGGCTAAATTGCATCCCTCTCAAAAATCATATGTTGAAGGATTATATTCAGGTTTTCCTTTGACAATATCTAGTTATTCAAATCTATACAGTCACCTCAGAATGTGACTGTGTTTGCAGATAAGTTATTTATGGACATAATTAAGTCAAAATGAATGAAAGTGCTAAGTTCTGCTCTAAAATAATACAACTGATGTCTTTCTTTTTCTTTTTGTTGTTGTTGCTGTTGTTGTTGTTGTTTGAGACAGAGTCTCTCTCTGTCACCAGGCCGAAGTGCAGTGGCTTGATCTTGGCTGCGGCCTCCGCTTCCCAGGTTCAGGCAATTCTTCTACCTCAGCCTCCCAAGTGGCTGGGACTACAGGTGCGCACCACTACACCCAGCTAAATTTTTTGTATTTTAGTAGAGACGGGGTTTCACCATGTTGGCCAGGATGGTCTCAATTTCTTGACCTCATGATCTGCCCGCCTCGGCCTCCCGAAGTGCTGGGATTGCAGGTGTGAACCACCATGCCAATTGGTGTCTTTCTAAGAGGGAATTTGAACACAAAAAGACATGTCTGGGAGGTGTGAACAGAAAGAAAATACCGCATGAGGATACAGCAAGAAGGAGGCCATCTGCAGGCCACAAAGAGAAGAGTCAGAGGAAACTAGCTCTGCTTACACCTGGACCTTAAACTTCTAGACTCCTGAACTAAAAAATGAATAAACTTCTGTTGCTTAAGTTAAATAATTTGTGGTATTTTGTGATGACAGTCCTAATAAGCCAATAAATATAGTTATATTTTTGTTAGCATTTTTTAAACTAATAAAATTACAATGTCTGAAAAAAAAGAAAGTAAAAATAATTATAGAAACAAAGTTTTTCAAATACTGGTGAAATAAATAAAAAATTTCAAAAAGCTTATCAAAAAGATGAGGTTCAACAGCCAAATACCTGTAAATCAAAGGCAGAGGAAAGCTTAAAAGGAGCCAGAGAATAAAAATCATATTACATATAGAAAAACAATGACTGAATGACTACTTTGTTCTCATTAGGGGGAAGAAAAAAAAAACAAAAGACAGTGGGACATTTTTAAAACGCTGTCAATCCCAATTCCTATACCCAAAATATATCCTTTTTAAAAAATACAATTTAAAATAATAATATTTTTAAATAATAATCAAATAAACACATTTTTAAATTTAAAAGAATTGGTTGCCAGCATGTTTTTTAAAAGTGCTTTTATAAGATTCTTCAGGCTGTAGAGAAATAATACAAGAGAGAAACTCAGATATTCTGGAGGGAACAAAAAGTAAAACAAATAGCATGCATATTGGTAAACACAGAATATATATTCTTAGTGTATCTGTAAAATACATGTGACCATTTGAAGTGAAAATTATAGGACTGTGTACTGTATACTGATATGATCCATCTCTGTGTACCCACCTAAATCTCATGTTTAATTGTAATCCTCAATGCGGGAGGAGGGGCCTGGTGGGTGGGAGGTGACTAGATCATGGGAGTGAACTCCTCATTTGCTGTTTTTGTGTTAGTGGGTGAGTTCTCACAAGATTTGGTTGTTTAAAATTGTGCAGCACTTCCCCCTTCACTCCCTCTCTCCTGCTCTGCCATGTGGAGATGTGCCTGTTTCCCCTTCACTTGCTGCCTGGATTATCAGTTTACTGAGGCTCCCTCCACCATGCTTCCTGTACAGTCTGTGCACTGAGTCAATTAAACCTCTTTTCTTCATAAATTACCTAGTGCAAGAATGGGCTAATACAGAAAATTGGTACTGGAGAGTGGCGTATTGCTATAAAGATACCTCAAAATGTGGAAGCAGCTTTGTAGTTAGGTAAAGATATCTGAAAATGTGGAAGCAGCTTTTTAAGTGGGTAATGAGCAGAGGTTGGAACAGTTGGGAGAGCTCAGAAGGAGACAGGAAGATGAGAGAAAGTTTGGAACATCCTAAAGACTTGCTAAACTGTTGTGACCAAAATGCTGACAGTGATATGGTCAATGAAGTCTAGGCTGAAGTATTCTCAAATGAGGAACTTACTGGGAACTGTGGCAAAGATCACTTTTGTTATATATTAACAAAGAGGTTGAAAGCATTCTGTGACTGCCCTAGAGATCTGTGGAACTTTGAACTTGAGAGAGATGATTCAGGGTATCTGGTGGAAGAAATTTATAAGTAGCAAAGTGTTCTTCAAGATGTGGCCTGGCTGCTTCTAACACCACAGGGTCACATGAATGAGCAAAAAGATGATCTGAAACTGGAACTTACATTTAAAAGGGATGGAGCAAAAAAGTTAAGAAAGTCTGCAGCCTGACCATGTGGTAGAAAAGAAAAATATATTTCTTGGGAAGACATTCAAGCTGGCTGTAGAAATTTGCATAAGTAAAGAGGAGCCTAAGGTTAACAGCCAAGAGGATGGGGGGCTGGTGTGGAATGCCTCCAAGGCTTTCCAGTGGCCCCTCCTATCACAGGCCTAGAGGCCTAAATGGATTAATGGTTTTGAGAGCCATGACCAGGGCCTTGCTGCCCTATGTAACTTCAGAACACTGCTCCCTGCATCCTGGCTGCTCCAGCTCTCTTTGTGGCTAAAAGGCCCCCAGATACATCTCAGGCCGCAGGTACAGAGGGTGCAAGCCACAAGCTTTGGTGACTTCCATGTGTTGCTAAGCCTGTGGGTGAAAAAAGGGCAAGAGTTGAGGCTTGGGAGCCACTAACTAGTTATCAGAGAATGTATAAAAATGTCTGGATATCCAGGCAGAAGTCTGCTGCAAGGGCAGAGCCCTCATGGAGAACCTACTAGGGCAGTGTGGAGGGGAAATGTAGGATTGCAGTCCCCACACAGAGTCCCCATTGGGGCACTTTCTAGTGGAGTTGTGAGAAAAAAGCCACCATCCTCCAGAACTCAGAATGGTAGACCCACTGACAGCTTGCACCATGTGCCTAGAAAAGCCACAGGCACACAACACCAGCCCACGAAAGCAGCTGAGGGGTTGTATCCTGCAGAATCATGACAGCATAGATGCCAAAGGTCTTGGAAGCCTACCCCTTGCATCAGTGTGACCTGAATGTGAAACATGGAGTCAAAGAAAATTATTTTGGAGCTTTAATATGTAATAACTGCCCTGCTGGGTTTTGGACTTACATGGGGTCTATAACCCCTTTGTTTTGGTCAGTTTCTCCATTTTAGAATGGGAACATTTACCCAATGCCTGTACTTTCATTGTATCTTGGAGATAACTAATTTGTTTTTGGTCTTACAGGCTCATAGGCAGAGGTACTTGCCTTGTCTCAGATGAGACTTTGGACATGGACTTTTGAGTTAATGCTAGAATGAGTTAAGATGTTGGGGGTCTCTTTGGAAGCCATGACTGTGGTTTGAAATGTGACAAGGACATGAGATTTGGGAGGAGCTAGGTGTGGAATAATATGGTTTGGCAGTGTGTCCCCACCCAAATCTCAAGTCAAATTGTAATCTTCAATGTTGGAAGTGGGGCCTGGTGAAGCACAACTGGATCATGGGGACAGACTTCCTCTTTGCTGTTCTCATGACAGTGAGTTCTCATAAGATTCAGTTGTTTAAAAGTATGTAGCACTTCTCCTTTCACCCTCTTCCTGCTCTACCATGTGAAGATTGCCTGTTTCCCCTTCACCTTCTGCTGTGATTGTAAGATTCCTGAGTCTTCCCCAGCCATGCTTCCTGTACACCCTGTGAAACTGTGAATCAATTAAACTATGAATAAATTACCCAGTCTTATGTAGTTCCTTATAGTAATGTGAGAATGGACTAATATATGTATTGTAGAGGGTACACATGTGTAGATATAATATACATGACAACTACAGCAGAAGAAAAGAGGAAGGTAAATGAATCTTAATGACTGTAAGGTTGAAGGTTTATATTTTTAAGTGAAATAGTACAGTAATAAGTCTAGATTGTGAAAAGCTAGAGATGTCAGGGAATCATTAAATAACAATGCAAAGAGATAAGTCTAAAAAACAAAAAGATAAAATAATAAAACTCTAATCAACTAATCCAAAGAAGGCAGAAAAGGAGGTACACAGGAAGAAAAAACAAATGGAACAAAGAAACTACAAACAGTAGTAAGATGGAAGACCTAAATCCAATATCAATAATTACATTAAATACTATTGGAACATAAATTTTCCAATTAAAATACTGAATGTCAGAATGGATTTTTAATTTTTATAAAGACTCAGCTATACGTTGTTTACAGAAAAATAAGAAAATAAAAAATTCAGAAATAGTAAAAGAACAGGAAAAGATATGCCATGCAAATAAACAATAAGAAACATTATGCAACAATGTAACTATTAGATAAAGTAAACATCAAGCCAAGAGGTATCACCAAAAACAAAGAAAATTTCATAATAATAAAAAGGTCAATTCCTCAGTAACAGATAACAATCAAATGTGCATGCAATTGCTAAAAATTTCAAAACACATAAAGCAAAAGTGAAATACTAAATAATTAAAAGGAGAAAGAAAATTCCACACTCACAGTTGAGATTCTTAAGACCCTTTCTCAACAACAGATAAAAGTAAGCAAAAAAAACAGTGAAACCATAAAATATCTGAAAACTATTATTAACTTGACCTAATTGAGAGCTTAGAAACATTGCAACCAATAACCACAAAACACCATTCTTTACAAGTGTTCATCATGTTTTCACCAAAATAGGCAATATATAATGAGCCATGAGACAAGTCTCAATAAATTTAAAAGTACATAAGACCACAGACCCTGTTTTCTTACCACTATGAAATTAAATTTGAAATCAGGCCAGGCATGGTGGCTTACACCTGTAATCCCAGCACTTTGGGAGATCAAGGCAGGTGGATAACCTGAGGCCAGGAGTTCAAGACCAGCCTGGCCAACATAGTGAAACCCTTTCTCTATTAAAAATACAAAAAATTATCCAGGCATTGTGGCAGGTGCCTGTAGTCCTAGCTACTAGGGAGGCTGAGGCAAAAGATTTGCTTGAACCTGGGAGGCAGAGGTTGCAGTGAGCTGAGGTCACACCACTGCATTCCTGCCTAGGTAACAAAGCAAGACTTCATTCCCCTCACCGCCAAAAAAAAAAAAATCAGTAATGATAAAAAATCTTTAGAAATGCCTTCAAAAGCAACACTCTGAACTAGTCTGATCAAAATTCTATAAAATTCTGTGAAATGAGCTAAAGCAATGCCTAGAGGAAATTTTAGTGTTAAGAAAGAAAAAGCTCTTATTGACCCACAGTTTCCCCTCATGAAGCTAAACACAGAACAAGGCAAACTCATAGCAGCAAGTAGAACAAAGTAATGATAAGAACATAAATTAATGAAATAAAAAAACAAATAATAGAATTAACATAGCTAAATTTCTTTTTTTGAAATTATTAATAATGTTGATAAACCATAAGCTTAACTGAGAGAGAGAGAGCATGAGAGAGAGAAAGAGAAAGCACATGTGAAAGAGAGAGAATATAAATGATCAATATCTGGAATGGATTATCATTATAGATCCTACAGACATTAAAAGAATATCAGAAATGATTATGAACAGTATGCCAACAAATTCAACTACTTAGATGAAACAGATAGATAAATCCCCTTGCAACACACAATTTACTGACACAAGATGAAGGAAAATTCAAATAATCTAGATTAGAAAGTAAAACCCATTATCAAAAAAAAACCTTACCACAAAGAAAAGTGCAGGCCAATGGTTTATTGGCGAACTCTATAAAAATCATTCATAAACAAAACTTGACAAGAACATTATAAAAAAATAAAATTGCAAACCAAAATCTCTCATGAACACAGACAAAAAAATCCTTAACCAAATCCAGCAATATGCAAGATGGAAAATATATCATGGGGTTATCCTGAGAATGCAAGATTGTTTATAACACTAAAAAGATTAATTGGCAATGGCAATGCAAGGTGGTATAATCACTTTGGAAACAGTCTGTCAGTTTCTTAAAGCAAAGATTTACCATATAACCCAGAATTTCACTCCCAGGTATCTATGAAAATATATATCCATATGAAGACCTGGATGCAGGTGTTCATACCGGCATTATTCATAAAAGCCAAAAATTAGAAACAATTCAAATGGCCATAAATTGATAAGTAGATAATCAAACTGTGGTATATCCACATAATAAAATATTATTTGACAATAAAAAGGAACACAGGTGAAGCTCAAAAACATTATACTAAGTGACGGAAGCCAGGCACAAAAGACCACACATCGTGTGACTCCATGGGTACAAAATGTCCAGAAAAGGCAAACATGGAGCGGGTAAATTAGTGGTTGCCTGAGGCTGGCGTTGGGAATGGGAAACTAACTACAAATGAGCATATTATTTCTTTGGAGAGTAATGGAAATATTATAAAAGTACATTTTGATTATGGTTGAATGACTGTAAATTTACTAAAATTCATAGAATTGTATGCTAAAAACACAACTTGTATAATTGATATGTATGTACATTATACCTCAATGAAGCTATTTTAAAAATATACATATAACTATTATCACACTAATATTATAAAAGGAGAAATACATAGGGCCACTTCAAGCAATATAGATAAATCATCCGACAAAATTGAGATGGTAAAAACTCTTAGCAAACTAGGAAAAGGAAAAACTTTTTCAACTAGATAAATAGTATCTACAAAATCCTACAGCTAACATCTTAATTGAAATATGTAAATAATCAAACAGTAATGAATTTCCCCCTAATATCCTTAACAACCCAAAGATGCTTATTTTCATCACTGACATTCAACACTGTATTGAATACAAGGGTACCCATTCAATAGGGCAGAGCCCTCATTACTTAATCACCTCCCAAAGGCCATACCTCTTTATTCTGTTGTGTTAGTATTAAGTTTCAACATACATTTTGGAGAGACACCATCATTCCAACTGGACCAAATAGCATTTAAATAAATAAATAAATGTAACCAAAAAAAGTTATAACTCTAAACTTGAAATTAGCAAACATTGCTGAAATAAATTTTTTAAAACTCTATTAGAGATAAATGATACTAATGATTTGAAGACAGTATTTTTAGGAAGTCAATCGCATCTACCCCCTCATTAAACTATGTATTCAACACAACCAGGGCTCTTGGTAGAAACTGACAATTGATTCTAAAATGTTTATATAAACAAACAAAAAGCAACAACAAATTGGAAGACTTAAATTACTTCATTTCAAAATTTACATAAAGCTACAGTAATCAAGATCCCATAGTCCACCACAGTGCTGACATAAAGACTGACAAATGGATCAATGAAACAAGACAGACTCATACTTACACATCAATCAATTTTCTTCAAAGGTGAAACAGCAATCCAATATGAAATGGAAAGTCTCTTCCACAAGTGGTGATGAAACAAATGGATATTAATATAAAAAAATAAACCTGAACCCCTATCTCACCAGACACAAAGATTAACTTCATATAGATGACAGACATGAGAATTAAAACTATAAAGCCTCTAGAAGAAAACACAGAAGAATATCTGTATGATCTGCAGTGAAGGCAATGTTTTCTTAAGGGTACAAAGCAACAACTATAAAAGAAAAAGTTGATGAATTAAATTCTATCAATATTTGAAAGTGTACTTGAAAATATAGCTTTAAGTAAAAGAAAAGATACAGTTTTTATTTCCAATAAACATACATCTGACTTAAAAATCTTTAGTATGATGAAATCTTACATTGTTTTAAATTTACAAATTGGCAAAAGATTTGAACAGATAATTCCCAGAGGAAATTTTTTCTTTCTTCTTTTTTTATTTGAGAAAAAGTCTTGCTCTGTCACCCAGGCTGGAGTGCAGTGGCTCAATCTTGACTCACTGCAACTTTCGCCTGCTAGGTTCAAGTGATTCTCCTGCCTCAGCCTCCCGAGTAACTGGGATTACAGGCACACTGCCTCCATGCCCAGCTGGTATGCCACAAGGTCATCCCCAAGACACATAATTATGAGATTTTCCAAAGCTGAAATGAAGGAAAAAATGTTCAGGGCAGCTAGAGAGAAAGGTCAGGTACCTACAAAGGGAATACCATTGGCCTATCAGCAGACCTCTCAGCTGAAACATCATAAGCCAGAAAGACTGGGGCCCAATATTCAACGTTCTTAAAGAAAAGAAATTCCAACCTAGAATCTTGTATCCAGCAAAACCCAGCTTCATAAGCAAAGGAAAAATAAGATTCTTTTTCACTCCAGCAAATGCTGAAAGAATTTCTTACCACCAGACCTGCCTTATAAGGGCTCCTGAAGGAAGCATTCAATATGTAATGGAAAAACCAGCCACTACAAAAACACACTGAAGTATACAGACCAGTGACACTCTAAAGGAATCACATAAAAAGTCTGCAAAATACCCACTTAACATCATATTGACAGGATCAAATCCAGACATACCAATACTAACCTTAAATGTAAATGGACTAAATGCCCCAATTAAGAGACACAAGCTTTCTTGCTAGACACAGAGTTTCAAGACTAAGAATCTCACTCAAAACCATACAATTATGTGGAAATTTACATGGATAAAGAAACAGACCCACAGGTATCCTGTCTTCAACAGATGCACATGCAATGATACATAAAGGCTCGAAATGAAGGGATGGAAGGAAATCTACCAAGCAGATGGAAAACAGAAAAAAAAGCAGGGGTTATGATCCTAGTTTCTGACTAAACAGACTTGAAACCAACAAAGATAAAAAAAGATAAAGAAAGGCATTACATAATGGTAAAGGATTCAATTCAATAAGAAGAGCTAATTACCCTAAATATATATGCACTCACCACAGGCACACCCAGATTCATAAAGCAAGTTCTTACTCAGAGACCTCCAAAGAGACTTAGATTCCTGCACAATAATAGTGGGAGACTTTATTACCCCACTGAAAATATTAAACAAATTATCAACACAGGTAATTAACAAAGATATGATGCAGGACCTTAACTCAGCCCTATATCAAGTGGACCTGATAGATATCTACAGGTGTCTTCACCCCAGAGTAACAGAATATGCATTATTCACATCACCACATGGCACTTACTCTACAATTGATCACATAATTAGGAGTGAAGCACTCCTTCACAAATGTAAAAGAAGTGAAATCATAACAGTCTCTCAGACCACAGCACAATCAAATTATAACTCAAGACTAAGATACTCACTCAAAACCATACAATTACATGACTATTGAATAACCTGGTCCTATATGACTTTTGGGTAAATAATAAAATTAAGGCTGAACTCAAGACATTCTTTGAAACAATGAGAGCAAAGATACAATGTACCAGAATCTCTGGGACATAGCTAAGGCAGTGTTAAGAGGGAAATTTATAACTCTAAAAATTAGAGTTAGACTACATTAAAAAATTAGAAAGATCTCAAGTTAACAACCTAACATCACAAGTAAAAGAACTAGCGCACCAAGAGCAAACAAATCCCAAAGCTACCGGAAGACAGGAAATAACCAAAATCAGAGCTGAACTGAAGGAGATAGAGACAAAGAAACATCCATAAGATCAACAAATCCAGGAGCTGGTTTGTTGAAAAAAATTAATAAAATACATAAACTGTTAGCTAGACTAGTAAAGAAGAAAGGAGAGAAGATTCAAATAAAATCAGAAATGGTAAGGGGAGTATTACCACAGAAGTACAAACAGCCATCAGAGAATATTATAAACACTGCTATGTACATACACTTGAAATGTAGAAAAATGGTTAAATTCCTGAAGACAGATACCATAACAAGACTGAACCAAAAAGAAACTGAATTTCTGAACTGACCAATAATAAGTTCTGAAATTGAGACAATAATAAATAGCCTATCAACTAAAAAAAGTCTAGGACCAGACAGATTCACAGCTAAATTCTACCAGATGTGCAAAGAAAAGCTAGTACCATTCCTACTGAAACTATTCCAAAAAATTGAAAAGGAGAGACTCCTCCCTAACTCATTCTATGAAGCCAGCAACATCCTGATACCAAAAAAGAAAACTTCGAGCTGATATCGTTGGTGAATATCAATGTAAAAATCCTCAAAAAATACTGCCAGACTGAATCCAGCATCAACAAGCTTATTCACCATAATCAAGCAGGTTTCATCCTCAGTATACAAGGTTGGCTCAACATACAAAAATCAATAAATGTGACTCATCAGACAAACAGAACTAAAGACAAAGACCACATGATTATCTCAATATGTGCAGAAAATGATTTGAATAAAATTCAACATCCTTCATGTTAAAAATTATCAATAACATAGTAAAACCTCAACATAATAAGAGCCACTGTAACAAACCCACTGCCAACGTCATACTCAATGGGCAAAAGCTGGAAGTATTCCCCTTGAAAACTGGCACAAGACAAGGATGCCCTCTCTCACCACTCCTGTTCAACACAGTATTAGAAGTTCTGGCTAGGGCAATCAAGCAAGAGAGAAAAATAGAGGGCATCCAGATAAGAATAGAGGAAGTCAAACTATCCCTGTTTTCAGATGACAGACATGATTCTATATCTAGAAAAAACCGTCATCTTAGCCCAAAAGTGTCTCAAGCTGATAAGCGAAGTCTCAGGATGCAAAATAAATGTACAAAATTCACTAGCATTCCTATATACTAACAGAAGTCCAGGTGAGAGTCAAATCACAACAGAACTCCCAGTCATAGTTGCCACAAAAAGAATAAAATACCAGCCAGAAGTGGTGGCTCACGTCTGGAATCCCAGCGCTTTGGGAGGCTGAGACAGGAGAATCACCTGAGGTCAGGAGTTCAAGACCAGCCTGGCCAACATGGTGAAACCCCATATCTACTAAAAGTACAAAAAAATTAGCCAGGCATGGTGGCAGGCACCTGTAATCCCAGCTACTCGGGAGGCTTAGGCAGGATAATTGCTTGTACCTGGGAGGCAGAGGTTATGGTTAGCAGAGACCGTGCCATTGCACTCCATCCTGGGCAACGAGAACAAAACTCCATCTCAAAATAAATAAATAAATAAAGTAAAGCAAAATACCTGGGAATATAGCTACCTAGGGAGGTGAAAGATCTCTACAAGGAGAAATACAAACCACTGCTTAAAGAAATCAAAGATGACACAAACAAATGGAAAAACATTCCATGCTCATGGATAGGAAAGTCAATAATATCAAAGTGACCATACTGCCCAAAGTAATTTATAGATTCAATGCTATCTGTATTAAACTGCCACTGACATTCTTCACAGAGCCAGAAATAAACTACTTTAAAATCCATATAAAACCAAAAAGAGCTCGAATACCCAAAGCAATCCTAAGTAAAAATAACAAAATAAGAGCCATAGTGCTACTCAACTTAACTATAATACAGAGCTACACTGACCAAAACAGCATGGCATTGGTACAAGAAAACACACATAGACCAACAGAAGAGAACAGAGAATCCAGAACTAATACTGTGCACCTACATCTATCTGATCTTCAACAAACCTGACAAAAATAAGCAATTAGGAAAGGATTCCCTATTCAATAAATGGTACTGAGATAACTAGCTAGACATACGCAGAAGATTGAAACTGGACTCCTTCCTTATGCCATATAAAAAAATAAACTCAAGATGTATTAAAAACTTAAATATAAAACTCAAAACTATAAGAACCATGGAAGAAAACCTAGGTAATACCATTCAAGACATAGGCACAGGCAAAGATTCATGATGAAGACACCAAAAAGAACTGCAACAAAAGAAAAAATTGACAAATGGGATCTAATTAAACTAAAGAACTTCTGAAGAGCAAAAGAAACTATCAACAGAGTAAACAGACAACCTACAGAATGGGAGAAAAATCTGCAAACCATGCATCTTACAAAGATCTCACATTCAGCATCTATAAGCCACTTAAACAAATTTACCAAAAAAAGCCATTAAAACGTGGGCAAAGGACATGAACAGACACTTCTCAAAAGAAGACATACATGTGCCCAACAATCATATGACAAAAAGTTCAACATCACTGATTATGAGAGAAATGCAAACAAAACCACAATGAGATACAATCTCACAATGGGCAGAATGGCTATTACTAAAAAGACAAGAAACAACAGATGCTGGCAAGGTGGTGGAGAAAAAGGAATACTTATACACTGTCGGTAGGAGTGTAGATTAGTTCAACCATTGTAGAAAACAGTGCAGTGATTCCTCAAAGACCTAAAGACAGAAATACCATTTGACCCAGCAATCCCATTACTGGGTATATATCCAAAGGAATATAAATTATTCTATTACAAAGGCACATGACATGCATATGCTCACTGCAGCACTGTTCACAATAGCAAAGACATGGAATCAACCTAAATACCCATCAATGATAGACTGGATAAAGCAAATGTGGTACATATACACCATGGAATACTGTGCAGCCATAAAAATGAATGAGATCATGTCCTTGGCAGACACATGGATGGAGCTGGAGGCCATTATTCTAAGCAAACTAACACAGGAACAGAAAACAAAATACTGTATGTTCTCACTTGTAAGTGGGAGCTAAATGGTAAGAGCACACTGACACATAGAGGGGAACAACATATACTGGGGCCTATTGGGAGTGCCAAGGGTGGGAGGATCAAAAACAGTAACTGATTGGTACTAGGCTAATACCTGGGTGATAAAATAATCTGCACAACAAACCCCCATGACACACATTTACATATGTAAAAAATATCTCCCAAAAGTAGTCTACCTGCACATGTACCCCTGAACTTAGAATAAAAGTCAAAAAAAATAATAAAACTATCAAGCCAGAGAAAGAAGAAAAAAGAGAAACCAAAAATTTTAGTTTTTTTTAAAAAACCCCAAATTTTAAATTCTCATGCTTTACCCTATTACACGGCAGTAAGTATCAAATTTCTAATCCGTCACTGGACAGCTTTCAGAATGTGGAACCTGCTTAATCACAGGCCCATTAAGTTATGGGAATGAAACTCCAACCCAAGGCTCTAATTCCTTTCACTATTCTGAAAACAGGAGTGAAATGCAAAATATAAATGACAGAAGGAAAACAGTATTCTCAACAAAAACATCACTAATCAAGGTATGTGATAAAAATCATGATCACTCAGCAGAATAAAACCTACCAGTTGTGATCCAGTAGGTAATTTTCAAGCCTTCTCAGTAACAGGCACAAAGAGGACTTCATGTTTAAGAAGAAGTAAAGTCCTTCTCAACTGATATTAAAACACATTAATAATCACAGCACATGTATTGAAAATGTTCCTTACTCTCCATGCACCTCTAGAAATAAAATCTATGAGTAGTGCTACTGAAAAGAAATTTTAAAAATTCTATAAAATAGTATCATATTGGCAAAAAGTTTAAAATAAATAGAAGATACAATTCAAATGTCACATTCTTTCAGCAGTTTTTCACATTTTTCAAAACTGAGGGTCTGCAAACTACTACCTAAAGGTCAGTTCAAGCTAGATGTCTTACTGTGAATAAGGTTTGATTACACAGTCATTGGCCATTCATTCACATATCAGTAATGGTTGCCTATCATATAATTTAAAATATATATTTGGTCTTTGCCCCCAACTCCTGGCACAGAACTTCAAAAATCTTTAGGGTTTCCTGGGTGATAAGTGTTCTTTGCTATTCATAACAAGGTCCTTTTGACCACAGCTGAGCTCATGCTAACAAGGTAACTCATACTGGGGCCCTTAGATAGTTTCAAAGGAAAGGCTGGCCAAGTCAAAAAAAACAAGCAAGTGAGTAAAAGACTGGTGCTTGCCTTCAATTATGTGGCCCATAAATCAGGCCACATCATTGAAGCCTTGATAAAAACTCAAACGACAAAGTCCAGGGAGCTTCTCGGTTGGCGAACATAATACGCTGGGGAGGGTGGCATGCCCAGCAAGGTCACAGAAGCTCTGTAACCCACTCCCTCTCAATACATTGCTTATACATTTCTTCCATGTGGAGCTGTTTTCTTTACAATAAAACTGTAATTGTAAGTATAGCACTTTCCTGAACTCTGAATCATTCTAGCGATTACAGAACCTGAGGGAAGTTGCGGGAACCCCTGAATTTGTGGACAGTTGAGCAGAAGTGCAGGTATCACATTTCAGACTGGTATCTGAATGGAAGCAGTCTTGTGGGACCGGATCCTTAACTTACGGAGTCTATACTAACTTTAGGTAATTCGTGTCAGAATTAAAGGATTCTGCCTCTAATTTAAGAGGTTTTCACTAACTCTATGTAGTATCCGGATTGAACTAAACTTTAGGATACCTAATTGGTGCCAGAGAGTTGGTGTTGAAAAATAATGTATTTTCATTTAAATGGCTGCCTTTCCACTACAACTGCAGGGTTGAGTAGCTGTAATAGACATATGGCCCACAAAGCCTAAAATACTTGAATCTTTATAGAAAATGTTTGCTTACCTTTGTTCTAGAAAGTCTTTCACAGCATCCTCTTTCACACATTTTTGGTTCGTATCTCTAAAACAAAACCCATTATATTTATGTATTTGCAATTATATGTATTTACATCTATCTTCCCCAGGATATTACTACTTGAAGACAAAAACAGTCTTATTAATCATTATTTCCTTAGCACCAAATCCTTGGCATATGGTTGACAAAAGCTTAATAAAATATCTATTCCAAAAAAAAAACTTCTTAAAGCATTTTTCTATTGCAGTGGTTCTTATCTACTACTTTAGGCCTTGGTTTTGCTTTAAACTAAAAAAAAGAGTAAAAGAAAAAATAGTACTTCAAAAAAAAAAAGAAAACACAGATTAACAACATGTTAAAGCCTACAAAAACCACAGATAACCTAACCCAACCTTTATTTTCAGCCAGCAAAATAAGGCCTAGAGGACAACTCAGTTGCCCAACTAATCAGTAGCAAAGGCAAGATTAGAATCTAAGTTCAAAAGTAATAATCTTTTCACAAACAATAACAAACTTTTCTAACACCAAAAATGAAAAGCAAAGTAATATAAACAAAATTAAGCTTTGTTCAAAATACCTTACAAGGAGAAGGAGGAAGATGGCACTCTAGAAGCAACTCACTATTGCAGCTCTCAGTCAAGATGCAGAGGGTGAGTTCACAACGCATTTTCAGACAGATCTTTATAGCCCACAGAGCGGGGAAAAGCCCAGGTGTAAGAGGGATGCAGGACGCAAGCACAGCAGTAACCGCTGGCGTGGCCAGTCAGCCGGCACTGCAGTGTAGTGGCACGGCACATGAAACACATGGGTCTGGGTGCCCTGTTAAACCGGCAATTGGAGACTTGGGAGGGCAGATTGCAATGTTCATCTGATTGAACGGGTTTTGGAGGGTGAACCAGACCAGGAGATTTCTGGGAGGAGAATTGTGAACCAGCACAGTGGGTCACTGCACAGGAAATCACACAGATCCCGGTGCCCTTTCAGCCAGCGGCTGAGGCACCCAGGAGAGAGTCAACCCTACAACTTAAAAAAAAAAAAAAAAAAAAAAGCAAAAAGGCTCAGAGGCAGGGAGCCAAGTGATCAGGCTCGACGGGTACCACACCCACAGGGACAAGCAATATGGTGATTCAGAGTGCCTGGGGTTGTGAGTTCCATGGCAGGCACAGCTGAATCCATGGCTGTGCAGCTCAGTGGGAGAGGGGCGTCCGCCATTGCCAAGAGTTTCTGCCCCTACTGAGGTTCCCGCCCATTGCTGATGCAGTCAGCCATTGCCTAGGCAACCCGCAATAACAGAGAGGCACCGTCAACAGGGCGGAGCCAATATCAGCAGGGCGGAGCCTAAGTCAGCAGGGCGGAGCCCAAAACAGCAGAAGGGAGCCCACAGTAAAAGGACGGACTTCACGCCAGCAGGGCAGAGCCTTGGCAGCCAAATAGTGACTAGACTGACTCCCAGCTAGGCAGGACAGTGCAATGAATACTCACAAATAAAGCCCTAACTCCCCGAGACACAGCATCCGAGGAAAAAAAGCGGTTTCATGAGTTCTGCCACAACAGACTTAAATGTACTTGCCTAGCAACACTGAATGAACAACGAAGCTCACAGATCAGCACTTGAGCTCCTACAAAGTACAGATTGTCTCCTCAAGCAGCTCCCTGACCCCCGTATACCCAAAGAGTCACCTCAAAAAGGACTGATCAGACTGACATTTGGTGGGCATCATTCTGGGACAAAGATAGAAGAAGAAACTGGTAGCATCCCTCACTGTTATGCAGCTGCTACAGGTGTACCCCAGGGAAGCAGGGCCCAGAGTGCACCTCAGCAGTCTTACAGCAGAGGGGCTAGACAGTTAGAAAGAAAACTAAGAAACAGAAATAATCCATCATTAACAATCTGGGCCTCTACCCAGAGACCTAATTAAAAAATCAGCAACTACTCAGGTGAATAAATCCACAAAGATGGGAAGAAACCAGCACAAAAAAGAAAAAAACACCCGAAACCAGAACACCTCACCGCCTGCAAAAGACTAAAACTCCTCACCAGCAAAAAGAACAAAGCTGGACGGAGAATGAGAGTGATGAAATGATGGAATCAGACTTCAGAGGGTAGGTAATGAGAAACTTCTGTGAGCTAAAAGAACATGTTCTAAATCAGTGCAAAGAAACTAAGAACCTTGAAAAAAGATTTGAGGAAATGATAACAAGAATGGACCACTAAGAGAGAAATATGAATGAATTGAAGGAACTGAAAAACACAACACAAGAACTTTGTGAAGTATGCACAAGTTTCAACAGCCGAATTGACCAAGCAGGAGAAAGGATATCAGAAGTCGAAAATCAACTCAATGAAATAAAACAAGAAGTCAAAATTAGAGAAAAAAGCGCAAAAAGGAATGAACAAAGTGTCCAAGAAATGTGGGACTATGTGAAGAGACCTAATCTACCTTTGATACGTGTACCAGAATGCGACTAAGAGAATGAATCCAAGTTTGAAAATACTCTCCAGAAAATTATCCAGGAAAATTTCCCCAACATAGCAAGGCAGGCCAACACCAAACTCCAGGAAATACAGAGAACACCATAAAGATACTCCTCAAGAAGAGCAACCCCAAGGAACATAATCGTCAGATTCACCAGGGTAGAAATAAAGGAGAAAATCCTAAGGGCAGCCAGAGGGAAAGATCGGGTCACCCACAAAGGGAAGCCCATCAGACTCACAGCATATCTCTCAGCAGAAACCCTACAAGCCAGAAGGCAGTGGGGGCCAATATTCAACATCCTGAAAGAAAAGAACTTTCAACCCAGAATTTCATATACAGCCAAACTGAGCTTCATAAGTGAAGGAAAAATAAAATCCTTTGCGAACAAGCAAGTACTCAGAGATTTTGTCAGCACCAGGCCTGCTTTACAGGAGCTCCTAAAGGAGGCACTACACATAGAAAGGAACAACAAGCACCAGCCATTCCAAAAACATACCAAATGCTAAACAGCATCAACAAAATGAAGAAACTCCATCAACCAATGGGGAAAACAGCCAGCTAGCATCAAAATGGCAGTATCAAATTCACACATAACAATATTAACCCTAAATGTAAATGGGCTAAATGCACCAATCAAAAGACACAGATTGGCAAATTGGATAAAAAGCCAAAACCCATTGGTGTGCTGTATCCAGGAAACCCATCTCACATGCAAGGATACACAAAG
>CM052655.1:21314371-21333687 GCA_028533165.1 Leontopithecus rosalia | reverse complement strand
GTCCAGCTTTGTTCCCTTGCTGGTGAGGAGTTTTGGTCCTTTGTAGGTGGTGAGGTGTTCTGGTTTTGGGTGTTTTTCTCCTTTCTGCGCTGATTTTTTCCCATCTTTGTGGATTTATTCACCTGTCGTCTGAGTAGTTGCTATTTTTTCGATTGGGTCTCTGAGTAGAGGCCCAGATTGTTGATGATGGAGTATTTCTGTTTCTTAGTTTTCCTTCTAACTGTCTAGCCCCTCTGCTGTAAGACTGCTGAGGTGCACTTCCGTCCCTGCTTGCCTGGGGTACACCTATAGCAGCTGCAGAACAGTGAGGGATGCTACCAGTTTCTTCATCTATCTTTGTCCCAGAATGATGCCCACCAAATGTCAGTCTGATCAGTCCTTTTTGAGATGATTCCTTGGGTATACGGGGGTCAGGGAGCTGCTTGAGGAGACAACCTGTACTTTGTAGGAGCTCAAGTGCTGATCTGTGAGCTCCGTTGTTCATTCAGTGTTGCTAGGCAAGTACGTTTAAGTCTGTTGCAGCAGAACTCATGAAACCGCTTTTTTTCCCTCAGATGCTATTTCTCGGGGAGTTAGGGCTTTATTTGTGAGTATCTGTTGCACTGTCCTGCCCAGCTAGGAGTCAGTCTAGTCACTATTTGGCTTCTGAGGCTCCGCCCTGCTGGTGTGAGGTCTGCCCTTTTGCTGTGGGCTTCCTCCTGCTGTTTTTGGCTCCGCCCCACTGACATAGGCTCTGCCCTGCTGACGTGGTCTCCACCCTGTTGGCGGAGTCTCTCTGTTATGGCGGGTTGCCTCGGCAACGGCTGGCTGTGTACTTCAGTGAGTACTTCAGTATGGGTGGAAGCTCTCGGTAATGGCGGACACCCCTCCCCCACCGAGCTGCATAGCCGTGGATTCAGCTGTGCCTGCAGTGAGTCTCTCAACACTGAGCGTTTCGAATCATCATTTTATCCCTGTGGGGGTGGGTCCCATCAAGCCTGATCACTTGGCTCCCTGCCTCCGAGCCTTTTTCCTTTTTTTTTTAAGTTGTAGGGTTGACTGTCTCCCAGGTGTTTCAGTCACCGGCTGAAAGGGCACCGGGATCTCTGTAATTTCCCATGCTGTGACCCGCTGCTCTGGCTCACAGTTCTCCTCCCAGAAATCTCCTGGTCTGGCTCACTGTCCAAATCCCATTTAATCAGATGAATTTGGTAATCTGCCCTCCCAAATCTCAAATTGCTGGTTTAACAGGGCACCCAGACCCATGCATTTTGTGCGCCATGCCACTGTGCTGTGGCGCCAGCTGTTTGGCTGTGCAGAGACTGCTGTGCTAGTGGAGACTGTTGCACTGGTGTCCTGTGTCCCTCCTACACCTGGGCTTTTCCCTGTTCTGTGGGCAATAAAGATCCATCTGTAAATGTGGTGTGAACTCACTCTCTGCGTCTTGACTGAGAGCTGCAATCCTGTGTTGCTTCTATAGCGCCATCTTCCCCCGAATCTCCAAAATTTTTTTAAATGCTCTCCTTGATGTATCAAGCATTTGTTGAACTATTAATGAAGTGATATTTTCCTTCCCATTCTATAACTCTTGCTGTGCGGAGCTTTCTTCACTCTTGGTGGATATGGTATGGGAGAAAGCAGGCTGATGATGGATAACGACAATTTGTGAAATGCTTGTGAAGCTCTTGTAAGGGAAACAGCATTCTAAGCAGGCAGCTGGATTTCTGCATTCCTGGACTACAGCAATAAATCCATTATTATATCAATGAGCTTCTCTTGATTCCTAATTTGTAAAAACATTGTACAAAGCAATATACTGGACTATAGGTGAAAGAATTTTAGTCCATTCTGCTGAAGTACTTGGGCCTGTTTTATAAGTCTGAAAATAAAGACATCAAAAGAAAATAATTCTCAATGAAGAGGACTATTAGCATTTTGGATGAGAAAATTATTTTGCCAGAATATCCCAAGAATTGTATGACTTTCAGCATTTGGCATCCCTCACCCACATTAAATGCTGGTGGCATCCCTCAGTCATTGTGACAATCAAAACTGTGACTCCTTCCCATTTCTTTTTTTTTTTTTTTGAGATGGATTCTCATTCTGTTGCCAGGCACCAGGCTGGAGTGTAGTGGCATGATCTCGGCTCACTGCAATCTCTGCCTCCTGGGTTCAAGCAATTCTCCTGCGTCAGCCTCCCAGGTAGCTGGGACTACAGGCACCTGCCACCACGCCCAGCTAATTTTTGTATTTTTTAGTAGAGACTGGGTTTCACCATGTTAGCCAGAATGGTCTTGATCTTTTGACCTTGTGATCCACCAGCCACAGCCTCCCAAATTGCTGGGATTACAGACATGAGCCACCATGCCTGGCCTCCTTTCCATTTCTATAGAGGTGGTACCACATGGGGTTGAGAACCACTGAAAGGAAGGAAGCAACGTTAATCTACATTAGGCTTCTAGACACGATTTGGAAACACTACCACATAGAAAAGTAAAGTCAGGAATGCAGAGAAATGCAGAATCAAATTTACCAATTTTAGGAAAAGCAGAAGTCAAAGAACAGAGGTAGAGAAGATTCATACAAAATGAACCACTTACTAATACAAAAGAGAAGTGAAGAGTCTTAAATATGCCTAAACTTTTCTTCTTCAACCTGCCCCAGGTTCACAGGTTAACCTTGTTTGATTAGCACTGTTTTCTTCAGTCAGGGTTCACTGGCATTTTGCAAGCAGTATCTGAACCTTATGAACTTATATTTTTAATCCTCTGCCTCTCATATCTGAAAAAACTAGGTGAGAATAAAGGAAAGAATCTAGATTTGTGGCTCCTTGCTGAAGCAGTGATGTGAAACCTATGTAAAAGCATGGATGGAAAAGCCATTCAGATCAATGAGAATTTTAAGACGTTCTTAAATTAACAACTCCATTTCTTGAGCATGGCTGCATTCCTCTGCATCCCTACCCCCTCCTATGAAATGCCCCATCTACATCTTTTTCCCCCCATCTCGTTGCCTGTCTCAATCAATTCTCCAAGTGTCAGCTCTGGGACCACTTCTTACAAAAGCCCGTTCGAGCTCTCATGCTTCTTCTTTTTTTTCCTTGAAGCATTTTGCTTTACTTTATAGTTTTTGCACGTGGTAAACTAACCGCCCCACCCTCCCCTACCCCTGCCATGTACTAGAAACTCCTGGAAAGTAAGCCTAATTACTTATTCATAGTATTTATTTTATATTTGCAATTCCTTGCTACTTTAGAGATTCTCAGTTGCTGTGCTGAAAAAAGGCCAGGTGCGGTGGCTCAAGCCTGTAATCCCAGCACTTTGGGAGGCCAAGGAGGGTGGATCACGAGGTCAACAGATCAAGACCATCCTGGTCAACATGGTGAAACCCCATCTCTACTAAAAATTACAAAAAATTAGCTGGGCACGGTGGCGTGTGCCTGTAATCCCAGCTACTCAGGAGAATTGCCTGAACCCAGGAGGCGGAGGTTGTGGTGAGCCGAGATCGTGCCATTGCACTCCAGCCTGGGTAAGAAGAGCGAAATTCCGTCTCAAAAAAAAAAAAAAAGTAAAGAAAAAGAAAACCTTCAGGGGTATACTACCAGCTTTTCAATGATGTGTGAAAGTTATTTTACTGTATAACTAAGAATATACATTGTTACAGCGATGTCTGCATATGACACACAGGGTTGAGTGGATGGTAGTATACAGTATAGGGTGAGAGATAATTTGCTGCACATAAGAGGCTTGACATTCCTAAAATTATATTTTAAAAAAGATCTTAATAATAACTGAAAGAAAAAACATGGCCATTTAAAACAAAAATGGCCCACAACTGCTTTTCCAGTGGCAAAATTCATTTCCAGGGTGGATGGGTATTTTATTTTAAAAAGCACCTTGATAGGTTATACTGAGAAAACAAGGAAAGCTAAATTGGTCTGTCAAATAAAGACTGACTGGCAGAGTTCCACGGGCAGAGTGAGTTGTGGGGCTGGGTGACGATGTAGGAAGTGAGCGGAGAGGAGATATGAGACAGCAGGAGACTGAGCCAGTTAGATAGACTTGAGCAAGAGACACAAGCAAGACTGGGACCTAGAGCCAGACCAGAGAGAACTCCCATGAAAGTATTTACATTTATTTTTTTTTCTTTGCTTTATGGGAATAATCATAACTAGTATCCAACCTTGAAATTTTTTCCTTGTAATATTATATCCTTAATTGCATAAAACCTTCAAAAATGTTTGCTACACACAGCAGCCTCTTTTCAAAGCAAGGCTTAGAAAATAAAAGAGCAGAGCTGATACCCCCTGTGGGACAAACTGTAGAGCAAAATAGTGATCATAGGATTCGTGTTACTGTTCTGGTTATGTGGCTGTTGGTTTTCAGCCCCATTCGTATCCTCTCATGCTCTCCTTTAAATCACAGGAGATTGAAAGGCTACAAATGATATTTGCTGGATTGCCTTGCTTGAAAGCTTATGGTTAAGCATAAGCAGTGGCAGGTGGGAGGCATTAGGCAGGATATTAGGGGAAGGATGGAAAGAGGAAGAAGCCATTGCCCCCCACCCACTTAGTGACAGCACCTTGGACAATAGCAGTGGCAAACCGGCAAATGTAGGCTCCTGGGTTCCTGGTCAGGCTGTTTCAGCAACAGGCTAGCATTTACAGTTCTGGCTTCAGTAGCAGCAGCAGCAACAGAAGTAGGCAACACAGTTGCAACAGCAGCATTGGCTGCTCTGGCAGCCTCAGCATCACAGAAACATACACTTTATGTAATTTATTTCCCCTTTTGTTCTTCTATACCTAGGTAACCATGTCTTTCAATTTTTGTTCTTTTAACCCTGCCAACAGTTTTCTGACACATTCCTTCTCTTAAGTACCCTCTTTTAGAAAATGTGATCGTTAATTTTGTGTTAACGTGACTAGGTTACAGGGTGCCCAGATATGGTCAAACATTATTTTGGGTGTTTCTGTGAGGATGTTCTTGGATGAAATTAACATTTGAACTGCTGGGTTGAGTAAAGCAAATTGTCCTCCCCAATGTAGGTGTGCCAGTTGAAGGCCTGAATTGAGCTAGAAGGCTGACCCTCCTGCACGTAGTATGATATGGTTTGGCTGTGTCTCCACCCAAATATCCACACCTGTAGCTCCCTTAATTCCCTCGTATTGTTGGAGAGACCCAGTGGGAGATAATTGAATCTAATGGGGGTGGTTTCCCCTATACTCTTATCATTGTAGCGAATAAGTCTCATCAGATCTGATGGTTATATAAGAAAAAACCTCTTTCACTTGGCTCTCACTTTTCTGTTGTCTGCCACCATGTGAGATGTGCCTTTTACCTTCTGCCATGATCATGAAGCCTCCCAGCACATGGAACTGTGAGTCCATTAAACCTGTTTCTTTTGTAAATTGCTATCTCAGGTATGTCTTTATCAGCAGTGTGAAAATGGACTAATATATTGTAATTAGCTCCTCTTGCCTGAGTACTTGAGCTGGAATATCAGTCTTTTTCTGCCTTCAGGCCTGAGCTGAAACATCAGCTTTTCTTGGGTCTCCAGCCTGCTAGCTTTCAAACTAGAGCTTACACCATCAGCTCTCCTGGTTCTCAGGTCTCTGGACTCCTACTGGAACTATACCATTGCAGGTGTCAAATGCAGATCTTGAGACTTCTCAGCCTCCATAATTATATAAACCCATTTTTTTTAAACTTTATTTCTGCAAAGCCAATCAAGAAGTGTTGGAAGGAAAAAGTGTAAAAGTTACTGTCACATATTTGGGAACAGCAAGCACTTAGTTTGAGAAAATGAGGACTTAAACAGTTGAATCAAAGGCAGTATGCTGCTACTTGCATTTTAAATCAATGGTGATGTTCTTTCTTAAGCAACAATCATCCCTTTCCTAATAGCTAAAATATGATACAGTACACAACAGCTCACTTGAAAGTGCTAGAATCTGAGAATAAAGAAGCCAGAAGCCACCGCACTTACATTTTCTACTATACAAAGCCTTTTGGCACTTGATAAATCAATCATTCATGTAGCATTACATTCAACAGAAACATCTCTCATACTTTGGTATAAACCCAGTTTTTATATTAAATCTTCTTGGCTAAGCATGATGGTTCACACCTGTACTCACCCCAATCTTTGGGAGACCACTGCAGGAGGATTGCTTGGGCCCAGGCATTCAAGACCACCCCGAGCAACATGTAGAGACCCTGTCTCTACAAAAATTAATTAACAAAATTAGCAAGTTATGGTGGCATGTGCCTGTGGTCCTGGCTACTCAGGAGGTTGAGATGGGAGGATTGCTTGAGCCTGGGAGTTTGAGGCTGCAGTAAGCAGTGATCATGCCACTGCACTCCAGCCTGGACAACAGAACAAGACTAATGTTCCCAAAATAAATAAATAAATCTCTTTATGTAGCCATATAAATATATACATTTATATATAAATATAAATACACATGTACATGTATGTGTATATTATGCATTATATATATGTACCAACAACCAGTTGGTTCTATTTCTCTGGAGAACCTTGACTAGTACAATTTTATAATAGGACCAAGAATTGGGGGGTCCTACTGTTACAAATAAATAAAAATGTGGAAGAGTCTTTGGAAGTCAGTAATGGATAAAAACTGGAGGAGTTTTCAGATGCATGCCAGACAGCCTAAATTGCCATGAGCAGAATGTTAGTAGAAATGTGGACATTATGGGTCATTCTGGTGAAGCACAGATGTAAATAAGGGACAGGTGACTCAAAACTGATGGAAAGGTTATCCTTGTATAAAGCAGCAAAGAACTTGGCCAAATTGTGTTCTAGTGTTTTGTGGAAGATTGCAGTTGCCAGCCATGAAATTGGATGTTTATCTGCAGAGTTTCTAAGCCAAATGTTGAAAGTGTGGCCTGGGTCCTTCTGGCTGCTTATAGTAAAATGCAAAAAGAGAAAGATGACTTGAGAAGGAATTGTTAAGCCAAGAGAAACTAGACTTAAAGATTTGGAGAATTCTCAGCCTGTCCATATTGCCAAAAATAATGAGAAAATGTGTTTAGAAGAGACCATTAAGGGTTTGGCTAGACTATCAGAGAAATTATGGTATTATCTGAGCAGAAACACTGCCCATTTGCACTAAATGGGACAGAGATGAGACAAATTGAGGAAGGCTATAAAAATTCTTACATTCAGTAGACAAGAAGATAAAGTTATTCAACTTCAAACATGCTTCATCCTTCAAGAAAAGGGAAGAATCACCCTGAAGGTCATTCTGAGATAAATAGGACTGCTACTCCCACCACAGGCCTATGAGGCTGAACTGGTTCTTCCTTAGTTTCCCCTTTGGTTGCAGCAGCCAAGGAGAGCTCCACCTGGTGCCTTAGGATGGGGCTATTTTTAGAGTCAGGAGGGCAGTGATGCCTCACAGCGCCATGAGGGTAATACTGCTATCACAATGGGCCCGGAGGGCAGAACATAGAACTAAAGAGGATTAATTATTCTCAAGCCTGAAGATCTCATAGAATTTGCCTTGCCAGTTTTTAAACTTTCTTCTGACCTGTCACTCCTTTCTTTTGTCCGATTTCTACCTTTTGGAATGGAAATGTCTATCTTATCCTTGTCCCACCACTGTATGCTTTTGAAAACACATAACCTGTCTGGTTTCACAGGTTCACAGCTGCAGAATAATTTTGCAGCAGGATAAATCATACCTCAGTCTCACCAATATCTGATATAGATGATGTTTAGATGGAACTTTGGACTTCAGAGTTGACATTGGAATGAATTAGGGCCGTTGGGGTTGTTGGGATGGAATGTGTGTATTTTGCATGTGAGAACATGAATTTCAGAGGGCTGCAAAAGAAATGCTATGGACTGAATTGTCCCTTCCCCCAACCTAAATTCATACATTGAAGCCCTTGCCCACTGTGACTGTGTGAGGAAGTGATAAAGGTAAAGCAAGGTCACAAGGATAGGGCTGTAGTCCAACAGGGTTGATGTCCTAAAGAAGAGACAACAGAGCTCTCTGCCATGTGAGGACACAGAGAGAAGGTAGTCAGCCACACAGAGCCCCCTCACCAGGAACCAAATCAGCTGGCATCTTTGTCTTGAACTTCCTAGCCTCTAAAACCGAGATATAAATAAAATTGATAAATCTGTTGCATAAGTTACCCAGTCTGTGGCATTTTATTATGGTAGTTCAAGCTGACAAATATAGAACCCTAGACTGGTTTCTGTTTTTTAACAGGATAACAACTAACATGGAAGCCATAAATGATGGTTTATGGTCAAACCACAGTGAGAAAGCAGCAGCAATATGGTCAAACCAAACCAGAGCAGGAAAGCAGCTGCAACATCTGAGAAAATGTGCACCTCCAGGGGTGCAAGAAAATACTGATGCAGGAGAAGGGAGGACACTGGCATCCAGAGCAGGTAGAGGAGGAGCTGCTTTATTTGGATATTATCAAAGAGACAACATCAAAGTTTAGAAAATTTTGGAATGTCTGGATTACATGTGTTTACTGTGACATAAAATGATTCTGATGTTTGAGTATACAAGAGGATTGTCAAGGAAGAGCCTGTTTCTCCTTCTTCAGCAAGACCTCAGTGTAAAAGTATAAACAACTAAATAGTGTGTGGACTGGATAGTTTTACAGAAACCATCAGCCATGATATTCTGGGATTTCAGTATAATTATTGCTGACTTGTGTGGCACATTTAAACTCTCCAAGTTGTTGCTTAAAAGAGTTGGTTTTCAAGGTACACTTGGAAATAAAAGAAGACCGAGAGCCATAGTTTGCATAGTAGACCTCCAGGAAACATTTCTTCAATGACCTCTCAACCTTGTATAATGTTCGAGAAATATTGCAAGCATAACATCACTATCTTTTTCTGTGATCTAACGAATGTTTCAATTAAGCCTCTGTTCAACTGACGTTTATGGTAGATGGTAATAGAAACTTATGTCACTATGATAGATAAAAGGAAATATAAAATGTTATTAATTATAGTATATCTGCGGCAACAGCATGAATAGTCATAAATGTCCATCTTAAAACTGGAATTAATATTCAAAAGGAACATTTGAATTGAACCGAAAATAGTATAAGTTATTGTTTTGATTGAATGAGCTAAAATGAGAGCATTATAACACTAAAAGAAGTTACTTTTAAAAAATTGGAAGTTTAGGGCTGAACACAGTCACTCACATCTATAATCCTGGCACTCTGGGAAGCCGAGATGGGCATATCAGGAGTTCGAGACCAGCCTGACTAACATAGTGAAACCCCATCTCTACTAAAAATACAAAAATTAGCAGGGTGTGGTGGCATGCACCTGTAATCCCAGCTACTCAGGAGGCTAAGCCAGGAGAATCACTTGAACCCAAGAGGCAGAGGTTACAGTATGCCAAGATTGCACCATTGCACTCCAGCCTGGATGACAGAGGGAGACTTCATGTCAAAAAAAAAATTGAAAGTTTAAAACAAAAAAAAAAAACAATTAACAGACAACTGTAGTTTTTAGAACCTATTAATTAATGGCAAGATACAGCAAGAGTTCTGTGAAACTAAAGGAAAAGAAATATGAAACTGCTTTATGTAAGCTATTAAAATGGCCGACTATATAATCCTTCATATTTAGAAAATATAATTTCATTTGTGCACCTTCAAATAGTAATAATAAATAACCCATGCTGTTTTTTTCTATTGTCAGTGTTTTCTGGTGTATCACTTCTTTCTGACTTTTTTTTTTTTTGAGACGGAATTTCGCTCATGTCACCCAGGCTGGAGTGCAATGGCACAATCTCGGCTCACCACAACCTCCGCCTCCTGGGTTCAGGCAATTCTCCTGCCTCAGCCTCCTGAGTAGCTGGGATTATAGGCACATTCCACTGTGCCCAGCTAATTTTTTGTATTTTTAGTAGAGACTGGGTATCACCATGTTGACCAGGATGGTCTCGATCTCTTGACCTCATGATCCACCCGCCTCAGCTTCCCAAAGTGCTGGGATTACAGGTGTGAGCCACTGTGCCCGGTCTCTGACATATTTTTATTTCAATATAATTTAACATATCATAAAAATAACCCTTTTAGGTTGGGTGTGGTGGCTCACACCTGTAATCCCTAGAGGTCAGGAGTTCAAGACCAGCCTGGCCAACATGGTGAAACCCTATCTCTACCAAAAATATAAAAAATTAGCAGGGTGTGGTAGTGCACGCCTGTAATCCCAGATACTCTGGAGGCTGAGGCAGGAGAATCACTTGAACCCAAGAGGCAGAGGTTGCAGTGAGCCGAGATCATGCCACTACACTCCAGCCTGGCTGACAGAATGAGACTCTGTCCCAGATAAATAAATAATCCTTTTTAAATATACAATTCAGTATCTTTTAGTATATTCAGAGGGTTGTGCACTCATCACCACTATTTAACTTCAGAACATTTTTATCAGCCCCAAAGATATCCATACTCATTGGAAATCACTCCCTGTTCCCTAGCCCCAATCCACTCACTAACTGTAGGTTCATCTATTCTGGACATTTCATATACATGGAGTTATATAACATATAGCTTTTTTAAAATTTGGCTTCCTTAACATGTTGTGTCATGTATCAAGATTTTAGTTCCTTCTGTTGCAATGCTGCCTTTTTATTAATGATATTAGTTCAGTATTTCAGCAACTAGTTTAATTATGAAAAGCTTCTGCATGCTTTTCTAGTCAAATCCCCTCATATAGTAGGCCATCAGCTTACCCCTACCAGTGGAGGCTGGATTCCCACTTGATGTTATTTGAAGAGTGCCAAGTAAGTCTCTCATAAAATTTATTTTTTAATTTTTTCCTTAATTAATTTCTTTTAGAAACAGGGTCTTCCTCTGTGGCCCAGGCTGGAGTGCAGTGGCATGATCACAGCTCACTATAGCCATGAACTTCTGGCCTCAAGTGATCCTCCTGCCTTAGCCTCCCAAAGTGCTGGGATTATAGGCATGTGCCACTGTGCTTGGGCAAAAAAATTTATTCTTCCTGTCTTCTCAAAGTACACCCTCTCCTACCATTATACTTCTTTAAAACTCATCACTAAAATTCATCCTATTATCTTTATAAGTGCTTTGTTTGAAAGGGTAAATATACCCTTTAGAAATAAATGAATTATAATTAATTTTCAGTTGACTAGCTTAGTTTCATCACTAACAGTAAACTAATCATGTTTAATTTCACGGTTTACAGATAGAGATTTTAAATAGAGGAAGAAATGAGATGATAATTTTGAAATAAGGTGCTTTTTGAAGCAAAGGTGTCCTAGAGTCTCCGAGCACCTGATGAAAGCTTTTAATTCACCTAGCAATCATTTGCTGAACCCCTAGTTCAACATTGTCAAGCCCTGTTCCTGGAACTCAGACAAAGATGTATTCTGCCTTTAAGAAATCCACAGTCTTGTATAGGAGACAGACATGTAACCAAGCCCAATGCAGAGTTATTGAGTACTGGATAAACATATTACCAAAGAGTTATGAAAACATGGGAAATTAAAACAGACTGGAGCAGGAAGATCAAGGAAGACGTTCAAAAAGAAGTGATGTGAGACTGGTCTTTAAAACAAAGTACGTGTTCACTAGATGAAGAAAGAGGGGGAAAGTATTACACTCAGAGGAAGCAGGACCACAAGTAAGCCCAGGAGAATGAACGCATAGGCAGTATTCAGAAAGTCAAGTAGGCCAGTATGGTGGCTGAAGGGAAGGGAAGAGAAGGGAGATGAGTTTTCAAAATGGTAATAATGATGGCTGTGATCAAAAACAGATTGCTGGCTGGGTGAGTAGTTCATGCCTGTAATCCTAGCACTTGGGGAGACCTAGGCTGGTGGGTCACTTGAGCTCAGGAGTTCAAGACCAGCTTGGGTAACAAAAACCCATCTCTACAAAAAAAAGGAAGGAAGGAAGGAAAGGAGTAAGGAGGGAAGGAAGGGAGGGAGGAAGGGAATGGGGGAGGGAGAGAGGGAAGAAGGAAGGAAGGAAAGAAAAAAGAAAGGAAGGAAGAGAGGGAGGGAAGAAAGCAAGAAAGAGAGAGGGAGGGAGAGACAAAAGAAAAGAAAGAAGAGGGAAGGAAGGAATGAAGGGAGGAAGGAAGGGAGAAAAGAAGGAAAAAAGAAAGAAGAAGTAAAGAAGTAAAGAAAGAAAGAAGAGGCTGGGCATGGTGGCTCGTGCCTATAATCCTAGCACTTTGGGAGGCTGAGGTGGGCAGATCACGAGGGTAAGACATTGAGACCATCCAAGCCAACATGGCGAAACCCCGTCTCTACTAAAAATGCAAAAATTAGCCAGGTGTGGTGGCATTTGCCTGTCGTCTCCGCTACTCGGGAGGCTGCAGGAGGAGAATCGTTTGAACCCAGGAGGCAGAGGTTGCACTGAGCCAAGATTGCGCCATTGCACTCCAGCCTGGCAACAGAGCGAGACTGTGAAAGAAAGAAAGAAAGAAAGAAAGAAAGAAAGAAAGAAAGAAAGAAAGAAAGAAAGAAAGAAAGAAAGAAAGAAAGAAAGAAAGAGAAAGAAGGAAAGAAAGACCGATTAGCTGAGTGTGGTGGCATGCTCCTGTAGTCCAGATACTTGGGAGGCTGAGGCAGAGAGGTTGCAGTGAGCTGCGATCATGCCAGTGCACTCCAGCCTTGGTGACACAGTGAGGCCCTGTCTCAAAACCAAATAAGCAAAAAACAGATTGCTTACTATATGCCAAAGTACTTTATATGCCTTATCTCATTCAGTGCTCACAACAGTCTTATCACATGTGCTATCATGTCTCTATTTTAGATGGAGGAAACTGAGGCATAGAAAGGCTAAGTAACTTGTCTACACTCTCACAACTAGTACTGTGGAGTGTGATGCCAAAGTGTTAGCAATGGGCTTGTGTGCTTAGCTAAGGAATTTAACATTTATCCTAAAAGCAATGGAACCTTAAAGGGTTTTAAGCAGGAAAGTGACCTGACATGAACAGATTTACAGTTAAACAAAATCACTCTGGTAGAGGTTGGGTAGGAGAAAGGGCTTGTGTAGTCTAGAGACTGAGAACGATAATCCTGGCAAAAAGCAATGAGGGCCTAAACCAAGACCACAGCAGTGCAACAGAGGGAAGAAAAGAGCCCAACCATGTACATTTAGGAAGTAAAGTCAGACTCTTAGGTGATGGGGATAGAAGAGGCAGACTATAGAATGGCTGGAATACTAGGTCCTTGGATGAATGACTGTACCTTCAACTAGGGGAATACAGAGGGAAGAAGGGCTTTTAATTCACATTAAGTGTAAAGTGTCTAGGCAAGTTTCAGGTAGATACTCTTTTCCATTAAGTCATCATCTCTCTTCAAATAAAGAGCACATTATGTGGGTCTAGAACCCAGTGATGATGTCTGAGCTCAGTAGAAGGAGCTGGAAGTAGTGGGTCATACATAGTAGTAGTTGAAGGAAAGCAGAGGCTTGTGGTCACCTAATGAGGACTATGTGGATGGAAGAGCACAGTGCAAATATCAGGCTCTGAGCAGCAGCAGCAGCATCACTGAGGGGCAATTGGAAGAGCCTGCATGCAGGGACAGAAAGGTGCTCAGAGGAGATGATACTTAAGCAGGAATGATGTCACTAATACTAAAGTGAGAGTTTCAAAGAGGAAGTGGACAGCACATTAAGCCACATTGTGGTTCAATAAGACCAGGACACAGTCATTGAATTTCACAATTCGAGGATAAATGATGACTATGGCAAGGAGTTTCAGGGACTAGAGTCAGACAGCAACAAACAATGAATGTGATAGAAGAAGTAGAGGAAGTGAGCATAGAACCACTCTTGAGGCTTGGCTGTGAAGGGAAGGAGAGTCAGGAGAGGACACAAAAAGGAGGAAAAGAGAGCATTTGTGAGAAGATTTATTCTGACCACATGTCTACATGCGAGAAACATTCTAAAGCATCATTTTTAGTTTTGCAACTGTAGACAAATAAGTAAGAAACTGACACACCATTTCTAGAGTTTGCTGAGCAATAGAATTTGAAGAATCCTCTGTTACCTTTGGAGCAAGAAGGACCCTGGTGAGATGGCAATGTGAGGCAAGAGAACACAAAGATCACTGTCAGCTTCCTCTGGAGCCAAGCTCAGCTGGGGAAAAATTCCTAGGTTTCCTGTAGGCTTGGAGTTAACTAAGGAACTAGGTAGCTGAGGTCCTGGTTGGCTTGTCAGCCATCTCACAAGAAGTTTCTCAGTGGGGACAAGACTCATGTGCTAAGCCTGTGAGGTAGACCTTGGAGGATTTAGCATGTAAGGGTCACCTTATTGGGTTACCCAAACCAGGAACCTGCCCTAGGCCTTTCTAGGCTGTTATCCACCGTCTACCAGACCACTCCAAAGAGCTGGCAGTGATAAAACCCCAGAGCCAGAGACTAGACTAGGGAAGCACTCTAGCTAGCTGCAGGACCCAACTGAGGAAGCCACCTTATAGCCACCATGCAGCCAGTCAGGTAACACGCCTCCATTTCCTCCTGATGCTAGTGCAGGGTATTTTAATTACCTCCTATTTACCCGTTGATGCCTTAGTGTTATTGGGATAACCAAACACCAACACTGGACAGAGGAGGTGACAGCACTTTATTAGTTACACATCCTCATAACCTGGGGAAGGAGGACATGGCACACCATGCAGGGTCACATGAGGGTTCCACTCAAAAGCTGAATGAACAAGCCAGGGCTGGAAAAGGCAGACTTTGTGGTATCAAGAGGGTGAGGTGACTTCTGATTTCTGTGACAGGATGTCATTGGTTTGTGTGAATAATCCCTCAGGCAAGCAGGAAACTGAAACCCACTCATCGGGGATAAGCAGAAACTGTGCCTGGTCCCCTGTCTAAGGAGGTTTGTTTGACTGGGGAACCTTAATCATGGGAGCAGAAGGTGAACTTGGGATCAGGCCATTTGAGGTCCTGCTGATTTTTTTCAGATGTCAAGGAGCACATAATAATGCATCTGGATTTTAGGTCTTACACCACACAGGTGTTGGGCCAGAGGCCTCCTGAGAGTTTGATGGGCAGAGGCCTCCTGAGAGTTTGATGGCAGAGAATGAGCATTGAACTGGACAGCGACAGAAAAGAATTCCATTTACATTTCATTGAATATTTACCTGAGAAATGCTCAATTTTAAATTAGCAGAAACTGAAAAATTTACTGGGTTGGACCAAGTTTTTTCTCTGGACCAATTTAGTTATCCTGTTGCTGAGCAGTAACAGGGCTTGTCAAATCAAACTATGTGGAGCCATCAAAATAAAGAGGGTTTATGTTTCCACAGAGATGATTGGTGACATCCAATTCATATTCACCATGCCCATTGTTAAACATTGCAAAGGGGCTGCAGATAAGGTTAGGGTGCTTCCAGGAGAATGCTGAAAACTGCCAAGAAGCCTCACAGGTGACATTACCTTTGGTGAATTTAGCAAGGCCCCCAGTCTGGCCCTCAGCCATGTCAATTTCTCAGAGCAGAAAAGCCTCAGGAAAGATGACTCATGGCAGTCTACTCACAAGAGGCCTGGGTAATTTACAGTGTGAGATACTCAGTTCTAGTTGCTAGACTGCATGTATCCCCCATCCAGGGTGTTCCTTTGCTAAGATTAGGGTACCCAGGAAGATACACTAATAATCAGAATGATGATCAGCAAGCATGGGAGAGATCCATTGCCCTGTGGCAATGCCTAATCAATCATTTCTACTTCACCTACAGAGATGCTTTCCCAGTGACTGAAAAATTCTTTTAACCAATATTTAGTGTTTCTCTATGGATCGTTCTGAATAAACAGTGCCCAGTTCTCCATTAATCTTCCCCTTTGTACATTCTCCACCCTTACCCAGACTGGAATCCATTTACCTTCTGTGGACTTCCTTAGCATTCCCTGATCATCTGCAGATCAGACAATATATTAATTGCTTGTTTACTGGTCTGCTGCTCTGTCTCCCTCTCAGGACTGTAATTCCTCTAGGGCAGGTAAGTAGGCTGCCATCTTGCTTATCTTGCTCCCATGGCTGCTTCTAGATTATTCTGCTGTCATGCAAAAGCTCTTTTCTTATTTACTACATCAACTGTTCTCAAGTTACTTTCCTATATTCAGGGGAGTGTTATGGCCTCTGACTCTAGGTCTTCCTTGGCACTCTTAGTTTTGGTTTACCCTGGGGGACTTCAGTAGCTCTGTTTCTAAGCAATAGAAGGTCTGCACCTTGAATTTCACTTCCACATCACTTCAACACATTTTCTTGACCATCATGGATATAGAGTCACTCATCCAATTGCCACTGGAAGGCAGGACTGAGTGGAATGAGAGGCAGTCCTGGTGACAGAACTGAGGTTGAAGGGACACAGGTAACACTGAATTAGAAGGCTGGGCCACTGAAGGAAGCATCAGACATGATAGCCTGGGGAGGGGCCCAGTCACCCTGCTGACAGTGGCTGTTCCATTGGAGAAACACTTGCAGCATTTGGAACATATGCTTTGGCTGGCTCTTTTTCAGTAGATGCTAGAGAAATGAATTTGTTCTTAGATTTAAAAGGCTTTAAAAGGGCTTTAAAAGGGCTTTTCAAAAGTGAAACAAATACTGGGATCCTTAGTCTGATATATAAGCAAGTCTGGAATAGAGCAAGTGGTCAATAATTACTTGCTAAATGGCTTTTTAATTGTTTATTTTCTAAAAATTGAAGTTAAATAAGATTTTAGAAATAAAATAGGGCAGGACACTTAGCTGTGGAATATACTCTTCGGAAAAATTTGGTACAATAAAATACAATTGCAAATCATTAATCAGGGTTCTGACTTTTTCAAAGGGTCTTTTTTTCATAAACATGGATAAATTTTGGAATTACTTGTCAAGAATTTATGTTGATTGAATAGGAAAGTATCATTAAAAGATAATTTTCAAAAAGAGGTAAAATCATGACTCAAACAGATATAAAACAAACATGTATTAAAGATCTTACTTAACTCATTGATCAGTGAGGGAACTAGGCAGATATAAGCAATTCAAAAGAAAATCCAAAAACAATCAAACAAAAAACCAGACACATTTCTAGATCAAGACTATTGAAATAAATGTGCAAATTGAGATAAAACTATCTCTTCCCTGGGGGAGGATTGGTCCTTCTATCAGACAGTTCAGTTGCATGTCTATGGACAAGAATTATTTTGCAATGTTATTAGCTACCTACAAGTTACAAAATTGGAAGAAATCTATACAATCAGAATTAAATAAATGGAAGAATGTATTATAGACAATAAGTAGTTTATATTGAAGCACTCATTTTTTGATAGTCTCAAAGACACTGACATTTTGATACTCCAATTATACAATATTGCAGTAATAAATTATAAAAATTCAGGAGTCTGATTGCTGAGTTTTAGGCATCAACATTGTGTTGATGAAAAAGAGATTCCTCTATCTATGGTATAAAATCACATATAGGCCACCTACTTCACTCAGTAAGTTAGTACTGAGTTAACAATTATTGGAAACTGGGAGCTTGTAGACCATCTATTACTTTGAATGGAATGTTGGCAGAAGATTATCAGAAAACAGAGTGAATTAGTAGGTAAGAACTTATCTATTTGCTACTGTTTTTCTTTGTGAAATTCCTTCCAAAGTAAACATAAGTGGATATTTTTAAAAAACATATTTTTAAGCATCTAAATGCCCTTACCTCTAAGATATACTTGTGGAGGATAACATTTTTCAATTACTTTCTTGGGTTCAGCTTCCCTATCAAGAATTAAAACACTAGAAATAATTAAATTTTGCAGGTTGCTTTCCAGTGTTGGTTTTTATTGTTTCTCTTTAAAATAAAGAATCTGAAATTTGTATTTATAGTCATTTTTATTCCAAAGTAAACTCATTTTAATATATTAAATACATTAAAATCAGCTAGAATATCAACTCAGGTTAAAATATTTATAATCTGGAGCCTGATTGGTTTAGAGTAGTACAACTTTGCTCTGATATTTTTCCATCACAAGGAATCTGAACCAATTGCAGCAGGGTCTGAGTGACAGACTGGTTACTCTCCTCCTGTAGTGTTGAATGCATTGGCTTGGTTTGTGCCTCATGAGTGTAAGCAAAGACACCTGATGATTGAAAGACACACATTCACTGCAAAGTTATAAGCAAAGACACCCATTCACTGAAAAGTCAGTGCCCCATTTTCCCAGCACCTGGGGAACATGTGAGACACACACCTGAATTAAAGAGCTAAGGAAGTAGGAGTAACTGAAATCATTTATTGCTGCACCAACACCAACTATCATGGGGATTGTCTGGTTGGGGAATTGCAAATACATGCCTTGTGTGCCATCATTCAACACTGATAATTTAACACACACTTTTTCTGCCGACCCAGAAATAGCCTCAGATCCTAAATGTAATGCTTAGGGCAGCCATTGCTAATGAATCAGTTGACATGCAATTTAGAAATGATCTGCCATCCTCATTCCACATCTTATTTTTAGAATTTTAAACTCCCACAAACACTATGAAATGGACAATGAGTGACTGGATCAAAGATGATTCTTTCAGAAGTCACAGAATGGAATGCCCCAGGCAGCAAACAGGCTACAGATAGCTCTTGTTTGGCCTAATTCAATAGTGGTTTTGCTATTTATTTATTTATTTATTTATTTATTAGAATTACTAGTTGCCAGCATTAAAACATCAGGAAATTTCATACAAATATTTGGATGGCTGTCTTTTCTTTTACAATAAGATTTGGAAACACTGGATTGTTATTTCCACATTTCCATTAATGTCTTGACCTGAGAATTTGTTGTTCCCTGAAGACACACAAGCTCACAATTGCTGTGGATGTAATTCATCTAACTTCTCGATGACATATGTGACCAGAGTAGCCACTGTAGGCATCTGAACACACAGCCCCTCCTTGTTCAACAGTGACTCTTAAGTCCCTGTGGCACCTGCACTCTGTCACCAAATTTTGAGGTTTGTGAATATAGGGACATGATTTGCGGGGCCCCTTTTGAGGTGCTTCGGTAGAGCAGAGATGAGCAATAAAGGCAATAATTCCTAAGTTAGCTTCTTCCCCTAGGGTTCAAACCCTCAAAGTAGGGCATAGAGTTCTCAGCCAGGAATGAAGAGTCCAGAAGGCCCAGATTCCCTCAGGTGCCAAATGATTTCTTTTTTTTTTTTTTTTTTTTTAATTTTTATTGCATTTTAGGTTTTGGGGTACATGTGCAGAACATGCAAGATAGTTGCATAGGTACACACGTGGCAGTGTGTTTTGCTGCCTTCTGCCCCCTCACCCATATTTGGCATTTCTCCCCATGCCATCCCTCCTCTGCT
>CM052655.1:21301332-21314271 GCA_028533165.1 Leontopithecus rosalia | reverse complement strand
TGCTCCCTTCCCTATGTCCATGTGTTCCCATTGTTCATCACCCGCCTATGAGTGAGTATATATGGTGTTTCCTTTTCTGTTCTTGTGTCAATTTGCTGAGAATGATGTTCTCCAGATTCATCCATGTCCCTACAAAGGACACGAACTCATCGTTTTTGATTGCTGCATAATATTCCATGGTGTATATGTGCCACATTTTGATTTCATTTCAGTGAGTCTGGCGTGGTGTCAGCAGCTTTGCATCTGTCAATGAGATGTCACCACGAAGCAATTATGAACGCAGCCAGGGGTAAGAAAAACAAAACAGATCCAAGAAAAGGTTTTATGAGGGTCTATGCATTTAGAAGAAATGATTGCTCAGAATACACTACTGGCCTAAGCTTCAGGGCATGCTGAAGGACCTTCTAACTCCTTTTGTGTGCTAAGGAGTTCTTAAGACAGTTTACTGATCTCCTATGCAATAGGGTCAAAAAAGCATAAGAAAATGTGATACCTTGTATTAGTCATAGAAGTTGTAAGTGCTTTAGTGTCTGCGTTTTTTTTTTCTTTTTTTTTGAGATGGAGTTTCACTGTTGTTACCCCGACTGGAGTGCAATGGCACGATCTCGGCTCACCACAACCTCCACCTTCTGGGTTCAAGCAATTCTCCGGCCTCAGCCTCCCGAGTAGCTGGGATTGCAGGCATGCGCCACCATGCCCAGCTAATTTTTTTGTATTTTTAGTAGAGACGGGGTTTCACCATATTGACCAGGGTGGTCTCGATCTCTTGACCTCGTGATCCACCAGCCTCAGCCTCCCAAAGTGCTGGGATTATAGGCAAGAGCCACCGCGCCCACTCTGTGTTTTTATCTTTAGCTTCATTTTGGTTCTTCTAACACCCCAGGCATGTTCCAGTCTCCAGATCTGTTCCTTCTGCTAATCTTTGCCAGCAACACTCTTTGGGACTTTGCATGAATTACTTACAGCTCTTTCTACCCCAGCTCCCAATTTTCCTTTTTCCTTTATATTTTTTAATAATATTTACAGCTATCTAATATATATTTAGCTTCCTCATTTTGTTCAGGACAGGTGTTCCTTTTACTAGTTGGATGAGGGGAGGAAGTTTTATCTTTGTTGTTCATTGACAGATAGACAGAGCCAGGTATGTAGTCAGCACACAATTGGGGTGAAAATTACCTGATGCAATAAATGCATAGCACTATGTCTTGCAGACTATGTAGAGTTGTATCAGATTTCCCAGACCCATGGGTTTTGAAAAAAGCCTGAGGCATAGATGACAGAGTGTTATCTCCCTAGTCTCTCACATTTCATTATTTAAAAACCCCGCCGGGTGCTCAAGCCTGTAATCCCAGCATTTTGGAAGGCCTAGGCGGGTGGATCACGAGGTCAAGAGATCGGGTCAACATGGTGAAACCCCGTCTCTACTAAAAATACAAACAATTAGCTGGGCAAGGTGGCATGTGCCTGTAATCCCAGCTACTCAGGAGGCTGAGGCAGGAGAATTGCCTGAACCCAGGAGGCAGAGGTTGCAGTGAGATCGAGCCCATTGCACTCCCGCGTGGGTAACAAGAGCAAAACTGCGTTTCAAAAAAAAAAAAAAAAAACCAAGAAGTCTGTATTAGGTGAGAAGTGGAAACTCCAACACACCTTCCAGGCAATTGGCTTTTTTATTATGGAGATAGGTACCTTTAAGTTATGCAAATGTAAAGAAAAGGCCTCTTGAAATAGAGAAGCAGGTCAAAGGACCTGAAATGGCTTTGGGGAGGAGAATGTGAAAGGCAGGCACTGTGGTTTAAGATAGACTTGCCACTTTCCCTGCTGAAGGAAAAAGAAGCAGGAGGTCTTTTTTGTGTGTGAAAGACAAAATAAAATAACCCATTTTAACCTTGGGAATGGGCTCTATATTTTATAGTTATACCAACTATTTGCTATAGTTTTAATGGAGAAGAAAACCAGTGACAAAACAAAAGACATTTTGCCTTCCTGCTTAGGTGGTGAGGTAGGTGGGTATTGAAATGATACCTCTGGTAAGCTTAAAGGCTAAATTCTAACTTGGTCATGAATGTATCTACCTTCAGCAATTGCAGCTCTCAGCATCAAGGCAGAGGATGGCAGTTGTTCTGTGCTCTAAGAGAAGTTGCTACATTGTAAAGAATTGCCTCTAATTTACTCGAAATCTCTACGTGGAGGTATCTATGAACATGAATTATTTTATATTCCAGGTCATGATCATTTAGTGTCCAAACCTTACACAGCAGACAAGACTCTTAAAGGGATGAAAAATACTTTAAAATAATATGCTCATCTATTTTAATATGCTGTGCAGCAATCATCATAGGAGGTTAACAAGAAAAAAAATCAAGCATGACTATTAAAAAATGACTGCATTTTGTAGTACAAGTCTATGGCATTCTGGAAAGATGGTCCAGTAGAGGAAGTAACGTCATAGTGTCAGCTTATTCCTTATTTTTCTATGCAGTAAAAAAAACAACAATGTCACCTAAAAAAGGACAATAGTAGAACTCCCCAAAATTAAGCTCCCAAACCAGTGAGTATACCAGTTAATACTCCATTGCCAGTGAACAAAAGTTGCAGTATCACAGAGAGGAAACTGAGAGAGGAAACCTGGAGAGGAAACTGAGTTCTAAACCTGTTAATCCTACAGATGAACTAAAGGTATTCCTGGAGGCTGTGAAGAAGAGTAAGTAAACAACTGGAAAAACCTGATGAGAACGTGTGTCTCCTTATGCATGAAAACACTAACTGATTAATTACAACACAAGAGGAAACAAGACACCTACAAAATAGTTAACGAAATCTATCAACAAACACTATGGGTTTGTTGAGGAAATTTTAAAATGAAGAAAGTCTCATTTGAGGAATAATTTAACTTTTTTAAAAAAATTGGACTGGTAGCACATCTCATCAAGGGTACATGAAGCTATTAAAATATCAAAGACAATAAAAATGCATTTGGCAATATTTACTGAAATATAATAGTGAAAGAAGAGTAACAAAAACTAACAATGTGGTTCATAACTGATAATGTTTTATGGTAACTGAAAAAAGCTTATTACTTAAAAAATAAATTTCTGCCAGTTTCATATATGAGGTTATGAATACCCAGTCCATGTGAGAAATGGTCAAGAGAAGAAAGATATTTTAGAATCTTGATTTCCCAAAGGGAGATGGCATATTTCCCTTTCTGGAAAATACCAGAAATCCAAAATGAGAAAAGAAGGAAGGGTTAGGGCAGAAGGTATTTTGAAATACCCGTGAAGCACTCTTTCCTGCCATTGCAAAAATTACTGTGTGCAGTGAGAAAAGTATGAAGAAAATGGGCTGTGCTTGTGAATCATGTAAAGTCAGGAAAAGAAGATGAAGAATATCTGGTTTTGACACAAGTAAAAATGAACAATTAGAAGTATACATTTCACTGACTACTCTTATCCAAATGTACAGTTCTAAGATATAATGAAACTGGAAAAATAAGTAAGGTTCATTATTTTAAAAGCATATATGCATGTACGTCAAGGATAATCAGAAGCATATGGCAACATGAAAATATAGCTATGTGCAGGTTTTTAATGTGTGTGTGTGTGTGTGTGTGTGTGTAGTTATAGGAGAGTGATACTAATCCTGAAAGTGATACTATAGAAAAGGAGGACAAAGGATAGGGATGAAAATATCACAGAGCACTAAAATAACTCCAGGATTCTTTGGGCTGTGGCCATGAAGCTGGACTTCTGAACATGTTTCCTTGGGGCAAATGTCCCTGAGATGCTTTGGAAAGAACTTCTGATATTACTTAAAATTCATACTCTTGAAATTTGCCCTTATGATGAATTTGATCTTTTCTAAAGGAATATACACTTGTGAAGGAATTTTATAGGTAGTAGCAGATTCACATACTTTTTATTGATAAAGCAATAATCCAAATTTTAGCTTTTGGTGAATTTTAAATAGTGGCAAATTTGGGGAGTTGGACACTAAATGCCAGGGATAAGACTCATTCTGAGGAACTCCTGCTCTGACTGCATCTGCTGGAAGTTCCCAGTTCTTAGCTCATCTAAGATTTGTAAATTTAATCCTTGCAAAAATGTTTTCCAAAAATTAGCTACTTTTTTTTTTTTGTCTCCCAGGCTGGAGTGCAGTGGTGTGACCTCGGCTCACCATAACCTTTGCTTCCTGAGTTCAAGTGATTCTCCTGCCTCAGCCTTCTTAGTAGGTGGGATTACAGGCATACACCATGATGCCTGGCTAATTTTTTTTGTAGTTTTAGTAGAGACAGGGTTTCACCATGTTAGCCAGGCTGGTCTGGAACTCCTGACCTCAGGTGATCTGCCTGCCTTGGCCTCCCAAAGTGCTGGGATTATAGGCGTGAGTCACCACGTCTGGCTGAGCTACTTGTTTTGATTAACTCTTTGGGTTTTGGTTGTTTGTTTTTGTTTTTTTGAGATGGGATTACACATGTGAACCATTATGCCCGGACTTGATTAATTCTTTATTGCAAAAAAAATTTATAATCTTTTGTGAACTTATTTCTGTATCAGTTACACAGGATACAGCAAAAAATTAATTTTTAAAAAATGAGAGGAAATAGCAGGCCATATTATAATAGGAAAAATAGAAATATGTTTTTTTAATGGATGAAAGATTATGTTATTAAAAAACAAAATGGTTCATACACACATTGTAAACAAAACAAAGATTAATAATTATCCTGAAAATGTATCTGGTATTCTTTTACATACTTGTGATTCTGTTTCGTGTCTTTCCTTGAACTGGGCCTGAGGGTGCTTTAGGTAGGTAGAAGAGATACTAATGGAGTGAAAGTAAGAACAAATAAGACTTAGTGTAAATATTATGGGATGGAAGAAGTTAGCAATAAAAAGTAGGTTGCCAAAGATCTGCAAAGTATGCTTACTCTGCTGGGGAACAGATTTATAGCTGCAGATTACATTTTTAAATTTAAAAGAGCTAACTCCACCTTAGTGAAAATATAGAAATATTGGTCCAAGGAGATTTTAAAGAAAATCTTGAGTCATAAAAACCAGAAGGGATTCATAAAGGAAGACTTGTAGCAACAAGTCAAAAGATGAAATTGATAAATTTCATCTATACTGTTATCGCCTATGCTCAATAAAGTCACCTGGGAATTTATTTTTTTTAACTTAGAAATTTAGTCTGTTTAATCCATAAGCTTTATATAGCTTTAGTTAAAAAAAAAAAAAAAAAAAAAAAAAAACGCCAAAAGAAATCATAACAAAAACAGTGAAACCAAGACACTATTCCAAAGTCTGGGTTCTTCCAGCCTTCCAAATACAAGACTTCTGAAAGTTGTCTATACCAACTGGAAGAACAAGACAAAAATATGAACAGAGTCATGACATTTCATTAAACAAAATTTTATGTAACTGAAGGATCCTTCCTGGGACTAGCTCATTGCCTTTACAAAAGAAAAACCAAAACAAACAAACAAACAAAGAAACCAGAATAGAATGAGTCCAGTGTTCCAAATCAACTTGTTACACATCAATATAAACCCACAGTGTCCTGGCAAACAACATGCTTTCATTTTCTATATCATCCTAGAGCACGAATCCTGATTCATTTCAGCAGAGACTCCACAGGCAACAGGAAAGGTTGTGGCATTAAAATATTCATTTATACTTTTGTGGTACTTCAAAAGAGTAGTCTTATTTCTGAGCAAGCTTACAGACCATACAAGGTCAGAAGCATAACTTAAATGGGTGCTAAGACTCAAATGAAAAAAATGTAAAGAAAAACAAAAACAAAAACAAAACAAAAAACAAAAACAAAAAAACCCTCTGGGAATAGCCAGGGCATTTAAAGGAACCATAAAAATGCCAACAGTATTTAAACCCCCTTTTTTAAAAGGGAATTTTTTTTGGCTTAAAATGTTTCACTCTAAATGAATTATGTCAGCTGTCAATGAAAGAATGTCACTAATACACCGTGGACACCTTTTGCAATGTAAATCCATGCCCTTTTTTTATATGGTGAACTTCAACCTAGCAATTATTACAATAAATGTTATAGTCTAAAGCTCAAACACATTTTTAGCAATTTTGAAATTGAACTGTGTACAAACCAAATAAAATTTACATCATAACAAACATTTCCACTTAAGACTGTGGGGACACTTGGGCCTTCCTCATTCATCTCAGGGCTTTTTCACACAGGTGCTTTTCTAAGTCATCAAGGTTATCTTCAGCTTCACTTTCAGTTTCCTTCTTGGGCTCTGGCACTGCCGCTGGTTCTTCCTGTTCTAATGTGGTTGTGGCAGTTGCAATGGATGCAGGGGTTAGAGCAGCCAAAGCAGCTGCAGCCACAGCCTTTTCCTTCTTGTGTTTTTTGTGCTTCTTGTGCTTCTTACCCTTTTTGTGTTTCTTGTCCTTCTTTTCCTTTCCACCTCCTTCTTGATCCAAATTTCTTGGTGCTGATGGGCTTAGTGTCTGGCTTTTGGCCTTTTTGATCAGTACAACTGGTGACCAGTTTGTAGACGGTGACTGAGACTGGATGGGGGACGGAGGTGCTGGGGGCATTTTAACTGCTGGCTCAGGAGACCCAGAGACAGATCAGGAGGATGAAACCCTCCTTACAGACTGTGGGCTTGGTGAAGCAGCCTTTTTTATCTTTTTAGGTTCCGGAGTCCTGGAGACTCTCCAAATGGGCCTAGTACTTGGAGATGGGGACTGTCTTCTTTGGGGTGATGGGGACACTCCTCTTTGAATAGGTGGAGGACTTGAGGAGGTCTGAGGAGCTTGAGGCCGTGGTGAGGGTGAATGCCGTTTGTTTGGTTGTGGTGATCGGGCCTCCCAGGTAGACCAGCTTGGGGAAGACCCTTTCCTATGCTTGGATGATAATGAAGGTGAATGTCTCTTGGTGACTGGGGAGCTTCTTTGTTTGGGAGGTGGAGAATGGGAGACCCAATGCTTTGGTGGTGGAGATGGTGATGCTCTTCGCTTAGGAGAGGGAGGAGGAGAAGCCATTCTTCTCTTTGGAGGTGGAGAAGGAGAGTATATCCTCTGTATTGGAGGAGAGTGTCTTCTAGGAGAAGGTGAGCGCCGACGTGGGGGCAGAGAAGGAGTCCTTCGTCGTGGTGGTGTGGGAGACCTGCGCCGTCAAGGAGGAGGGGCAGGCAAAGGAGACCGTCGCCTTCTGGTGGGTGGTGGGGTTGGACTTCTCCTCCCTCTACCACTTTTAGTCACTGGCGATTGCCATCGCTTTCCCATCTGCATCCGAGGGGAAGTCTCTTTTTGGCATTTTCATGGTGATGGAGAGGCACTCCGGGAAGGGGAATGTCTCCGCCGCCTGCCAACCTCACCATTCTTCACATGAGATCTCTTGAGTCATTCATCTTCTGAGGAGTAGGAGGAGCAGAGTCAGATGAAGACTGCTGGTTTTGTCTCATCTGTATTGGCGTCTCTGCTGCACAGAATCTGCTGCAGCCATTTTGCCACCTTTATCTTCCGATTCAGATAACTCTACTTTTCTAGGCTTTGGTGCTGGTGAAGGGGATTCTCTTTTCTCAGTACCTTTATGTTTTGTCACTTTACCTGAAGTTCTCCCTGGAGACACGGAAACACGACTTTTTCTTGTACAGTTGGATGGCTGGGGTGTTGGGGAATGCCGAGTTTTGGGTGCTGGAGTTGCAGGAGGTGATGGCCTGTGCCTTTGCCTTGGAGGACTTGCTGAAGGAGACAACCTATGAGTTTTTCGAGGGGGCTGGATGTCCTCTTGGGAGGTTTCTTTGGTGGTGACCAGGAACAAGATGAAGACAATGATGAGCTACTCCCAGACAAGGATGCTGATGAAAGTCTTCTTCATCTTACTGGTGATGTACTCTCTATGCCTTGGTGGAGGAGGCATTCTCCTTGGTGGAGTTCTTTTTCGAGGAGATGGCCGCCTTCTAAGTGAATATGATCTGGATCAAGAGCTATGGTGCCGTCCAAGTCGAGTGTGAGAAGGAGAGCGGGACCGCGTCCAGGGTCTTGATTTGGAGCGTGACTGAGATCGTGGTCAGATCTTTTCCTTCTCCTTTTCTTTTTTGGAATATTTTTCTGGAGAAGGTTCTTTAGGCTCTGGTACAGGTTCAGGTTTGGGAACTTTCAGAATGTCACTAGTAGAAGTGGCCTCTTGTACTGAAGGTTCTTTTACTTTCACTGAAGGTTCTGGGAACTCTGGAGTTTTTTCCTTCTTTTCTGGAGCAGGGGAAGGACTCTGGCTCTTGGTTCTGTGACGGGGAGATCGAAAATGACTGCACTTTCTCTCTCTCCTGACAGGGAAGGAGTTCTGGATTTGGCATCTTCTTGGGCCACGAGACCTCTCCCTTTTTTCTCTGATGCTTTCTTTCTCTTCCTTATCCGTTTTATCTTTGTCTTCATCTTGCTTTTTCATAGATGCCAATTTTTCTCGTTCTATCTGTCTTTGTTTTATTTCTTCTTTCTTCAGCTCTAGGAAAGCAGAAGAGATTCCCACGATGTTTTCTTGTGCACTTAGCAGCAGGGGCCACAGTTCTCCCATAAATTCTCGAGCATATTTTTCATTCGAAAATCCAGTCAGGTTGATTAGCATCATTTTGGAGTCTGGATTCTTCACTTCCAGCTGGTTGAATATAAACTCAATCACAACATCATCTTCAAACCCAAGGATTTCCGTTCCTCTTTTTGTTATCCAAGGCTTTATAACTTCCAAATTTACTTTGCTCATGTCCACCTTTTTTCTAGGCATTCTGCAAATTTCAGCTGCTTCAGTAGTTTCTTCTGTTTGTTGCTGAACCGATTATCTGGTTCTGCACTTGTTCTGCGGAAGAATCCCGCGTCCATCTTGCCGCCTCGTTAGGAGATCGCTCCCAAGTCACCTGGGAATTTATTGGAATATGCAAATTGTTCTGGAATTTGAAAACTAAAGAAGTTCAATTTGTATAATTGATAGGAAAGAAAGCAAATGTGAACTAAGGGCTGGCACATGGAATTGTGGAGCTGTGGGCCTTTGTTTTTGCCACAGAAATAGCTTCAAAATCATTTTTGTAACTTGCATTGGTGGCGTTTGGGCAGAGTAACCTCATGCATTTCTGACAGAACAGGATCTTCTACTGAAAATCCAGAGGGCTTGGTCCCTGCCATTAGCTAAGACATATGATTCTGGCCTTTGTGAATTTTAATTTCCAACCTATAATGAGGAGCTAAGACTAGGTGATTTTCTTTCTTTCCTTCCCTTCCTTTCTTCCTTTCTTCTTCCTTCCTTCCCTCCCTCTCTCCCTCCCTGCTTTCTTTCTTTCTCTCTTTCTCTCTTTTGTTTTTGAAACAGAGTTTCATTTTTGTCCATTCTGGAGTGCAGTGGTGTGTTCTCGGATCACTGCAACCTCCGCCTCCTGGCTTCAAGCGATTCTCCTACCTCAGCCTCCCGAGTAGCTGAAATTACAGATATGCACCACCATGCCTGGCTAATTTTGTATTTTTAGTAGAGACGGGGTTTCCCTGTGTTGGTCAGGCTGGCTTTGAACCCCTGACCTCAGTTTATCCACTCACCTCTGCCTCCCAAATTGCTGGTATTACAGGCCTGAGCCACCACACCAGACCTAAGACTAGATAATTTCTGAGGTTCTTCTTGGGTGTGACTTTATGTGTCTTGTTTTTAGTTGACTTAAGCAGACTTACATAGAAATGTCTGTTTGTTTAAGTTTATTTAAGGAGAACTGAAGTGGACATGCTGGATTCTGTTAATGAAACCAATAAAAAGTTTCTTTAAAAAAATGTTTTTTGTATTGCCTTCTGGAGACAATAATGGTTCAAGTATTTTCTTCTTTTTTTTTTTTTTTTGAGACGGATTTTCGCTTTTGTTACTCAGGCTGGAGTGCAATGGTGCGATCTCAGCTCACTGCAACCTCTGACTCCTGAGTTCAGGCAATTCTCCTGCCTCAGCCTCCTGAGTAGCTGGGATTACAGGCACATGCCACCATGCCCAGCTAATTTTTTGTATTTTTAGTAGAGATGGGGTTTCACCATGTTGACCAGGATGGTCTCGATCTCTTGACCTCATGATCCACCGCCTCAGCCTCCCAAAGTGCTGGGATTACAGGCTTAAGCCACCGTGCCCGGCCAAGTATTTTCTTCTTTTAAATCAAGGTCTAGGGTTGATATTGTAATAACAGAAATAAATTATGAGGACTCCACATGGCACAGTACTTCACATAACCATCTAGATTGTTCAGTTGCAAACTATTTCACCTCCAGCTGGTTAAACCTCTCTAAGCCATAATCCTTAAGCACATTTAGTCTTTTCTGGTGGGAATCCAAGGTTCAATCTCCTGTTATTTTAAAATCAAAACTGTACACTTTGCAGTCACCTGATTAAATTCTTTACACAGAAGAATTCTAAATTCTAGAACCAAAACACTATAAGTTGTCCTCATCACATAGATCTTTTAAGCAGGGTCAAGATTCATAAGGATCTTTTAGCCTTGTCTTATTTAGCCTTGACTCTTGAAGCTCCGGTAAACTGCTCTATTCCTGTTAGCTTACTATAGCTCCTGTGTGTTGATTGATTTTTACTTATCTTAAGGCGACTCCCACTGACACTCCTCCCACCTACTCACAAAGGAAGTCTGTTACTTTTTGAAGTTGTCCTCTCCTAGCAACTTCAAAATCTTCCTGTTCTGGGCCAGGCATGGTGACTCATGCCTGTAATCCTGCACTTCAGGTACCTGAGGTCAGCAGATCACCTAAGGTCAGGAATTTGAGACCAGCCTGGCCAACATGGTGAAACCTGTCTCTACTAAAAATACAAAATTTAGCTGGGCATGGTGGCAGGCACCTGTAATCTCAGCTACTTGGGAGGCTGAGGCAGAAGAATTGCTTAAGCCCAGCAGGCAGAGATTTCAGTGAGTTGAGATCGACCCACTGTACTCCAGCCTGAGCATCAAAGTGAGATTTTATTTTAAAAAAAAATCCACCCACCTATGAGTGAGTATATCTGTGGGTGGATTTTTTTTTTAATAAAATCTCACTTTGACGCTCAGGCTGGAGAAATGCCAAATATGGGTGAAGGGGCAGAAGGCAGCAAAACACACTGCCACATGTGTACCTATGCAACTATCTTGCATGTTCTGCACATGTACCCCAAAACCTAAAAATGCAATAAAAATTAAAAAAAAAAAAATCCAAAGCTGGGGAAGATGGTGCTGTAGAACCAACTCAGGATTGCAGCTCTCAGTCAAGACGCAGAGGGTGAGTTCACACCGCATTTCCAGATGGATCTTTATACCCCACAGAGCAGGGAAAAGCCCAGGTATAGGAGGGACGCAAGACGCCAGCGCAGCGGTCTCCGCTGCTGCGGACAGGCAGATGGCATGGCAGCAGAGAGGCACGGCGCACAAAATGCGTGGGTCTGGTGCCCTGGTAAACTGGCAATTTCAGATTTGGGAGGGCAGATTGCCATGTTCATCGGATTGCATGGGATTTGAATGGTGAGCCACACCAGATTTCTGGGAGGTGAATTATGAGCCAGCGCAGTGGGTCACTGCATGGGTAATCACACAGATCCCGGTGCCCTTTCAGCAGGCGGCTGAGGCACCTGGGAGAGAGTCAACCCTACAACTTAAAAAAAAAAAAAAAGCAAAAAGGCTCGGAGGCAGGGAGCCACGTGATCAGGCTCAACTAGTCCCACCCCCACAGCAACAAGCAAACGGTGATTTGGAGCACTTGGGGTTGAGAGTTTCACTTCGGGCACAGCTGAACCCATGGATCTGCAGCTCGGTGGGGGAGGGGCGTCCACCATTGCTGAGAGCTTCCACCCTTACTGAGGTACTCACCCATTGCTGACCCAGTCAGCTGTTGCTGAGGCAACGTGCCATAACAGAGAGGCTCTGCCAACAGGGCAGAGCCCACATCAGCAGGGCGGAGCCTACATCAGTAGGGTAGAGCCCAAAACAGCAGGACCGAGCCCACAGCAAAAGGGCAGACCTCACAAAAGCAGGGCGGAGCCTTGGCAGCCAAATAGTGACTAGACTGCCCCCTAGCTGGGCAGGACAGCACAATGGATACTCACAAATAAAGCCCTAACTCCCCAAGACAGAGCATCTGAGGGAAAAAAGGGGTTTTATGAGTTCTGTTGCAACAGACTTAAATGTAATTGCCTAGCAACACTGAATGAACAACGGAGCTTACAGCTCAGCACTCGAGATCCTATAAAGTACAGATCATCTCCTCAAGCAGCTCCCTGACCCCTGTATACCCAAAGAATCACATCAAAAAGGACTGATCAGACTGATATTTGGCGGGTATCATTCTGGGACAAAGATAGAAGAAGAAACTGGTAGCATCCCTCACTGTTCTGCAGCTGCTACAGGTGTACCCCAGGCAAGCAGGGCCTGGAGTGTACCTCAGCAGCTTTAAAGCAGAGGGGCTAGACTGTTAGAAAGAAAACTAAGAAACAGAAATCCTTCATCATCAACAATCTGGGCCTCTACTCAGAGACCCAATCGAAAAATCAGCAAATACTCAGATGACAGGTGGATAAATCCACAAAGATGGGAAGAAACCAGCACAGAAAGGAGGAAAACACCCAAACCAGAACACCTCACCACCTACAAAGGACCAAAACTCCTGACCAGCAAGAGAACAAAGCCGGACGGAGAATGAGAGTGATGAAATGATGGAATCAGACTTCAGAAGGTGGGTAATGAGAAAATTCTGTGAGCTAAAAGAACATGTTCTAAATCAATGCAAAGAAACTAAGAACCTTGAAAAAAGATTTGAGGAAATGATAACAAGAATGGACAACTTAGAGAGGAATATGAATGAATTGAAGGAACTGAAAAACACAACATGAGAACTTTGTGAAGCATGCACAAGTTTCAACAGCCGAATTGACCAAGCAGAAGAAAGGATATCAGAAGTCGAAGATCAACTC
>CM052655.1:21282608-21295403 GCA_028533165.1 Leontopithecus rosalia | reverse complement strand
GATCACTTAGACAGAGCTGGGATTTGAACACCCAGGTCCATCTGATTCTCTAAGTCCATTTTTTATTTCCTGCTGGGGGTGGGGACACAAACAGGAAGGGGGAAATTAATCTTTTGCTCACTTTTTGGAAGGATGATACCTTCACATAGTCCAAAACTTAGAAGGTACAGAAGGGAAGTATCTCCCAGCCACCTGTGCTCTCTCGAGTTTTTTAAAATCCTTGCAGACATGTTTTATGTATATTATCATAGTATGTACACACACACACACACACACACACACACACATTTCCTCTCTACACAAATGGTAACATACTAAGGCTACTCTTCTGAACCTTCACAGTCCAAGTACCAAGTCCCTGACCTAGGACTTGGTCAAGACCACAACCTGGACAGAGTGGGCATTTGCCCTCTGAGCTCTGCATCCAGTGCTGGCTCCCTACAGCACCCTTCAGCTCACCCACAGCAGCCCCATGGGGAAACTGGAGCCCAGGATTGGCAGCGTGGATTCAGGGGACCCCACCAGACTCTTACCAATAAGTCGATGGTGTTATCCAGTTCACTGGTTGTGACAGGGCTCAAGTCCAGGGCTATTTGTAGTTGGTGTGCGCTCTGAGGCGCATGTGGAGACGAGTTGGAGGAGGATTAGGGGAGAGGTAGAGAGAACAATCATTAGGGTTAGGGTGTGTGGGGGCTGTCTCGGCTGGCAGAGGGGCACCCAGCTGCCACTGTGGGAGGAGGGTGGAGGGCTGGCCTGCAGGGTCACTGTACCTCAGCTCAGGGCCTCTTACCTCTGGATCTTTCATGGTGGCACACAGCACAGGGCCCTCCTTGTGACCACCTGCTGTTGACTACAAGAGATGAGAGTGCACATGGAGATGTTCTGTCCCCCTCAGTGTCCAAGCCTCTGACTTACTTTCTTCCCATCAGCTGGCAGCATTTTCTGTTCAGCTTTCCTCAGACCCTTTGTCCCATAACTCCTTTGTGCCAGCTCCTCTCATGGTTCTTGTCTCCCACCATCCCACCCAGGGGCCCTTTCAGTGACTCTTAAAGGGACAGCCTGACCACAAATGGCTGTTCTCATTGGGCTGGCTTCCCCTTGAGACTGGAGATGAGGAAAACCAAATAGCAAGGACTATTTCCTGGGTGTCCTGGGGGTTTACAGCAGGCCATGTACTAGAGATTAACAAAAACAACAGCGATAACAAATGTCATTTCAGCTTCACAAATGGAAGTCAGACAATACCACCTCTATTTTACAGATGTGAAAGGAGTGGCCCAAAAAGCTCAAGCAACTTACCCTCAATCATATCCCTAGCAGATGGAGAGGCAGGATTCAAACCCAGAATTCCTAACCAGTACCCAGAAGTTCTTCCACAATCTTAACAATTACCCTCTACTGCCCCCTTGGGCCCCTTTTCCCCAGAAGCCTGGCCAGCCAAGACTCACATGGCATGGTGACTGGCAACCATCAGGAGCGGATGTCTCACGGCTACTGTTGTTTCTTTTCTTTCTTCCTCTCACTCGTGATGGAGCAGTAGGGCTGTTTCTTTGTTGAAATTCTTTTAACTGTGGGAAAAAGAGCAGTAATGCCCATGAGAACTACAAACCCTACAGTCACAACCTACTTTACAGTGTTTACAAAATACTGTTACACACCCTCTGATTTACTGCCACCGACAACTCTATAAGGTGTTGTCACAATCACTTAGTGACTGAGAGGGATTGACATCATAGCAAATACAAAAAGAAAAAAAGAAAAAGAAAAAGCAATACTAGACTTTAAACCCATTCCTCTGACTCCACGCTCCGGGGTTTTTGCCACGAATCAGCAACTGCCAGAGACCAAAACCACAGGCAGAGGTAGAAAAGTCAACATGAAGTAGGCAGGAACTGTACGCCGTGTGGTTTAGGGTCATACAGCCTCACATGTCTGTTAGTGTTAAGAAGAGCACCAGTACCTCTCACACTTTTATATCAATGTGTCCTCATGGCAGAAGGCAGTCTTTCTGTTAAATCTGAGAATTCATCAGGAAGAGGACAACCTAAGTCTCCTTTCAGAGAGAAGTCTGGTATACTCTTAGAAACCTAAGTGACTGTCATCCCTAAGTACATTAATGTTTTTGCTCTCTCAAGAGACTTAAGGGAAACTGATGCTTCAGAAGGATGTCCCATGTTTATCCCGCAGCATTCAAAGTAGCCCAGGTTGAGATGACATGAGAAAGATTCAAGTTGTCAGTTTCAATTTTCCAAGATCTGTTCCACAAAAGATGAGCAGATCTCTCTCAAGGCCACTGACTGAAGGGCAGTCTGGTCCCAGAACTATGGAGAATTTGAAGATGAGATGTAGAACTCAGAAAGAAATGTGAGTCTCTCTGGAGAGTAGAAGCCTGAGAGAAAACCAAACCCAACCCATTCTCCCATTGCCACCCAGAGACACTGTCAACGTTTTGAGCTCATGGGGGAAGTGTAGGCTTTTCACACTGTCACTGTCTATGTTAACGGAGTGAGGCAGCCTGAAATCTCTTGCTCCTGGGTGCCATAGTCCCCATTCCCCTTCCAGCTGGAAATTTGTGCTGCAACCAGAGGAGCCAGAAATGGGATGAGAATGCTCAGGGGACTGGGTGGTAAGATCAAAGGCTGGTCTTGTAGCAGTAATGATGGTTCCTAGGGGGAGTGACATCACTACATTCCACTCCTCTTGGGGGAGGGGACCACATCAAAGACATGCCTGAGTCACTGCTCCATGATGGGGGGGAATACAGGGCTGGGACCCAGGTCCTTGGAAACACCAGCCCAAAGAGCCCAGGGAGGTAGAGCTTGTGGTAGCAGCAGGGGAGGGCAGAGTCTGTAACAGGGAGCCCCAGAAGTCACCAGCCCAAAGTCACACAGAAATGACTGATGAGGTTGGGGGCTGGGAGACCCAGGTCACTAGAGACATGAGCCCACAGAGCCCAGGGAGGTCAGGCTTGGGGCAGAAAAAGGTGAGGTCCAAGTAGGGAGCGGGGAGCCTCAGGAGTTACACATCCAAAGTCATCCTGGGGTGATTGGCAAGGGTAGGGGCTGGGCTCCTTGCTGAAGGGGTGGGGCTGACTGACAAGATGTTGGTAAGGGGAGCCCAGGGGCACTGGGTTTGGGGGCCCACCCAGTCTGGTGTGTCTCAGAAGTGTTATGGACTCCGGCAGAGGCCCTGCCGTCAGAGGGGATCTGTGTGCATGTTACCTTTTTCCTAGTTGAGGCTAATTTCACCTTGCGAATTTCTTCTGACATCACCATGGTGGGTGGGGAAGGGAGGGGGTGTTGGGGCCACATCAGCACAATTCAAGGAACCACTGGTAAGCAGCTCCACTCTCCTACCAGGCAGCTGTGTGTCTGAGACAGAGGAGGCGTAACCACAGCCACACTAGAGTGTAGAATAAGGGCGTGGCCTTCATGCTCCAATTCCATTGGTCATGAGAAAGATAAAAGGGAAAGGAGGCATGGCCAGGCAGCTCCAGAGAGACCTGTGGCATCCCAAGGAAAGCTGCCCCTGCAACTCCTGTCCCCACCCACTCTGAGAAGGGAGGGTCCACCCAGTCTGGGAGAGTGAAAGGGTGAACTTTTGCCTTTGAAATTTTAACTATACCAGAGCCTGCAGCCCAGTGTTTGGGGAGGTGACTGTTTGGGGAGGTGACTGTTTGGGGAGATGAAAGTGCGGGAAACAATCCTGCGTAGGCCAAGACCTCATGGAGCCCAGGGTTCCCTAGGGCCAGGAGAGCACTGGAGCATATCCTAACACCCATTGGACACCTGAAATCCACACCTGCAAGATATCAGGATGGGGGGGTGTTCAGCCTCCAATGCACTTGCAGCCAGGTGAGACAGGCACAGGTGGGCGCCAAGCAGATATCCTGCCTGATCTTCCGCTCCTGCCTCCCCCAAGCAGAGGAGAAGTGACAGCTGCCCATCAGCCCATTGCCTAGATTGAAGCCAATGAATCTGGGTTTCAACAGGCAAGTGTAACCCCTGACTGTCCCAGGCCTGGCCCAAGGCAGTCATGTCTCTGGTGAGGATGTGGTAGACAGATGTGATGTTCCCAATGGCTCCATAAACCTCTTGTTGAGGATTATCAAAGAAATGGGCAAGACCATCATGCTCAGCCAAGAACCTGTCAGGGCCAGATAGAAGTCAGTTTGGCTCTAGACCTGGCCCTAGAAGGATTGTGGACTAGGGACAGACACAGTGAAGGGGAACGGATGGCCATGGGCTACGTGTCCAAGGCTGTCAGCTCCTGCAGCACCTGCGAAACATCCACCCAGGCCTGGCTCTGCACTCATGCTTCTGCCTGGAGCCACAGGTGCCTGGGCAGCAGCCTGAAGTACAGATGGTGGTAGAAAAAGCACTTGTGGCCACATGTGGGCACCTAAGCATGGGACAGAGGGGCATCATGCCCCAAAAAGACCATAGAGGCCAAGAACTCAAGCAGATAAAACTACTTGTCCTGGGTCACATCAATTAAGTCAGAGCCTGTCCTGACCCTGAAGCTGCAGCTCAGTCTAGTTGAGACTCACAAAAATGTTAGTGCAGGGCAGGGGGGCCCGGCCCAGCCTGCGACATCCAGCAAAGCTGTGTGCTGGACAAGCATCTCTGAAGATGAGTCCAGGACAAGGACAGCTGTGCCTGGGCAGGGAGTGGGGGAAATGCCCAGGAGCAAGAGGCCTGAGGACCTTTAACTAGGTGGGATGCCAGGTCAGCATGTACAGAAGAGGTGACATGGCAGCAGCTGTCTGAGGCCAGGCTATAAACCTAGGGGCCGCCTTGTCTAGCCTAAACCATGCTGCTTCCCAGTCACCATCCTTCAAATGCCAGAGGCAGGGCTGGGAGGGCCCCCAGACCCCTCTTCCCTTCCCCACCATAAGCTGGTTCTCATCCCTCACCAGAAGGAAAGTGAAACCTTCTATGGATCACAGACTGCCAGGTTCTCTGTCACCTGGTGGAAGGGGCAGGGTGAGCTGCAGCTGGGTGAGGAAGAACCCAGGTACCAGAGCTAGAAAGCAGTGGGGAAAGCCTTGAACAGGGCCAGGACCTGAGCTCTGCCTGGCTATGGTGACTCTGAGCCGTAGGTAACCCTACGGTAGTCTCAGTCTGTCACTGTCTCACGATGGATGTCGGCATTATTACCTTTGGAGTCAACGTAGGTAATCCAGGGAAACCAGAGTTCCCAGTAGGGACCAAGACCAAAGGATGGAGGGGTCTGTTCTGTCCCAGGTCAGGCTGGAAGAGGAGCTGTGTAAAGCCCTGGCAGCCGAGGCCCTTGCCCTTCAGGTTACAGGCATCTGGGTCCTCATCTAGATCCTCATATGCCATCCAGAGACCCAACCCTAGGGACAATTCCTCCCAGCTGGTAGCAGTGAGTCAATTCTGGTACCCACCCCACCAAAAGCTCTGAAATGAGGAGGCCTGCGGGTGAGGGTAAGACTCTTCAGGAAAAGGTTCTCAGTGGCAAGAAAGGTTTGAGCTGTGCCTTAAGGAAGCCAGAGGGTAGGTGACAGGCCCCCACACAAAGCCTGCCAAGGAACAGAGGAGGGACACAGGTGTAGTGGTGGGAATGTTCTAGAAGACAGAAGGCAGCCTCCCACTCACTGATGGGACCAAGTCAGGTCAGGTCCACATGTCAGAAGCTGGATTCCACACACGGTACAATTTGTTTCTTGTTTTAGAGACAGGGTCTTGCTCTGTTGCCCGGGCTGGAGTGCAGTGGTGCAATCATAGCTCACTGCAGCCTTGACCGCCTGGGTTCATGAGGTCCTCCCACCTCAGCCTCCTGAGTAGCTGGGACTACAGGAGAATGCCACCATGCCCAATTTTAATATCTGTAGAGACAGAGTCTTGCTATGTTGTGCAGGCTGGTCTCAAGCGATCTTTCCACCTCAGCCTCCCAAAACACTGGGATACAGGGACAAACCAGCACTCCTGGTTCTGCTGCTGCATTTTGGCTGCCTTGGTGCACAGGAGGCATGAGCTGGGGGGCAGAATCTACTACTCCTTGATCTTTCCCAGGCCTGCACCCAGACTGACCCCTGGGCTGCAGGAGGCAAGTGTGGAGAGAACGCAGCAAGCAAAGCTGGCTAGCCAGTGATGGAGACCCAGGCTGGGACTAGGAGACAGGGCTCCAACCCTCAGCCTAGTGGCCCTGTCAACCCCTTGAAAAAAGGAAATAAATGACCTAGTCTCAGGTATTCCTCTGGAGCAATGCAAACCCAACTGATACAGCCTCCACACTTGGTGTCCACCGGACCTGAGCACTTGGGGAAGGGCCGCTCTTGACTCTGCCATTAACATCCAGACTACGACAGAGTTGTTCCCCTGCTCTGCCTCAGTTTACCTCTCAGCTGAGCAGAGTAGGGATAACTGCTTCTCATGTGGGCCACAGGACAAAACAAAGCCCTGAGTCCCACAGGAAGGTAGGTGGGCCATGTCGAAGGGAAGACAGACCTGGGGAAGTATTTTATGTCCTTGGGGTGGCAGAGGAACATGGAGAAGATGCCTCTTTTGTGGACAAAAGAGAAGGGAAGATAAACAAAGAGGTGCTGAACGCCTGCCTCACCCTGACCTCCCCCACCCCACACCAGGCCCATGTCCACATAACCCCCAACTCAGGAGGCACCATTCTCCTTAGGGTTGGTGGGACTTCCCGGCTAAGCTCAGAAAGCTGACAGTCCGGATTCATCAGGGGCAGCACGTAATGTAGGTGATGTGCTGGATGGAAGTGGAGAGGAGACGCGGGAGCCGTGGTGTCAGGTCTGGGGCTGTCAACGTGGTACCTGCCCTGGCTGTGGGCATACCACACTGCTCCACCATGCCAGATGTGGCCTCTTATTCTAAGGCATCCGAGTTCCAGGCCAGGACTGGAACCACACTCTCTTTGGGGACAGGGGACACAGTCCACACAGACTTCACTTGTGCTTTGGGCAAAGCCAGCTGCACAAATGAATGGGAGGGGCCCTGCTGGAGAGTAGGAACAGGCCTGGACTACTCAGACCTGCCTCTGTGACAGGACAGTCCCAGCCTCCAGTCAGACTCCTGAGAAGAAAGCTCACTCAGCCAGGGAGCAGGGGGCATGGCCTGCAGTCTCCCTTGAGTCTGTAGCCCCTCCCACCCTAGTGAGCTCCAGGAAAAAAAGATGCAGAAGCAGCTGGTCTGGGTGGCTCAGGCCTTTAAGTCAGCACTTTGGGAGGCTGAGGTGGGCGGATCATGAGGTCAGGGGTTTGAGACCAGCTTGACCAACATGGTGAAACCCCATCTCTACTTAAAAATACAAAAATTAGCCACGCCTCATGGCAAGCACCTGTAATCCCAGCTACTTGTGAGGCTGATGCAGGAGAATTGCTTGAACCTGGGAGGCAGAAGTTGTGGTGAACCGAGAGCGTGCCATTGCCCTCCAGCGTGGGTGACAGAATGAGACTCTGTCTCAAAAAAAATGATGATAATAAAGATGCAGAAACAGCAGGTGCTCCTCCCAGCTGCCGGCTGCTTCCTGGTGTGGTCTCAGGGACCCTGGATGAGTCAAGATGAGGCTGCTAGCAGCTGGGAATGGGGGAAAGCTAGGTCCCCAGGGTGGATGCACAGAAGGGACATGCAGGTGTGGGGAGTGCTGGGTCCTCAGGGCTGAGCCCCTTCTGTCCAGGGAGCCTTGGTGACATGCCTGATGCTGAGCTCAGACCAAGGAGTCAGAGCCTGGTGCCAAGTAGCCTCTCTGCTTGCAAAGACAGTCTTGGGGTCATTAACCCTCTGCCCAGGATCAAGCATCCAGGCTGTGGAAGGGCCAGAATTCAGAAAGAAGGGAACTGTGGTGTGGGTTCCCTGGCAGTCAGGGGCCTTGGTGGACAGAGCCCCCTATGAGGGTGAAAGCCCCCTTCTCCACAGCAATGCTGTGAGAAGGAATTGTAGGGTTTTGGGGTGTGGATCCTGCCCCCACCCTTGGGACACTCTGGGTTAAGTGCCGACTTTGGTCTCACCTTCCCCACATGCTCCTTGGGACCTGTTTGGTCCCCACCCCCAACCCCAGGAGTCCCTCTCTCCTGGGCCTCAGCCCATGCGATACCCTTTGCCCTGGAGACTTCCTGAGGCCCCCACCTGGGATCCAGCCAGTAGACAGGAGGCCACCTGGGACCCTCTGGAGTTTCTGTGGGAGGTGTGGGGGCTCCATGGAGCCCAATGAGAACTCTGAGGGGTGTGAGAGTGACCTCTGTCCTGCCAGTAGGAGGTGGAGAGCCCAGGATACACTACCTCAAGGGAGGCTGCTCCTCCATTCAAAACAGTTGCCAAAATGTAGGTGCCTCCTTCCCTGACCCATACTGAGGCAACCAGGCTCTTGGACAGGGCACATGCCCAGGGAGCAGGCTCAGGTCATCCTAGAGAAACAGCTCTGTGGATCCTCCCTGTCAAGCTCCAACCTCACTCAGCACCCAGGCCAGGGTCCCGGAGAAGAGCCCACCACCGCAGCACCAACCCTGCTTTTGGCAGTGGAAAAGAAACATCTCTGTGTCTCTGTTCCCGCTTTCACCTTCCAGGGACCTCAGGATGGCCGATGGAAAAGACCAGGAAGAGGTCGATTCCTGCCCAATTGTGGCCAGCATCTGGATGGTCCTGCAGGGCTGGATCCGGCCTCTGTGAGTGTTCTTCCACCTCCCACCTTCCCTACCTTTTCTCCTTTTCTTTTTACCTCAGGCTCGGGGCTCTCCAGATGCTACAACCCAACCTGGGGCAGCCCAAAGTCTCCAGTGGAAGGGAAGGTAAACGGACCATCTCTATCCGCTTTCCCCTACCGCCCTGATCATGACTCTGGTGCCTGGGGCCCACAGCGGACTTGGCTTTGAGGCTGCAGCGGCACTGGACCTGGCAGGCTTCTGGGTTTCCCAAGCCCCTCCAGGTGGCGCTGAGACACACATGCATCCAGCAGGCTGAAACACAGGCCGCCACCACGCATGCAAACCCACGCCTGCACGTCTCTGCATGGCCCACATCTGCACACACCCCATTCCAGAACTGCACTCTTCCCTCACTTGGGCCCTGGCACACGTGTGCACGTAGGAAAGCCTGTGCATCCAAGCAGCCCCACACCAATGCCCGCAGACTTGCAGGAGATCCAGGAGAAGGGACAGCCTGGCCTCGGGGTCTGGGCAGCCTATGCCTCAGGGCGATCCCGCCAGCCTGGGCTGAGGCCAGAGGGTAAGTCAAGACCTCGGCCTTTCTAAGTGCTGGGTTACAGGCCTGAGCCATTGTGCCCCCCCTTCCTCCTTCTCCTCCTTTCTTTTCTTTCTTTCTTTCTCTCTCTTTCTTTTCTTTTTTTTTAAGATAAGGTCTCCCTGTTACCCAGGCGGGAGTGCAATGGCGTGGTCAGGGCTTGCTGCAGCCTCAACCTCCTGGGCTCAAGCGATCCTCCCAAACTCAGCCTCTTGAATAGCTGGGACCACAGGTGCACACCACCCCGCCTGGCAAATTTTGGATGTTTTTGGTAGAGATGGGGTTTTGCCATGTGCTCAGTCTGGTCTTGAACTCCGGAATTCAAGTGATCTGCCCTCTTTGGCCTCCCTAAGTGTTGGGTTACAGGCATGAGCCACTGTGCACAGACAGTTTTTGTTTCTTTCTGGTTTTCTTGGAGGGTGGGGGGAAGAGGTCTCGCTCTGTTGCCCAGGGTAGAGTGCAGTGGCACTACAGCTTGCTGCAGCCTCGAGCTCCGGGAATCAAGTGATCCTCACACCTCAGCCTCTTGAATAGCTGTGACAGCAGAGGCACACCACAAGCCTGGCCCTTTTTGTGTGTGTTTTTTGTAGAGATAGGGTTTGCTTTGTTACCCAGTCTGGTCCCAAAATTCTGAACTCAAGTAAGTGATCTGCTTATCTTGGCCTCTCAAAGTGCTGAGTTACAGTCGTGAGCCACTGTGCCCAGCCATTTCTTTCATTTCTTTTTTTCTCCTCTTCTTTCTAAAAATTTTCTTTTTTTTTTTTTTTGAGATTAAGTCTTGCTCTGTTTCTCAGGCTGGAGTGCAGTGGCACAATAACAGCTTCCTACAGGTTCAACTCCCTGGGCTCAAACGATTCTCACATATCAGCTTCTGAAATAGCTGGGACCACAGGTGCACACCACCATGCCTGGTTAATCTTTCAGATTTTTGTAGAAATGGGTTTTGCCACATTGCCCAGTCTGGTCTCAAACTCCTGAACTCAAGTAATCTGCCCACCTTGGCCTCCTGAAGTGCTGGATTACAGGTGTGAGCCACTGTGTCCATGTGTTTTATCTTTTTTAATTATTATTATTTTGAGATTAGGTCTTGCTCTGTAACCCAGGCTGTTGTGCAGTGGTGTGATCACGGCTTGCTGCAGCCTCAACCTCCTTGGCTCAATCAATCCTACTACATCAGCCTGTTGAGTAGCTAGAACCACAGGTGCACACCACCATGTCTGGCTAATTTTTTGTATTTATAGTAGAGATGGAATTTTGCCATGTTGTCCAGTCTGGTCTCAAACACCTTAACTCAGGTGATCTGCCTACCTCAGCCTCCCAAAATGCTGGATTACAGGTCTGAGCCACTGTACCTAGCCCTTTTTTTTCTTTCTTTCTTTTTCTTTATTTTTAGATGATGTCTCACTCTGTTATCTGGGCTAAAGTGCAGTGGTGTGATTACAGCTTGTTGTGGCCTCAACCTTCTGGGCTCAAGTGAGCCTCTCACCTCAGCCTCTTGAATAACTGGGACCACAGGTACACTCCACCAGGCCTGGATAATTTTTTGTAATTTTTGTGGTGATGGGGGTTTTCCTTGTTTCCCAGTCTCATCTTGAACACCTAAACTCAAGTGATCTGTCCAATTTGTTCTCCCAAAGTGCCGAATTACTGGCATGAGCCACTGTGCCCAGCCGGTTTTTCTTCTTCTTCTTTTTCTTTTTTGAGATTAGGATTCACTCTGTTACCCAGGCTGGAGTGCAGCAGGGTGAACCTTCCTGGGCTCAAGTGATCCTCCCCCTCAGCCTCCTGAATACCTTTGACCACAGGTGCACTTCACCAGGCCGGCTTTTTTTTTTTTTTGGTAGAGTTGGGGTTTTGCCACGTTGCTCAGTGTGGGCTCCCAAAATGAACTTTTCATGGTGAAATCTAGACATGCAAATACACTGAACACACACACACACATTTTAGGAAAGGCAGGCAACAATGTTTTTATTAAATATAAGAAGATAGATCAGTGAGCAGATGAAAGAATGCTCAGTATCTTTGGCATCCTGGAAATGCAAATCAAAACCACCATGAAGACTGGACAACATTGCAAAAACCCATATCAACAAAAAATACAAAAATTAATCAGCCAAGATGATGCACACATGTAGTCCCATCTACTTGAAGGCTGAGGTGGGAGGACCGCTTGAGCCTGGGAGGTGGAGGGTTGTATGTAGTGAGCTGAGATCGCCTACCTAATGCAGATGACGGGGTGATGGATGCAGCAAACCATCACCACAACACGTGTATACCCATGTAACAAACCTGCACAATCTGCACATGGACCCCGGAGCTTAAAGTATAATGAATAAATAATAAAAAAAGACAGATAAGGCAGGGCACACTGGCTCACATCTATAATCCCCACACTTTAGGAGGCTGAGAAGCAGGACTGCTTCTGGCTAGGAGTTCAAGACCAGCCTGGGTAACATAGTGAGACTCTGTCTCTACAAAAAAAATTAAGAAATTAGCCAGGTGTGGTGGCACATGCCTGTAATCCCAGCTACTCAGGGGGAGCTGAGGTGGGAAGATCACTTGAGCCTGAGAAGTCAAGGCTGCAGTGAGCTGTCATCATGCCACTGCACTCCAGACTGAGCAACAAAGTGTACACCGCCAGTTTTTCTACATCCCCACCAACAATTGTTATTAATATTTTTAAAAGACAGATAATAACAAGTGTTGGTGGGGATGCAGAAAAATTGAAGCCTTCATACACTCTTGATGGGAATGTAAAATGGTACAGCAACTTTGGAAATAATCAGGCAGTTCCTCAAAATATAAAACACAGAGTTACCACTAGAACCAACAATTCTAATCCTCAGGATATACTCAAAAGAAATGAAAAGATACATTCATACAAATACAGTAACAAAAGCGCCCAAATCTTAGCAGCTACACATACAAAGGTTGATTTTCATTGGCATTTCCTTGTATGGCAGGTTAACTGTGACTCTACTCCAGACAGCTCTTTTATTTGTTAGATGGTGAATGCTGTGATACTTGGAGAATTTATGAATGTGGTTCATTCATTCATTTAACAACTATTTCAATATCTGTATTATATCAGGCAAGGTCAAGTACTGAGAACGCAGTAGCAAATAAGAAACAACATCTCTAATTTCCAAAAGCTTACATTAAAATGAGGTTAAATACATACAAAATAATCATAGTAATAATATTATATTCATAAATTAAATAGACTTAGTAAATATTCTAAGAAAAATATGAAATCATAAAAACTAAAATGGCCAGGTGTGATAGCTCACACCTGTAATACCAACACTTTGGGATGACAAGGTGGGAGATCATTTGAGCTCAGGAGTTTCAAACCAGTCTGGGCACCATAGGAAGACCCTGCATACAAAAGATACAAAATTAGCCAGGCATGGTGGTGCATGCCTGTAGTCCCAGCTACTTCAGAAGGCTGAGGTGGGAGGCTGCTTGAGCCTGAGAGGTCAAAGCTGCAGTGAGCCATGATCATACCACTACACCACTGAACTCCAGCCTCAGTAACAGAGGCAGACCCTGTCTCAAAAAAAAAGAAGAA
>CM052655.1:21265382-21282108 GCA_028533165.1 Leontopithecus rosalia | reverse complement strand
CCTGGCCTGTCTGACTCTGAAGCTCAAGCTTCTCTGGCTCCCATGGCCCCCCAGCCTCTCTGTGTCCTCCCAGCCTCTCTGGGGTAGAGCCAAGTCCAGGCTTGTGCTTCCCACAGGGTTATGGAGGTGAAGGCACAGCCTGGCCTTGGAACCCCACAGAATGGGAAGGTTTTGTGAAACAGAGAGACCACCAGGAGGGCGCCCTACCTTCCCACCCTGGAAACTTCTCAGAGATTCCCACAGCCCAGTCAGCTATCTCTGCTTCCTGCCTCCCAGCTTCACACTTCCTCCTCCACAGGGAGTCACTGGTTGAGCTGAAGTTTGATGGCCTAACTCTGAGCCTATGAGTGGGAGAAGGGCTCTATGCTTGAGAGAAAGAGAGAGAAAGGGAGAGAGAGAGAGAAGGCATGAATAAATAAGAATCAGAACTGGCTAGGTGAGGTGGCTCATGCCTGTAATCCCAGCACTTCAGGAGGCCGAGGCAAGTGGATTACCTGAGGTCAGGAGTTCAAGACCAAACTAAGTAAGATGGTGAAACCCCAACTCTACTAAAAATACAAAAATTAGCTGGGCATAGTGGTACATGCCTGTAACCCCAGCTAGTAGGGAAGCTGAGGCAGGAGAATCACTTGAACACAGGAGTTAGAGGTTGCAGTGAGCTGAGATCACACCACTGCACCCCAGCCTGAGCAATAAGAGCAAAACTCCATCTCAAAAACAAACAAAAAAAAGAATCAGAACTAAGAGCCGGGCGTGGTGGCTCACGCCTATAATCCCAGCACTTTGGGAGGCCAAGGGGTGGGCACCTGAGATCAGGAGTTCAAGACCAGCCTGGCCAACATGGTGATATTCCATATGTTAAAAAAAAAAATTAGCCAGGCACGATGGCAGTTGCCTGGAATCCCAGCTACTCAGGAGGCTGAGGCAGAAGAATTGCTTGAAGCGGAAGGCAGAAGTTGCAGTAAGCCAAGATTGTACCATTGCACTTCAGCCTGGGCAACAGAGATTGTGTCTCAAAAAAAAAAAGGCCAGGTGCGGTGGCTCACTCTTGTAGTCCTAGCACTTTGGGAGGCCAAGGTGGGTGGAATGCGAGGTCGGGAGATCAATACCATGCTGGCCAACATGGTGAAACCCAGTCTCTACTAAAAATACAAAATTAGCTGGGTGTGGTGATGCACGCCTGTAGTCCCAACTACTTGGGAGGCTGAAACAGGAGAATCACTTGAAACTCAGAGTTGGAGAGTGCAGTGGGCTGAGACTGCGCCACTGCACTCCAGCCTGGCAATAGAGCAAGACTCTGTCTCAAAAAAATCAGAACTAAGAATAAACACTTAGGGAGTATTTACTTACTGTGTGCTGAACACTGACTGCCCTAAGAGATTTATGTGTGCAATTAGCTCAGTGTCTCCCAAAATTGCTTGATGACAATAATCACTGGGAGCAATTATTAATCATAAAGGGAGTTCCAAAGTCCTAGTGCACATTTAATCTTTAATAACTTCAAAAGCATAAATGATACAAACTGACAAATCCAGCTTCTGATAATCTATTGAAATTTCTTTTATACTTACTTAGTTTTGTGATCTTTGAGTAATATATTTTAAATTTTATTATTTCATTTTTATCAACATGTGCTGCCTTCAAAAAGCATTTATATTAAAAATATTTTGGGCCAGGCACGGTGGCTCATGCCTGTAATCCCAGCACTTTGGGAGGCCGAGGCAGGTGGATCAGGAGGTCAAGAGATCGATGCCATCCTGGTCAACATGGTGAAATCCCGTCTCTACTAAAAATACAAAAATTCAGCTGGGCATGGTGGCACGTGCCTGTAATCCCAGCTACTCAGGAGGCTGAGGCAGGAGAATTGCCTGAACCCAGGAGGTGGAGGTTGCGGTGAGCCGTGATTGTGCCATTGCACTCCAGCCTGGATAACAAGAGTGAAACCCCGTCTCAAAAAATATGTATATATATATATAGTATACAATATGTATATATTGTATACTATATATATATATAATATATACATATTGTATACAATATATATATAATATATACATATTGTATACAATATATATATATGGGCCAGGCGTGCCTGTAATCCCAGCTATCGGGAGGCTGAGGCAGGAGAATTGCGTGAACCCAGGAGGCAGAGGTTGCAGTGAGCCGAGATTGCGCCATTGCACTCCAGCCTGGGTAACAAGAGCGAAACTCCGTCTTAAAAAAAATATATATATATATATATATATATAATATATACAAATTGTATACAATATATATATACAATATATACTATATATATATATTGGCTGGACTCGGTGGCTTATGCGTGTAATCCCAGCACTTTGGGAGGCCAAGGCAGGCAGATCACTTGAGGTCAGGAGGTCGAGACCAGCCTGACCAATGTGATGAAACCCTGCCTTTACTAAAAATACAAAAATTAGCTGGGCATGGTGGTGCATGCCTGTAATCCCAGCTACTCAGGAGGCTGAGGCAGGAGAATTGCCTGAACCCAGGAGGCGGAGGTTGCGGTAAGCCGAGATTGTGCCATTGCACTCCAGCCTGGGTAAAAAGAGCGAAACTCTGTCTCAAAAAAAAAATTAGTTGGGCATGGTGGTGCGTGTTTGCAGTCCAAGCTACTCCAGGGGCTGAGGCAGGAGAATCGCTTGAGCCTGGGAGATAGAGGCTGCATTGAGCCAAGATCATGTCACTGCACTCCAGCCTGGGCGACAGAGTGAGACCCTGCCTTAAAAAGAAAAGAGAAAAAGAAAAAAAAATTCACAGTTGTTTGTTGATTACACCTTACTAAAGCTGTAAAAATGAAATTAAATGTAATAAACTTTAGAACTATAAAATTGTTCTAGGCACAGTGCTTCACGCCTATTATCTCAGCACTTTGGGAGGCTGAGGCAGGAGAATTGCTGGAGCCCAGCACTTCAAGGCCATCCTGGGCAACATAGCAAGACCCTGTCTCTTAAAAAATAAATTAAAAAACATTGGGCAGGCACTGTGGCTCATGTCTGTAATCCCAGCACTTTGGGAGGCCAAGGCTGGTGGATCACCTGAGGTCAGGAGTTCGAGACCAGCCTGGCCAACATATTGAAACCCCATCTCTACTCAAAATACAAAATTTAGCTGGGCATGGTGGCATGTGCCTGTAGTCCCAGCTATTTGGGAGGCTGAGGCAGGAGAATCACTTGAACCCAGGAGGCAGAGGTGGTAAGCTGAGATCACACTGTTGCACTCCAGCCTGGGTGACAGAGCAAGACTCCATCACACAAAAAAATAAAAGCTACTCAGGAGGCTGAAGTGGGAGGATCGCTTGAGCCCAAGAGATCAAAGCTACAATGAGCCATGATCGTGCTATTGCATTCTAGCCTGGGTGACAGAGAGACCCTGTCTTGAAAATAATTATATCTATAGCTATATCTTATTCAAACATAAAACTAATAAGTGTAAAAACTTTAAACCTTGATGTTCTTTATAAATTTATAGCATTTATACTTCTGAAATAGAAATATATTAAATAGAATATACTTCTATTAAAGCTTAAAAGTGCTCTAAAACTTTTTTTTTTTTGCCCTAAAACTTTTCAGGCTATCAGTCATGTAGATCTCTAGTCTCTGTGAGCCTGGAGTGGGACCCAGGAATCCTTGCTCTTTTCAGGGGTCTTAGGTAAGATGGGAAACAGAGCATAATCTCTCTCTGTCTCTTTCTCTTCCTCACTCCCTCAGCTCCCAGAGGTGGGTGTTTCTAAAGATGAGAGATCTGAGGCTCAGAGAGGCTGGGCTAATTGCCCCAGGTCACACAGCTCATTAAGAGCAGTGCTGGGATTGGAGCCCAGGCAGTCTGACTCAGAAGCCCACACAGGTAGGGGCTGGGGACATTTGCATCATCTCAAACTCCCCAGTCCCTATTCCTCAATTCCACTGACCCCAGAGCTCTCAAAGGCCCCAGGCTAGTGCATCTGCCACTAACATCAAAGGGCCCCAAGCTTCAAAGGCAGGTAAGATGCACATACCCCATGCCTGGCTGGGTATGCAGGGAAGCCTGGGAGAGCTAATACGGTTAAGCAGAGGCTCAGTGGGGCCCGGAAGTAGCTTCCCTGAGCAGATCAGTGACTGGAAGCAGCTTGCATACATTCTCACCCACCAACCACCCTCAGAGTCTTTCATTCCAGGACTACTTACAAAACCTCTGCACACTTAAGAATTAGGGCAGAGGTGGGGGCTGTGCCAAGTGTGTGTCCATCCTGTAGATGGACAGACTTGTTTGAAGCCAATTGTTACCAAATTTGTGCCATGCATGGTGCTGAGTGCTTTGGACATGTCCTATTTTTATCCTGAAATTAGGTACAGTGTAACCATGTTAAATGCATGACTCCAAGGAGCTCCTTTGCTGTTGTATTCTGTAGGTAAAATTATTCACATTTTACTGATGACAAAAAACAAAGGCTTGGAACACCTGCCCAAGGACAAGTTGGTACTAAGTGGCTAGAATTGGAGCCCAGGACTAGTTTGAGTCTAACCTCCATTCCCTGCTATGTCGGTCAGGAGGGGGCAAACAGCTAAGACCCCAGCATGTTCTCCTGGCCCTTTCCCTTGACTCTGGGTGTCAGGAGTGACAGGGTTTGACTCTGTGCCTATGTGCACACAGATCACCCCACATATCTTCAGGGAATGGAGAATGGACAATCCAAAGCTGAGATCATCTCCCCATGATTCGAGATGTTACAAAACCACAAGGCGTCCCCTACCTTCTCCCGTTGCTCCCTTGTCCATTCCCCCATCCCCCAAACATTCTCCCCTCAACCTTCACTCCAGACACTCCCTGACAAAGCTGCTGTTTCAGAGCCAGAAAGCGTCAGTGTTTTGAAGAGTGAGGGAGGCTTTAAGTGCAGGGCCATTTCCCCCCAGCTCCCGTCTCAGCCACACCAGCCTCCCTCCCAGGGGAGCTTCCAGCCCAAACTTCCCATTCTATTCTTGCCCACTCCTGCCCTACCATCCCAGCCCACCCCTCAGCTCTACTTTTGTGTCCTCCCAGTCCCTGTCTGACCTTTCCTATCCACTGGAAGATCTAAGGTCACATACCCTTTCTCTGCCTGTACCTGCCCCAGGTCCTGAGGTGTACTACCAGGAATGATGGGGTTAGTAACAAAAATTTGGAAGGACCCACCCTGCTGGGAAAATCATCCTTGCTGGGGAAGTGCAGCCAAGGAAACTCCCTGGGGGCAGGCAGAGGTGGGGAGCTGGAGAGTTGCTTAAATTAGTACTAGTTAGGCTGGGGTATGAGGGGCAGGACACCTGGGTCCTGCTCCCAGCACAACCCTGACCTTGTTGAGCACATGACCTTGTTGAGCCTCAGTTTCCACATCTAGGATGATTCCCAGCCTTGTCTCTGCACTTGATTGTCCTGTGTTTGGTGGAGCTCTGAGGCCAGCGGGTGGAAGTGTCTCCTAACATTCAGGGCCTGCACAGCTTCTTCCCCCTCTCCTCTCTCAACTCTTGATAAAATGCAGCCAATTTCCTCACCTTCCCGCCCCCTCCCCCACCACGGTGCTTAGTTCTCAGCAATGGTGAAGTCTCAGCTCACTACAACTTCCACCTCCTGAGTTCAACCAATTCTCCTGCCTCAGCCTCCCAAGTATTTGGGATTACAGGCATCTGCCACCATGCCTAGCTAATTTTTGTATTTTTAGTAGAGATCGGATTTCACCATGTTGACCAGGCTGGTCTTGAACCGCTGACCTTGGGTGATCCACACACCTCAGCCTTCCAAAGTGCTGGGATTACAGGTGTGAGCCACCTCACCTGGCTGTATTATGTTTTTTAAACATAAAATGAATGCTTATTAGCTGTAGAAAACTCGCAGATATATAATGGTATATACAGAGAGTGAAAAATCGCCTGTAACCCCATGATCTAGAGATGACCGTGGTTAATATTTTGAGGGTAAATTCTTCCTGCCACGTGCCCCGCGCTTAGGTGTTTATGTGCACATGTATTTATGTGCACTTAGAAGAATCACACTATGTGAACTGTTTTGTAAACTACTACTTTTATGAAACCTGAACATCTTTCCAGCCCAAAAAGCATCCTCTCCACTACCATTTAAAAAATAAACGTTGGCAAGGGCTGGGCGCGGTGGCTCAGGCCTGTAATCCTAGCACTTTGAGAGGCCAAGGTGGGCAGATCACGAGGTCAGAAGTTCGAGACTGGCTGGGCGTGGTGGCTCACGCCTGTAATCCCAGCACTTCGGGAGGCCAAAGTGGGCGGATCACCCGAAGTCGGGAGTTTAAGACCAGCCTGGCCAACACGGTGAAAACCCTGTGTCTACTAAAAAAACACAAAAAATATCTGGGCGTGGTGGCAGGCATCTGTAATCCCAGCTATTCAGGAGGTGGAGGTTGCAGTGAGCCGAGATCTCGTCATTGCACTCCAGCCTGGGCAACAAGAGCGAAACTTCATCACAAAAAACAACAACAAAAACCGTTGGCTGGGTATGGTGGCTCATGACTGTAATCCTAGCACTTTGGGAGGCCAAGGCAGGCAGATTGCTTGAGCACAGGAGTTTGAGACCAGCCTGGCCAACATGGCGAAATCTTGTCTCTACTAAAAATTCACAAGTTAGCCTAGCGTGGTGACGCCTGTAATCCCAGCTACTTAGAAGGCTGAGGCACAAGAATCGCTTGAACCCGGGAGGCAGAGTTTGCAGAGCCGAGATCTCGCTCTTGCACTCCAGCCTGGGTGACAGAGAGAGACTTTATCTAAAAAAAAAAAAAAAAGTTGCTTAATTCTTTTTTTTTTTTGAGATGGAGTTTCGCTTTTGTTACCCAGGTTGGAGTGCAGTGGCGCGATCTTGGCTCACCGCAACCTCCGCCTCCTGGGTTCAGGCAATTCTCCTGCCTCAGCCTCCTGAGTAGCTGGAGTAGCTTCGCGTTCCCGTTTGCAGTGAAGGGGAAAATGGTCTGTGCAGCGCGGTGCCCAGCCCCGCCCACCCCGCCTGTAGGCACGCGCCATTATGCCCAGCTAATTTTTTGGTTTTTTTAGTAGAGATGGGGTTTCACCATGTTGACCAGGATGGTCTCTGTCTCTTGACCTTGTGATCCATCCGCCTCGGCCTCCCAAAGTGCTGGGATTACAGGAAAAGTTTCTTAATTCTTTAGGCCTCCTCCTCCAGGAAGTCAGCCAGGAGGATTTCTCCAGCCTAATCATCCTATCTCAGGGTCGTTCCATCATGTCCCCTGTTATCCACCTCCTCTCAGGCTGTGAGCTTCCCGGGAGCAGAAGCTCCCCTGGACCCTTTCACTCAGTGCCCGGTGTACGTAATAAGTGCTTAATCAGTGAGGCTGGAAAGGGTAGTTTTCTTGATTGCTGTCAGCAAGAGGAAGCCGAAGAAGAGGAAAAGAGCACTGGACTTGGAGTCAGCGTGCCTGCCTGCCTGCCTCTGGCTTCGCGTTCCCGATTGCAGAGAAGGGGAATAATGGTCTGTGCAGCGCGGTGCCCAGCCCCGCCCACCCCGCCGCCCCTGGCTCGGAGCCTGGCACAGCCCAGACGCTCGGCTGGGGCCCCAGTCATGGCAGGACCGACCCAGCCCGGGGAGGTGAGCGCGCCCGGCTGGCCCGCGGGGTTAGAGGCGGAGGCCCAGGCGCCCGTCCCCATGGGAAAGCATGTGGAGGGCGACTCGGGCGAGTCAGCCGGAGAGCCGAGCGGGCTGCGGAGCGAGAGACAGAGGCCGGAGGAGGCGGAGTGTTCCTGCGGGTCAAGGGAAGTTGTCGCCGTCAAGCGGGAGCCGCCCCTTTCCCCTGTTTTCCACACTGCGGGTCCCGCCGCCCAGGCCGGGACCAGGACAGGAGCCTCGCCAGATAGAGACGCTCTGGCGCGAGCTCCGGTCCCGGCTCTGGTCGGGCGGGGTGGGGGTTACCCAGGGCTCTGGCCTCAGCGGGATATGTCCCCTCGCTGGGCTTCTGTCCGATGGCCTCATTCTCTTGCTGTGTGGCGGGGGGGTGTGCATGCTTGGTAAATTGTGGAGCACCACCAAATGCAGGGGGAGGACTCCCATTTGGTGCCAGGCTGGGCCTGGTGCGTGGGCAGGAGGGGTGGAATGGGCCCCGCACACCATCACCGCCTTACCGGGGTGCTGCACTGAGAAACCAAAGGCTCAGGGAGAGAGCGGCTCCCCCACCTTCATCCCCCCATACACTTATCTCCTGCTTCACCCTTCCCCACCCCACCCCACCCCACTCCAAGCCCCAGGGAGCCCAGTTCCTAAGAGCCACTGCCACCATTTGTCCAGCACTCACTGGGACGCTGCCTTGTGATAAACGTTTTGCACAGTTACCTTAGCCCTCCCGCTGGCACTACACTGCCAGCTGTCTTTCCAGACGAGGAACCCGGGCTCAGAAGGTTAAAGTCACTGATTCAAGGTCACTGCACTCAGAGGTGGAGTTACTCTGGGGCTGATTGAAGCTTAACTTTCAGACCCTTGCAAGTCCTGGGACCTAATTTTGCATTTGTATTTTTGTGTTCATTTCCTTTAAAAGTCCCCTCCCCCAACAGTAGGAGGGTCAAGCCCCTTCAAAAGGGATTTCTCTGGCAGTGTCTAGTCTGTCTGCTGTCCTCTGTGGCACTGCCTGGGATGGGTGGGGATAGGGGATTCCTGCGGCTGAACAGTGCCAGCCTGGCAGGGAGGGAAGGACGTCCAGATTTGATCAAGGGGCCCACAGGACGTCTGCATGATTCTTTTTCTTTTTTTTTTTTTTGAGACGGAGTTTTGCTCTTGTTACCCAGGCTAGAGTGCAATGGTGCCATCTCCGCTCACTGCAACCTCCGCCTCCTGGGTTCAGGCAATTCTCCTACCTCAGCCTCCTGAGTAGCTGGGATTACAGGCATGCGCCACCATGCCCAGCTAATTTTTTGTACTTTTAGTAGAGACAGGGTTTCACCATGTTGACCAGGATGGTCTCAATCTCTTGACCTCGTGATCCACCTACCTCAGCCTCCCAAAGTGTTGGGATTACAGGCTTGAGCCACCGCGCCCAGCCCTGCATGATTCTTGATAGACTCCAAACGGCCTGCTGTGTGTGGAGCCAGCTGAGGCAGAGCCCCCCTTTGTGACGTTGGGCTTTTCTCTGGGGCTCAGCTGTCCTCATCTAAGTTAGGGGTAGTTGTTATGGGGTAACTGCAGACACAGGGTAAAAGTGGAAGGAACAGAGGCTGGAAAGCTCGCAGCCCTGCCTGTCCTCTGTTTCCGCCTCCCATTCCCCCACAGCCATCCTACAGGTGCACGACACTATGCCCTGTGCCTTCTTCATCTTCACAGCCAGCCCTCTCCCCTCCAGCTGCCGCATCTGCTCCTTCACAGCCAAGCTGTCAGTGGTGCCGAACCTCCCCGCTGTCAGTCACCCTTTACCCCTTTCCATTCTGAGTGCCTCCTGTCTCCACCCACCATGGTATCTATCCTGGCTTTGGTTGTAGGAGAGACTCTGTGTTGGCAAATTGGCTCCAGCCCTGCCTGGTCACACAGTAGCCTTTGACATGGTTGAAATGCTCCCTACCTCTTCACTTTTGTGTGGCTGAGCTTCCCTCCCACGTCTGGGCCCCTGCTCTGTCCTCTTTATTTCCTGAGCCTCTTCACCTGCCCCAGGCCTCCCCTCCCTTCCGCCTGCCCTCCCAGGCTGTGCCTTGACTTCTCTACTCCCCTCCCCCTACTAGCCTCTCCTGGTTGGTCTCACCCATCCTGGGGCTTAAAACCCACCAATGCCCATGGTGTCCGGCCTTTGTCTATCCCAGACCACTGCTCAGAGCTCTGGACCCCTGCCCCCATCAGCCCACCCGTGCATCTCCTGTGGGCTCCCTCACAGCCATCTCCCACTCCACTCATCATGACTGAACTCCTCTGCACCTTCTCCAGCATTCCCTCTACAGCCAACCCCATTCCTGATTTCTTCCTCCCCAACACCACAACATTCAACCCCATACCAGCCCTGTGGGTCCTGCTTCCAAAATGGCTCTCTAGAATCCACCTGCTCTTCCCACCTCCTCTGTCACCACCTGTTCCTAGCCACCATTGTGTCTCTCCTGGACAACTGTGGGGGCCTCCCTTCCTCCACCCTGGCCCCCCAGAATCCCCTTCTCTCAGAAGCTGCTGTGCTAGATGGGATGGCATCCCTCCCCTCACCGAAACCCTTCGGTGCCTCCAATTGCCTGCAGGATAAAATACAAGCTCCAGAACCCCAGCCTGCGGGCTTCAGCCCTCTGGGATCATTGCTCCACAGCTGCTGCAGCCTTCTTTCTGCTTCTGGAGTGTGACGTGAGTGTTCTCACTGCAGGGCCTTTGCCCTTGCTGTTCCCTCTGGCTAAAATACCCTTTCTCCCACTCTTTGCCTGGGACACATCTTATTAGTTTTCAAGTCTTAACTTAAGGATGACCTCCTGGGAGGTCATCCTTAAGACCTTCCCCTTGACCCCCTCTCACACCTCCTAAGAGCACCCGAGTACTTAGTGTCAGCTGGAATTACATCTGTATTTCTGGGGCTATATGTTAATGTCTGCCACCCCCACCAGACTGCAAGCTGCACAGGGCTGTCTGGTTTACTGTCTCTGTTGCTCTGCCTCTCCCGTGCCTAGCACAGTGCTAGGCATGCAGTGGGCACTCAGGAAACACATGTGAAGTCGAGGTGTGGAGGCCCACCTGCCGAGGGTGTCCTGCTGCAATCTCTCCACCAGGTAGCCTCCCAAACCAGAGCTTCGCCTCTGGAGATGGGTACCTGTGGCAGGCTTCAGATTTGGAAACAGCTCCTATGCCAATCCCAGGGCCCCCAGTTGAGATTCACATGGCAGATGCAGGAGCCAGGCTGCCCTCTTTTGTCTTCAGTCCCAGAGAGCCCTTGGCTCTTGCTTTTTTGAGATTTACTTCTTGGCATTTTGATTTGTTTTTGAGGCAGCTCTCACTCTGTCACCCAGGCTGGAGTGCAGTGGCACAATCACAACTAATTGCAGACTCAATCTGCCTGGCTCAAGTGATTCTCCCACCTTGGCCTCGAGAGTAGCTGGTACTACAGGCATATGCCATTATGCCCGGCATATTTTTGTATTTTTTGTAGAGATGGAGTTTCACCATGTTGCCCAGCCTGGTCTCAAACTCTTGACCTCAAGCGATCCACCCAACTCAGCCTCCCATAGTGCTGGGACTACAGGTGTGAGCCCTCGGCTTGGCATCACAATGATCTATCTGCATCTCCTGTAAGGGGGCTAGGGGCAACTCAAGCCAGAGACCTGATCTAACCTGTCTTTTTTTCCTTGCTTGTGCAGAGCTCAGAAAATGAATGACTAGTAGGGAAACTGCATAACGCAGTCAGTGGAGAGACTGATCCTGGAAGTTAACGTTAATGGTTTGGAGCCCAATGCCTGGGTTCTAATCCTGGCTCTGGGGCTTCCTAGTTGTGAGGCTTAGGTGAGTTGCTTAACCAATCTATGGCTACCCTGTAAAGTGGGAGTACTACCTGCCTCATAGGGTTATTGTGAGACTTGAATGAGGAAATACGTGAAAAGTATTTTTCCTCATGTCTGGCATGTAATCAAGGCTCAGTAAGTGGGAGCTTTCATCATTGACAATTATTTCCCCCCACTAGAAGTGCAGTCTCAGCTGTTGCACTGGGCACACTTGTGCATGCTTGTGCAGGCCCTGCACACACATATGCAGGAACAGTGCACAACTCTCCCGGCTGTGGTGGGAGCTGGCCAAGGTGCCACCCTTGCCAGAACCGGGGATCCTGGCAGATGCTTTGTGCCCCTCTGGAGCTGTGCCTCCTGTGCCCAGTGCCATTGGCTTGTCGAGAGAGGTTGCTATGGCAGCAGGTGATTGGGCCTTCAGGCAGGGACAGTGGCTGGTCTTGGCTGAGCTCTGGCTTTTTAGAAGGAGGTGGCTTGCTGCCAAGGCATAGGCCTTCCTGTTATTTGGCTGCATCCATGGCCACACCCAGGAGCCCCCATGGGCCTCTGGCCCTGGGAACAGGGAGACGGAGCCAGCCACTCACTTCTGGGCATTCCCCCAGGCCTGGGCACATGCCGCTTTGTCCATCACTCACACTTCACTAGAAAGATCTGGCATGGGTGCTTTTCCTTCTACCTCACGGTGAACTCCTGAAGAGTTTAGATTGCACCCAGCATGTTGTAGGTCTCTCTCAGGTTGAATTAAAAAACAAAAAATGAGCAGGTAGAATGAAGTCTTGATACTTTTCTGTCACCACCTAGAAGGGGAGGGGTGGTGAGAGGAGAGGAAAGCCTTGAGATCATTCTACCTGCTCTAGAGATGAATATCTAATTCCTAGTGTTAATTTAGTACCTACCATGTGCCAGACATTGCTCTAGGTGAAGCCAAGATTTGAACCCTGATGGATACATTCCTGCTCTCCTGGAGTGAATATCCTAGTGAAGGGAGACAGACAACAAACAAACAAGCAAACAAAACCAGAAACACATCAGATAAGGACTACAAGTGCTGTGCTGAGAGTGACAAGGTGAAGCATTAGGGAGGAGCTGAGTGACTGCTTCAGATGTGGAACAGAGAAGGCCTCTCCAAGGAGGCCACATTTAAGCAAAGACATAACTGGAAGAAAGGAAAATCTGGAAGGGGAGCCTTCTAGGAAGACAGACCAGCAAGTGCGGAGGCCCTGGTGACAGACCATACTTGGCCAGTGTGGGAAGAAGTGAGGTTGAACTTAGTAGGTAAAGGGGATGATGAAGATGTATACATACAGTGAAATGTACAAATCCTGAAGTCACAAACTGATGAGTTTTCACACATGCATTTGTCCACATAACCCTATCCAGATCAAGCTACAGCACCCAGAAGGTTCCCTCGAACCCCTCCCACTCTGTATTGACTCTCGCCCATGGGCTGCTCTTCTGTCCTTGATGACTGTCAATAGGCTACTTTTGCCTGTCCTGCGACCTCATATACGTGATGAGATCTTATGCTGAATTCTTGTTTGTATCTGGTTTCTTTCACTCTTTACATCTGTGATGTTCATCTATGATGTTGCCTTGTATCAGTGGTTCACTCATTTCAGTTGCTGGGTTATTCCATGATAAAACTGTATCTCCATTTTTTTTTTTGAGATGGAGTTTCACTCTTGTTTCCCAGGCTGGAGTGTATTGGCACGATCTTGGCTCACTGCAAGCTCCACCTCCAGGGTTCAAGCAATTCTCCTGCCTCAGCCTCCCAAGTAGCTGGGATTACAGGCATGTGCCACCACACCTAGCTAATTTTTGTTTTTTTTTAGTAGAGACAGTTGACCAGGCTGAGGTCAGTAGACTGTATTTAATGCCACTGTAGCGTTTCTTGAAAAATGGTGAAAATGCCAGCTGAGGTTGACCAGGCTGGCATTTTAACCATGTTTAATGAAATGCTACAGTGGCATTAAATACATTCTAGTAGCTGTGCACCATCACCACCATCTGTCTTCAGAACGTTTACATCTTCTGAGGCTGAAACTCCTTAACCATTAAGCAATCACCAAGGCTTTTAAAATAGTGGTTTTTGGAGATAGCAGGCAGTCCTCCTTGAGAAGAGCGGGAGAAGTTGTAAGAGAAAGTGAGAGAATGTGGAACCATCTGGGGAGAAGGGGCAGGAATTTGCAGGGAGAAAGCAAGGGCCCTGGGGCAGGGAGGCTTGGCACACTCAGCACACTCTGGGACGCTGCGTGGGCTCTTTTTTTCCTTCCACAGCCACCCCACTAGCACCATCCTGGTTTCACCCTCTTTCCCTGTGAGGAAATAGTGGGAATTTTATTTTTTCTTTTTTTTCTTTTATTTTCTTTTATTTCTTCTTCTTATTCTCTCTATGTCACTCAGGCTGGAATGCAGTGGTGTGACCTTGGCTCACTGCAACCTCTGCCTCCCGGGTTCAAGCAATTCTCCTGCCTCAACCTCCCAAGTAGCGGGGACTACAGGTGTGTGCCACCACACCCAGCTAACTTTTGTATTTTTAGTAGAGATGGGGTTTCCCTGTGTTAGCCAGGATGGTCTCAATTTCCTGACCTTGTGATCCTCCTGCCTCAATCTCCCAAAGGGCTGGGATTACAGGCGTGAGCCACTGCACCCAGCATGGTGAGCATTTTAACCATTTCACTGCCTCCTGCTGGCAGCAGTCCACTCCTGCACCCTCTTCACAGACTTGAAGTGGGAGACAACTCACAGATGAGGGGTGGGGGGGCATCTGCAGTGTGCAAAAGGGACTTGTCCACAGGTCTCTAACTGTCAAATGTCAGCTAGGTGTGAAGTCAGAGCCAGAGACCAGCTTCTGGGGGGTATGGGAGGTGCTGAGTGTTGAGAGAAAGCAGGGTTTCATTCTCTTTTTGACCCCCTTGGGAAAGAGGCCCCCTGGGGAGCTGGAGGTAGAATCACGGTTAAGGCCCCTTTTTTTCCTGGAGTTTCCCACCAGCCTTTGAAAGTCCTGGATGTTTAGCTGGAGAAGCCTGGGGGTGAGGGTATGAGATGGTGTTTCTCAAATCTTTGAGAGCCAGCTCTGTGGGAGGAGGCACCTGTGCTCTGGTGGTCCCACTGTTGGAGATTGGGGGTGGGAGGTGAGGGGAAGTGAAAGACTGGCTGGAGAGTGAGGGGAGCAACTGCGAAGTGGATGTTGGATTCATGTAAAGAGAAGGATGAAGGATGTCCCAACACCCAGCACAGTTCGCAGGGAAGCACATGGCCTCTGAGGGAGCGAGATTCCCATCACTGGGAGGATTCAAGTCAGGCAGCAGTTTAGTAGCTGAACAGAAAACTCTGGAATCAGGGCTGGGGTACATTGGGCAAGTTCCTCAATTGCTGTGTGCCTCATTTTCTTCGTTTGTAAAATGAGGATAGCAATAAAATGGGCTGGCTCTAGGGGTTTTGTGAGGAGTGAGATCATGATTCTGACACAGTAGCCAGCACTTAGAAGGCACCCAGGATAGGAAAGGGGCGCGTGGGGAGGGGGGTGTTCTTGGATGAGGAAGGGAGTTAGATTAACTCCTCACCATGAGCCCCCTAGCCCTGAGTTTCATAGAAGGAACACCCAGGAGCTCATTGTGACAGTGCTGCTGAGTTACCTGAAGTTTGCCGCCTGCCCTCAAATGAGCAGTTTACCCCCCTCCCGCCACTGATGGGGTCTGAGGACAGTACCCTGTGATTATGCACAAGGCAGGGGTTATTTGTTCTGTTTTACAGATGAGGAGAATGAGGCTGAGAGCCTCCTTGGCTTGCCCAGTGTAGACATGGGGAGGCAGGAATGAGATGAGGATTCCAGAAGCCTGGTCAGGGCCCTGACCTGTCGTGTCGTGATGGCCCTTATGGAGCCTAGCCCCTGGACTTCCTTCTGTCAGAGGAGTTACCTGTCTTACTGGGAAGAAGGCAGGTGTGGTCCACCAGGCTTTTTTTTTTTTTTTGAGACATAGTTTTGCTCTTGTCACCCAGGCTGGAGTGCAATGGCGCAATCTCAGCTCACTGTGACCTCCACTTCAACTGATTCTCCTGCCTTAGCCTCCTGAGTAGCTGGGATTACAGGTGCCTGCTCCCATGCCCAGCTAATTTTTATATTTTTAGGAGAGATGGGGTTTCACCACATTGACTAGGCTGGTCTTGAACTCCTGACCTCAGGTGATCTGTCTGCTTCAGCCTCTCAATGTGCTGGGATTACAGGTGTAAGCCACCACACCTGGCCACCAGGCAAGGTTTTTAAGGAAACTTCCTTTCCCTAGAGCCCAAGTGTGGAGGCCCCCCGCTGCCTTTGCTCCACAAGGAGCCCCTTCCCAGGATTTCTAGTGGACAGAGCACAGCAGCCTAACCCCAGCCCATGAGGCAGGACTCCTTGTTTTTTGTTTTGAAATGGAGTCTTGCTCTGTCACCCAGGCTGGAGGGCAGTGTTGTGATCTTGGCTCACTGCAACCTCCGCCTCCTGGGTTCAAGCAATTCTCCTGAGGCAGGACTCTTATTGTGGCCCCATAGTAGATGAAGAGACTGAGACTTGGGGTACACAGCTCATAAGGGCCAAAGCTGGGATTTAAATTTGGCAGCCTGGCTTTAAAGCTTGCCTTTACCCACAGTGGAAAGGGCAGGGTACCATCTCTGAATCCATTGCCTCTATCCTTGGAAGGCACCTTGGATTTAGGGGCTGCATGTACTCCTTCTGAGCCTTGACCGGCATACTGTTAAAAGGAGCTGGCATTGCTGGGGCCCCTGCCAGCTGGAGTTGGGAACATCTCACCCTATGCTGGCAGGCGGCTAAGAGTCCGATTGGCCTATCAGCCAGAGGAATGCCTTGGAGTCCCGTGGAACATGAATTCCTAAACATGAAACACTACTGTAGCCTTCAACCCTCCTGGGGGCTTTCCTAGACTCAGTCCTGGAGATTCTGGCTGAGGAGGACTGGGCAGGGCATGGGAGTGTGTTGAGTAACCCCTCCACCAGTGATTCAAAGGCATACACATGCAGGCTGGGGAACAACTGTTTACTTCTAACTACTGGACCATGAATGCTTGTCTCAGATTGTCTAGGGGTGCCTGGAGGGGCCTTCCAAGCCAGAGGAGCTTCGGCAGCCACTAGTTGAAGTGAATGTGTGTTGCATGCATTATGCTTCTGAGTTTGCTGGGGAGGTGAAGGGGCTGAGTGAGTTGGGCTGGGTTCCCCTGGGCTGCCCCTGCCGGCTGCTGGGTGCCTGCAACATTCAAAGGTTGGGTGTGCTGGCTAGT
>CM052655.1:21245453-21256138 GCA_028533165.1 Leontopithecus rosalia | reverse complement strand
GCAGCGCGGCGCGTACTGGCAGGGTCGCGCAGCTCCCATCGCCGGCTAGCGCGGGCTCCCTCTGGCGTGGCCTCACCGAGTCGCCTGGTCCTCCCACCTCCGGAGCCGCCTCTGCCTTCTCATGGGCTGGGAAAGTTGGAAGGAGCTAGCCGGAGCCCGCGCGGGGCGCGCCCCACAGCTGCCTGACTCGGCGCCCGCAGTCCAGGCGCAGCTTGCCGGCATCAGGAGCACGAATGCCCCGCGGAGCCGCGGGCTGGCAAGTACCGACGTGTCCCAGCTGGGGGCTGGCGAGGGGAGGGCAAATCCGGAATCCTACGGGCACCCCCCAGCCTGAGACTGCTCTAGACACCAACTCCCCATTCCCTGGAGAGGTGAGGTCCTGGGTCTTCACCCCAAACCCGCTCAGGATTGGTCCCTGGGAGGCAAAAGGGACTCACTCACAGGGAGCAGTTGCTGGGTGGTTCTGTGTGTTGGACCCGGGGCTACCCCCTCTCCTGAGTTTCCTGGGTCTGGTGTAGGTACGGGCTGGCGACAACTCCACTTTTCATTGCCAGGCCTGGGAGCACAGCCAGGATCTAGGCTTCCCCGTGAAGTTAGGGAGAGACTGGGGAGAGGGAAGCCGTTTCATGACCCAGAGATGGGGTCCCGGGACTCATCTAGGGGGCTTGAGGCCCAAAGACCCGGGATGAGTTCAGAGGCCTCAGCGGGGACAGGCATTGATTCTTGGCCCAGACTGGCCCTCTTCCTCTGTAGGCTCCGAGGAGAGAACGTTTTTCAGTTTTAAAGGGTTTTCTGAGGGGGCAGTAATCTGTCAGGAGAGTGGTCTGTGGGAGACCCGCAGCACCGGATTTCTGAAGGTGGCCAGGATGGTCGGAGCCCTTTTATGACTCTTGGATTGTCAGAGATGGGAGTAAGGCTTCATGGCCCCGGGAATCTTCTGGGCATCTCTACTCTCCCAGCAAGAGGCCCAGGCACCAATTCCTTGGCTTCTGGACAGAGCAACCTGAACCCAGTGGCTGAGCACCACTTAAATGCCAGTCACTGGGCCATGGCCCTGGAGTATGGGGGTAGGGGAGGATTTGGAGGATTCTGTCCTCAGGAGGCTCAGCCCCTGCGGGGAACATGGAACATAAACAAAAGTTCCCTGATGCAGGGTTTTGATACCAGTCCTGGTGATAATGGAAAGCAGAGACGCTGCACACCATTGCTCCATGAGTAATCTAGGCTGCGGGACCACCAGGGCAGCAGAAATTCAGTTTCCATGCAAGCAAGCAAATGTGCTGAAATGTTCCAGCTCCATGCCCACTCTTCGTTATTACCCTGCTCCAAGGGTAGGGAGCAGCAGGGGGGCTTAGGAGTTTCTCCCGCATCCATCCCCACTCCCAGCTTTGTTTGTTTCCTGCTGATGGATTTCTGAAAACCCATTTGGTTTCTTGGCTTGGGCTGAGAATGGGACTCTCCTAGCTGGCCTGTGGCTCCTGGGGTTTGGGGTCTAGAGCCAGCCTTGCAGGAGGTTCAGAGGCAAGTGGGAGGAAGTCCTCACTTCCTTTCTGAAGAGTCTCCATCACTGGGGTTTGAGGTAGGTTGGGAGGCTGGCAGGCACTGAGCCAGTTTCCTGTGAATGCAGACAGACCTCTGGTGGTGCATGCAGCCTCCTCCCTTCCCTGGCTAGTGTTGGGGTTGGGCACAGTAGGGCCCAGGTGGCTTGAGGTGGGTGGTTCCTGGCACGGTTCTGACCTCACCTCTATGAGGCTCTGCTGTATTTGGGTCTCTGCCCCCTCCTTCATTGTCCCTGGCAGGTTTCTGTTTTTCTGGAGCACTTTGCAGAGGTGGCCGTGTGCTCATGCCCATGGCCTTGGATGCAGTTCTGGGAGTGGGAGTTGTTTAGCTTACCCTGAAACCCTTAGCCGGCACTGTGTGAACACAGTTACCTGACTCCAAACAGGTGTGCACAGACCTGGGTTACCCGGGCACCTGTGGGGGATGCCCGTGTGGGCAGAGACTTGTGTGCATGTGTGTGGTCAGGTTTACAGCTGCATGTGCAGAGACATAGAGAAACTGGATTCATATGTACATGAAGACAGACACAGGAGGATGGTGGGGGTGAGCAAACAACCTAGAGACACAGACATGCATGGGGAGAGACAAATATGAACTCACCAGCGTGGGCCACATATGGGCTGCAGAGATGTACTTAGATCTACACCATCACAGGTGTTTGAATCTACCCACATGGGAGGCAGACATGTCAGTGGACGGACATAGGTGGACCTACCAGAGCACAGATGGGGATGTGAAGGGACATTCCCAGACACAGACGCAGAGCCACAGGGAAGCAGCTGAAGTACCTGGGCAGAATGGAGTTGACTGTGAGCTCCCAGGGGCACAGACACACGTTTGCCATAGGCCAGTAACCGGACACAGGTGGGTTCTGAGAGGTAGGCCGAAGCACGCACTGCCTGGTTATCACTGTTCCTCTGGGCAGCACAGTGCCCGGAAGTTGTCCTGTTTGGGGTGGTGATGGTGCAGGTGCTCTGTGCTGGGGATTATTTCTAGACTCCCACTTTGGGGTTTGAGGACCCCAAAACGTTCAGTCTCCTGTGTTTTACTCAGTCATTTGGCCTCTCAGCCTCTGCATTGCAGGGCTGGGCTCGTGCCTTAAGTACCAGCAGTGCTCTTTGAGCTTTGATTCTTCCTTGGGTCTCCAGAGGCTTCCTGAAGTGAGGCCGTGTGGCCCGAGTGGGATGCTCCAACTGTTCTTTGCCTACTGGAATCAGGGAGGAACTGCCTGGGAATTCTCCTGAACCCAAGCCTGCCGGTCTTTGGCAGGGATGGGGTGATCCCCCGAGGAGAGAGAGGGCACAGGCAGCCAAGTCTGTGATGAGAGCCACTGCCCTCTGGGTCTGGCTTCTCTTCTAAGCCCTGGGCTTGCACAGGGAAGGGGTCCCCCACCTGGCTATGCTCAGGTCTTGTCTGCTCAACCTGGCACCTAGGAGTCAGCCCAGATTCTAGATATGGTTTGATACTAACATACCCTGTAACCTCCAGCAGGTCATTCAGTGTCTGGGTTTCCTCATCTTTAGAGTGGGGTCAGTAACCCCCACCTCCTTGTGGGTTCGGTGGGACACAATCAGTGGAAAGCGTGTGGCCCAGTGCATAGCATGGAGTGAGCTCCCAGTTGATGTGGGTGTGGGGGCCTTTGATTATGAGCCTTCCCCTGTGGCCGGGACTCTGCAGGTCTTCCTCAGCAGCCAGGTGCATGGCCCCAGGCCCCTGGGTGAGGCCTGGAGCAGGCTAGGTGGGCCAGGCACCTCTCCTATGAAAGCTGGAGGGGTTTGTCTTTGCTCTGTGCCCACCAGTCCCTCCTTAGCCTTGTGGGACCTCCATACATGTGTCAGGAAATGGTAGGCTGGCGGGGGTATGGAAGCTTGGGCCTGCTGCCTACTGGGCCTCTGGGAGGGGAGCCAGTGGTTTGCTAAGAATATTCCCAAATCATGGCTCTCACCTCCCAGCGGGCAGCCCAGCCATGTGCCTCCCTCATCTCCGGCCATGGCACTTGCAGATGGGCTTTTTGTTTCCTGTAACTGGTGCTCAGCACAGGATTGGGTCTGGGAGCAGCAGGCTTCGTCTGGGAGGAGGCTCTGATTACCTTTTGAGGCCTTTGGCTGGGACCCGGGAAAAGAGAAGGTCTGGAAGCACTGGCCTTTATAATCCCCGAGTTCCTCCTCCACTCAGGGCTTTTTCTGACACATCTTCCTCGACTGTCTTCCTACCCCCAAATAGACCTGTTGTGATTAAGAACACTGGCTCTGGAAATAAACCACCAGGGTCTGAATTTCTGCTCCCTCCCTCATGAGCCATGTGGCCCAGGGCAAGAAACCTAACCTCTCTGTGCCTTGCATAACAGGGTTAAGGATACTAACTCCCTTATGAGAATGTCACAAGTATGAAAGGAGGTAATTGCAGAGAGCCCTTGAGGCACTGTCTGGCTCATGGAAGTGCTTGGTAAACATTAGGTGCTTATGTTATTATTATAACATATTTGCTCAGCAGAGACCAGGATGCTTGCACAGGACCAGGTGGTGGGAAGCGACCAGGGTGGCATCTTGATTTGGGTTCCTGAGCTTTCTTGGCCCTGGGTTTAGTATGAGATGCAGGGACTCTGAAGGTTCCTGCCAGGAGATGAGCGAACTACATGCAGATACTATGTCCGGTGCCATGATGGAGGGAGGGAATAGTTGGCCTGGGGTGTGTTTGATATTTCATGTGGGCTTTGAGGGATGGCCAGGAGTTTGCAAGGGGGAGGACAGGGCTTCTCCAGCAGAAAAAGCAGCATGACAAAGGTGTGACAACCTTTTGGAAGCATTGTATATATTTCCCATAACTGGCATGTGGGCTAACTTTGGCTTTAAGGGGTACCCCTGCCTGGGCTGAAGCTAGGGCACTGATGAGAGAGGCATGTAGGGTGTCTGGGTCATCTGCACCCTCATGGAAGGAAGTAGGGAACATCTTTGGGAAGTGGTTGTGTCACTGGCCAACACTGTGGGCTTCTGCAGAGCTGGGGCTTTCAGAAATTCCACAAGGAGGGAGGAAGTGGCACTGAGAGGGCTGTGGGTACCCTGGGAAATGGCCGACAGGCTGGGCTGGAGGCCATGGGAGGGGAGAAGGGTGGGTGCCCTGAGATGACCTGGGACCCTGCCAGCTTCTGCATCCTGCCTGAGCCCCAGGCCTTCTTCTCTGCAGGCTGTGCTGGCCTCTGTCTGGCCTTCCCATAGTGGAGGCCTGGGATGCTGGGACATTTTTGAAGAGTCTGTTTAGAAAGCACAGAGGGATTTCTCCTCCCCTTTATCTTTCCTTGGCACTGCAGAACCTCCTGAAGGCATTAACCCCTTTCCTGCTGGTCACACAGTGGCCCATGGATGTCCCTCCATTTTTTTTTAAGGCTCACTATTTTATTGTTGCCCTTTCTGTTACATGAGATATATACATCAGGTGCTGAAAGGTACAACACATTCTGCAACTGGGTGCCACCTTCTTTAACTGAACAGGCCAAGAAAGTACACTGAATATCAGCATCCGGCAATATATTTGTTTGAGATGGAGTCTCACTCTGTTGCTCAGGCTGGAGTGCGGTGACCCGATCTTGGCTCACTGCAACCTCTGCCTCCCGGGTTCAAGCAATTCTCCCAACTCCCTCCTGAGTAGCTAGGATTATAGGTGCCCACCACCACACCTGGCTGATTTTTGTATTTTTTAAAATTAAAAAATGTATATATATAGTCTAATGTTCTAGAAGAAAAACATGCTGCTGGCTGCCAGTACTGATTTTAAATCGCACACTTGCTGAGAGCAGAGATATGATGGGCTCAGATGAAAATCCAAGAAAATGTTCTTGGGTTTGGGGGGGTTTTTAAAGTCTTTTCATAAAATCCAAGAATATCCTCAAAACACAGCCTCGTCTCCCTTTCCCATCTGATCTCTGCGTGGGGGTTGCCATCCTCTTTTCTACACTCTTGCTGGCCTGGGGCAGTTGTCTTCACCTGGCCCCACCCCCAGCAGATCCTTTGCACCCTCCTTTTCCTGCTAACAGAGGTAGGGCTCAGGTCCAGCTTCACAGCCATGCCTAGGCTCCTTGAGGAACGGCCCTGAGGGTGGCCAAATTCAAGGCTTTTTCTGCCTGTGGAGACGCTACTCAGGTTCCACACCTCACCCCACACCTTCAATTATTTTTTATTATTATTTTTCTTTTTTAGAAAAAAATGAAAGTGAGAAAGAATGAAAAAAAGAGTAACCGGGCGCGGTGGCTCATGCCTGTAATCCCAGCACTTTGGGAGGCCGAGGCGGGTGGATCACGAGGTCAAGAGATGGAGACCATCCTGGTTAACAAGGTGAAACCCCGTCTCTACTAAAAATACAAAAATTAGCTGGGCATGCTGGCATGTGCCTGTAGTCCCAGCTACTCAGGAGGCTGAGGCAGGATAATTGCCTGAACCCAGGAGGCAGATGTTGCGGTGAGCCAAGATCATGCCATTGCACTCCAGCCTGGGTAACAAGAGCGAAACTCCGTCTCAAAATAAAAAAAAAAAAAAAAAGAATGAAAGAGAGAAAGAAAGAGGAAGAGGAAGAAGGAGAGAGAATGGGAGTCTTGCTTTATTGCCCAGGCTAGAATGCAGTCTAAAAATGGGTACTGAAAACGTCTTTTATGGCAATAATTGTGCTTAACAATAGAGGCAGGAAGGAATAAGGGAGGAAAATAAGAAACAAGCAGCCAACCAATATTTCATTTAAACCTGTGAAATGCTGTGCAATTACTGAGGAGTGATTTACTTCCAATTGTGTTGTCACTTTTAGAGTAGGTGTGATGTGGTACTGGTATGAATGTATGTTTTGTGTATTTGGGGTGGAGAGTTCTATAAATGTTTATTAAGTTTATTTTTTCTGGGTCTGAGTTCAAGTCCCGGATATCCTTGTTAATTTTCTGTCTCGTTGATCTGTCTAATATTGACAATGTGATGTTAAAGTCTCCCACTATTGTGTGGGAGTCTAGGTCTCTTTATAAGTCATTAAGAACTTGTCTTATGTGTCTGGGTGCTCCTGCATTGGGTGCATATATATTTAAGATCATTAGCTCTTGTTGCATTGATCCTTTTACTATTATGTAATGTCCTTCTTTGCCTCTTTTGATCTTTGTTGCTTTAAAGTCTATTTTATCAGAGGTGAGAGTTGCAACTCCTGCTTTTTATTTATTTATTTATTTTTGCTCTCCATGTGGTTGGTAAATCTTCCTCCATCCCTCTGTTTTGAGTCTTTGTGTATCCTTGCATGTGAAATGGGTCTGGATGCAGCTTACCGATGGGTTTTGATTTTCCATCCAATCTGCCTGTCTGTGTCGTTTGGGGGATTTAGTTGACTTAAATTTAGGATTAATAATAATATATGTGCGTTTAATACTGCCCTTTGATGCTAGCTGGCTATTTTGCCCATTAGTTGATGTAAATTCTTCATTATGTTGATGGTCTTTTTGGTATATACTTTTTGGTATATTTTTGGAAAGGCTGATACTGGTTGTTCCTTTCTATGTGTAGTGCTTCTTTCAGAAGCTCTTGTAAAGCAGGCCTGGTGGTGATGAAATCTCTAAGTACTTGCTTGTTCACAAAAGATTTTATTTTTCCTTCACTTCTGAAGCTTAGTCTGGCTGGATTAGAAATTCTGGGTTGAAAGTTCTTTTCTTTAAGGATGTTGAATATTGGCCCCCAGTCTCTTCTTGCTTGTAGGGTTTCTGCTGAGAGATCTGCTGTGAGTCTGATAGGCTTCCCTTTGTGAGTAACCTGACCTTTCTCTCTGGCTGCCCTTAGCATTTTCTCCTTCATTTCAACCCTGGTGAATCTGATGATTATGTGCCTTGGGGTTGCTCTTCTTGAGGAACATTTTTGTTTTGTATTTTTAATAGAGACGGGGTTTCACCACATTGGCCAGGGAGGCTGAGGATGGAGAATCACTTGAACCTGGGAGGCATAGGATGCAGTGAGCCAAGGTTAAGCCACTGCATTCCAACCTGGGCAACAGAGCAAGACTCCATCTCAAAAAAAGAAAGACCTCATCAGCCTGATCTGAGTGGTAGTTCAGCTTTGCCTTGACCATCATCTTCATGCATGCTCCCTCCCTGTCTCCCAAGTCAGCCCTGTCTGCTGGAGCACAAAGACTTCTGGAGTTCCCTGCAGGTGCCGCCCTGCTGGCTCACCCCAAGGCCTGTTGGGAGGAAGCTGATTTCTGGATGCCTCAGAAAGAAGGGCCCTCCCTAGAGTTGGCCCCCAGAGTTGCAGAGCATCTGGGGAAGGTGTGGGGCAGTCTCTGCTCTGGGGGGCTCTGAGCTGGGCCCTGAGGCATCAGGTGAGTAAGCCCTGGGCTGGCATTTGACTGCCCCTCTGAGCTTAATTTTCTTACCTGCAGAATGGCGTGAACATTTTCCCCTGTGTAGCTTTAATTTTTTATTAACTGATGTGAAATCTACTGAAATAAAATAAACCATATTAAAGTCCACAATTCAGAGGCATTTAGTATCATCACAGTGTCATGCAAACACTGCTTTTCTCACCTTCTAAAACTTTCACCGCCCCGAAGGAAAACTTCGTGCCTTCTAAGTGGTTACTCACTATTCCCTCCTCTACCATTGTGCTTTTATTTATTTTTTTTTAAGAGAAAAAGAATTTTGGCCAGGTGTGGTGGTTCACTCATGTAATTCCAGCACCTTAGGAGGCCAAGGTGGGCAGAACATGAGGTCAAGAGATTTAGACCATCCTGGCCGACATGATGAAACCCCATCTCTACTAAAATACAGAAATTAGCCAGGCATTGTGGTGCATGCCTGTGATCCCGGCTACTCGGGAGGCTAAAGCAGGAGAATCGCTTGAACTGGAGAATCGCAGTAGAAAAGCAGAAGAGGTTGCAGTGAGCTGAGATCGTGCCACTGCACTCTGGCCCGGCAACAGAGCGAGACTCTGTGTGAAAAAAAAAAGGAAAAAATTTTGAGATCCTGCGTGAAGTGTGCACTTTTGGAAAAAGTGTCATGGCCATGCAGCCACCTCCTAGACAAGTCTGCCAACATTTCCATCACCCAGAAGGGCCTCATGCTCCCTTGTAGCTGGGCACCGCTCCCATCTTGGGCCCAGCCCCAATCATCTAATTTCTGTCACTATGATTTTGGTTTTTTCTGGATTTTTCTCATGCATGGAATCATATAACAAGTAGCCTTTGGTGACTGGCTTCTTTATTCAACATGATGTTTTTTGAGATTCATCTCTGTTATTGCCTGATTTAATCGGTTTCATTTTTTTTTATTGGTGAGTAGTATTCCAATGTGTGGGATATGTTAAAAATAGTGTAATTTTTTTTTCTTTCTTCTTTTTTTTTTTTTTTTTTTTGACAGAGCCTCATTCCTGTTGCCTAGGCTGCAGTGAAGTAGCAAAATGTCAGCTCTCGACTTCCTGGCCTCAAATGATCCTCCCACTTCAGCCTCCTGAGAAGCTGGGACTACCGGTGTGCACCTCCATGCCTGGCTGATTTTTGTATTTTTAGTAGAGATGGGGTTTCACCCTGTTGCCCAGGCTGGTCTTGAACTCCTGGACTCAGGTGACCTGCCTGCCTTGGCCTCCCAAAGTGCTGGGATTACAGGTGTGAGCCACCATGCCCGACCTAAAATCATCTTTACAAAAGATTCAAGTAGTAGCTTCTTAGAAAGTGTAATGTCAAATTCCCCTTTCCCCTCTTTCCCCTGTCTCTGGTCTCCGGAGTTAACACTGTAAGCAGTGTGCTGATTGTCCTTTTTTTTTCTGTGCTTCTACATGATTTTGTGTGATTTTTTATTTTGGGGTGTAAATGAGCTCAGACTCAGTCCATGGCTGTGGGGCCTGCTTTCATCTTGCAACACTGCCATGGGAGTTTAGAGCACATGCCCTGAGCCAGGGTCTGGCAAGGCCTGGGGAGAGATGGGAAGAAGACTTCTGCAGGTGGTTAATTTAGAACAGGTTATGGAGAAGGGAGGCATTGGATCAAATGGAATAGGTCTGTCTAAAATAGTCTCTGGTTACCTGTCCCAGGCTCTAGTGGATGTGCCCTCCTGCTGCTTCACCACTGACTCTGACTTGGCTGCCACCCATGGGGGCTTCTTCTTCCTGTCTCTCTGAAGTGTTACTAGAAGAAATAGGCCCAGGAGAGTGCAGTTTGTTGGGCTGACAGAAAAGAGACCCTTGGGGATTTGCCCCTTGCCAAAGCTTGTGGGGGCCTCCCAGTAGCCATCCTGTCTGGCCTATGTGGGTGGAGGATGGGATGCCTATGGCCTCTGAGGAAGGGGCTGCCTGGGCTCAGATTTTCACTGTCCTGGCTCCACTCCAACCCCAGCCTGTGAGACCTCAGCCAGTCAGGTCCTAGGGGCTCCAAGTCCATATTGTTATGCTGCTTTCCTTGAAACTGCCATTGATGTATAAATGGACCCATCCCTTGCATCTTAAACTTGGTTGTTTTTATTGTTTTTAAGTTTTTTCTAACTTAACAATTGAAAGACATGGGTTTCAGGAGATAGAAATCCTATGTGGTGGTCCAGGGCAGCACCCTGCTCACCCAGGATGGGATTGTCTTGTGACTTGGGGTCTCATTCTGAGCTCAGGAGTTCTGTACCGGGAGGGAGAGGACCTGGCGGGAGTTCCGTGTAGATGGGTTTGTGGGTGTCTCCATTTTTCCAGCTCAGTGTTGCTTAAATGTGGGTAATAAATGGACTCCCAATTCACAACTCTGTGGAGATCGAATTCACATGCTGTACAATTCACCCATTTAGTAGCTCTTAGTACATTCAAAGAGTTGTCATCTCACCACCATCTCATTTTACAGCATTTTCACTGTACCCATTAGTATCACTGTACCCATTAATATCACTCTCCACCCCCAGCCCAATAACATGCTATCTATCTCTATAGATATGTCAGTTCCAGACATTTCATATAAATGAAGTCATACAGTTGGGCGCGGTGGCTTATACCTGTAATCCCAGCACTTTGGGAGGCTGAGGCGAGTGAATCACGAGGTGAGGAGTTTGAGACCAGCCTGACCAACATGGTGAAACCCCGTCTGTACTAAAAAATATGAAAATTAGCCAGGCGTGGTGATGCATGTCTATAGTCCCAGCTACTAGT
>CM052655.1:21212258-21245353 GCA_028533165.1 Leontopithecus rosalia | reverse complement strand
CCCCCTGGGTTCAAGTGATTCTCCTCCCTCAGGCTCCCAAGTAGCTGGTATCACAGGTGCTTGCTACCACGCCCAGCTAATTTTTGTATTTTGAGTAGAAACAGAGTTTCACCATGTTGTTCAGGCCAGTCTCAAACTCCTGACCTCAGGTGATTCATCTGCCTCAGCCTCCCAAAATGCTGGGATTACAGGTGTGAGCCACCATACTCAGCCCTCTCTCTCTCTTTTTTAAAAGTCTCACTCTGTTGCTTAGGCTGGGATGAAATGGTACAATCATGGCTCACTGCAGCCTCAATCTCCTGGGCTCAGGTGATCCTCCCTCCTCAGCCTCCTAAGTAGCTAGGACCAAAGGCATGTGCCCACCACACCTGGCTAATTTTTAAATTTTTAAAATAGAGATGAGGTCTTGTGTTGCCCAGGTCTCAAGCTCCTGAACTCAGGACTTCCTTTTGAACAACAACAAAAAAACCCTTACTTGCTGATTGACATTATTCTTATCGTAATATAACCGAGATGTGTATAAGACCAAGCATAAACACCTTAAAGTTTTTATATAACTGTTTAAAAAAAATAGGTAATAATAGTAAAACCAGAAAGCCAACTCATCCCGAATGAACAGTGTTCCTTTAATTAGAAGGATGTTAACTGCATCTACATTGCCAACTCTGGGTTGGTGGTAGAGAGCTGTGCCTTTGGGCCTCTCCTGTGTCCCCTGCCTCTGTTTCTTGGGCCTGCTGTACAGGGAAGTACTAATAATGTTGGGCTGATGGGACAGTTTGGGGTAATCAGTCCTCACATTTAAGCCTAGATGCATGTGAGCAATCCCTGAATGTGTTTTAATAGGGCATCGCCTGATACCTGGAAAGCTGGCTTCTTTGATTGAAGTTAAGGTGGAATAGTGGCATTATTGAAATCTGCTTGTAGTGGCTGTTAAACCCACTTCTTGTAGGAACTAGGAACTTGGCACAGAGATAGGCTTTGCTCAGTTCATGCAGATGCTCTCAACATGCACATGGTCCTGACTGCTAAGAGGCTGGGCCTTTGAATTGGGCACCTCCAGGCTGCTGTGGGCTGTGGGGCGGCTCTGTTCTCCTCCCCACCCACTTTTTTCCTATTTGAATCACAGCCTTTCTTTGAGCTGTATGTGATGATGTCGTCTGGCCTTCATGGAGAAGGAACTGGATTGTAAACACAGGAGCAAACTCGAGGCCCAGATTGTAGGGTATTGTTTGCTTGTGCATCACCTCTTGGGAAACTTGGGGTCTCACTCCATAGTCCATGTTTTGGGATAGTGGGTGGGAGCTATGAAACCACATGGACTTGCTGGCTGCCTGCCCCCTACCTTGGCTCATTCTGGACCTCTCCAGCTGCTGTTTCCTCTTTTTTTTGAGTTGGAGCCTTGCTCTGTTGCCCAGGTTGGAGTGCAGTGGCATGATTGCAGTTCACTACAACTTTGAACTCCCAGGCACAAGCGATCCTCCCACCTCAGCCTCTCAAAATGTTGGAATTACAGTCATGAGTGACCACTCATGGCCCTTTCCAGCTTCTAAACAAGAGGTGTTTACTGTAGAACTATTTCCTTAGTGTCCCCACCTGTGAGTGGGTCTGTGAGCAGCCGAGCCTAGGCCACAGTCTGGGCTCTGCGGACACTGATGTCTGTAGTGGGTCAGACATGCCACGCTGACTTCTCTTCGGATCCTCTTTTCCTCTGTCTGTCTTTCTTGTTGCTTTCCACAGCGGCCTGTGTGAGCCTCAGGACCAGTTCCCCTTTTGGGCTGCTGCTTCCTTCTAAGCTTGCAGCTGAGGGCGACGGTGGCTGCCTGGACTCTCTGTTCAGTCCTCACCACATTCCCCTGAGTCTGGCCTGTCTCAGTTGGCAGCAACCTCATGCCTCTAGGTGTTCATGGCAAACACTGCAAAGTTGTGTGTGGTCTCTCTTTCTCTCTCTCTCTCTCTCTCTCTCTCTCTCTCTCTCTCTCTCTCTCTCTCTCTCTCTCTCTCTCTCTCTCACTCTTTTTAAGACAGAGTCTTGCTCTGTTACCCAGGCTGGAGTGCAATGGCATGATCTTGGCTCACTGCAACCTCTGCCTCCTGGGTTCAAGCAATTCTCCTGCCTCAGCCTCCCAAGTAGCTGGGATTAAAGGCACACATACCACGCCCAGCTAATTTTTAGGTTTATAGTAGAGAAGGGGTTTTACCACGTTAGTCAAGCTGGTCTCGAACTCCTGACCTTGTGATCCTCCTGCCTTGGCCTCCCAAAGTGCTGGGATTACAGGTGTGAGCAACCACGCTTAGCCTTCTTTCTCTTACAGTTCAGAAAAGACATGCCAGGAGAGGCACTGGCCTCACCTTCAGCATGGATGCAGGATGAGCTATGTCCTCACCTGTCCTCCACCACTGGCCCTGCCTCCAGCATCACCTGCACTGTTGCAGTAGCCACCTGATGTTTCTGCTGGTTTCTGCCCTTGTCCTCAACCAACTCTTCTAACACAGCAGCTAGCAGACCTTGTCAGAACTTAAAACTCATGGCAGAGCACTTCTCTGTCCCAAGCTCCCCAGGGGTTCCCTGTATCCTCACAGTGTAAGCCAGTGTCCTTACTGTGGCTTCCAGGACACTGTCATCCAGTACTCGGCCGCATGCTCACCTTACTGCAGCCCCACGGGCCAGCTCACGGCTCTTTCAACACCCTAGGAACACCCCACCACAGGACTTTTGCACAGGCTAGCCCTGCAGCCTGGAATGCTTTTCCTCCAGAGAGTCACGTGGCTTCCCTGTCACTTCCTTCAGGTCTTCACTGTCACATGTGGCCTCCCCTGAATCCCTTGTCTAAAATTTCACCTCTTTCCTGCATCTCCTTATATACTATTTTACTAATTTATATAGTTTATTTCTGTGTCTCTTGCTAGCATGTGTGAGGCAGGGATTTCTGTACTTCTGGCTCCTAGAACAGTGCCTCAAACATAGGTGGCATCCCAGAAATGTTTGTAGGATGGCTACATGAAGAGAGAATGCATAAGCCCACTTTACAGGTGAGAAAATGACCCTCAGAAAGGTGGACTGGAACCTGGTCTCTCCCCTCCCTGCCCAGGGCTTTCTGGCTAAGCCATGGTTGCCGCCATCTCCTCTTCCCCATATCCCTGACTCCAGAACAGCCATATGAAGCTTGTGGGGTTTTTTTTTTTTGAGATGGAGTCTCGCTCTGTCACCAGGCTGGAGTGCAATGGCATAATCTCGGCTCACTCTGCCTCCTGGGTTCAAGCGATTCTTCTGCCTCATCCTCCCCACTAGCTGGGACTAGAGGTGCATGTCACCACACCTGGCTAATTTTGTATTTTTTTAGTAGAGACGGGGTTTCACCATGTTGGCCAAGATGGTCTTGATCTCCTGACCTCGTGATCCATCCGCCTTGGCCTCCCAAGTGCTGAGATTAGAGGCATGAGCCATTGTGCCTGCAGTGGGTTTGAGCGTTCAAAGCTCTATTAGATGTTCCCTTTGTCATCAGGGTAATGATGGAGCTGGCATCTACCCCTGGGCATTTGCATGGAAAGATAAGAGCCTGCTCCTGTGAGCGAGGGCTTGCTCTGTGTGAGGCACTGGGCTTAGCAGGTTAGAGGTATTTCTCAGTTAAACCTCACAGTGTCCTGAGGAAGGGGACTGGCCATTTCCCCCATTCTGCAGACAGGGAAGTGGGGAGCTTTTATATGGGCAGAAATGAGAAAGACTGGTAACATCTTGAACCAGGCAGATGCGGGAGACTGGCTTTCTTAAGCAGTAAGCAACATTGGTTGCTGTATAAATGCAGCAACCTTTTGGAAAGGTAATTTGGCAGCATCTCTGAAAGTTGTTTAAATGCACATGTCCTTTATCTCAGCCTCCCAAATTCTAGTAATCTGTCCTAAAGAAGTACGCTATCAGGGTGCAAGACTATGTGAGGACTTCGTGGCAGTGAACCAGAGACTGCCTGTCTCCTTTCAGTTCTGTGTTCTTCCCATTGCAGGCCATCTGCACCTGCCGTTCTGTCTGCTCCCAGGCACGTGTCTTCACATGGCCAGGGCCTTTCTGTCTTCATGCATAACATAGGCCTTCCGTGACTATCATATCAAAATATGCCCTTTTCCTGTCTTTCCCATCTTCTCGCTCAGACTCTTAGCCCCTTGTAGCCCACATCACAATGTATACAGTGTAGCATAATTGTGTCCCCTGGTGGACATCTCCCTCCCTCCCTCCCTCTCTTTCTCTTGTTGGAAGATCTGCTCCGTGAGGGTCCGGGTCTGTGCTGGTCTGGTTGACAGGGCCAATACTTCTCAGGTGTTTGTTGAATGAGTAGAGATGTGATGAAATGGCATGCCATCGTGAAGCAGACAGGGCTGGAATTACCTGGATTGGCTGGGAGGGGTGTTTGTGTTGTCCTGTTAAGGGCAAAAGCTTGTTGCATGAGGAAGCTTAAGAGGTTGAGCTTGGGTGGTGATGGGAAGGGTATAAGCATTTTCTGTATAGACCTTTGACTTGTCACAAAGAGTACAAGGTACTTTTGTAATAAATCTGATAGGCCAGGTGTGGTAAGCTCACATGTGTAATCCCAGCACTGTGGGAGGCTGAAGGAGGAGGATCCCTGAGGCCCAGGAGTTTGAGTGCAGCCTGGGCAGCATAGTGAGATTCTTGTCTCTACAAAAATTAAAGAAGAATTAGCCAGCTCTGATAGTGTGTGCCTGTAGTCCCCCAGATACTTGGGAGGTTGAGATGGGAGGATCGCTTGCGTCTGGGAGGTCGAGGCTGCAGTGAGTCATGATTGCACCACTGCCCTCCACCTTGGGCAACAGAGAGAGACCTTGTCTGGCAATAACAACAACAATAAAACCCAGTTAACCAACAAACAAAATTTTAAAAAGAAAAAGGAGAGGGGAGTATCAGGACTTGAACTCTAGTCTTTCTGACTCCCAGCCCATGTTCTTACCCACAATCCAACCCTCGCCATGTTTCCACACACAGCCCCTTAGGAACCTCACTGTCACCCTCAGGGGACGGTAGAATATCAGTTACTAGCTATTTCCATCTTAGTTTGTCAGTTGAGATCTAATTTCCAGATAGTGAATCCAGGCATAGCTCGGCGAGTAGCTACAGTTGTGTCACCTGTGTCTCCCCTACCCAGATCACCGTGTAGAACATTTCCAGTGCCCCAGAGGTTCCCTGGTGCTTCTTCCTGGTCATTTCCCCCACCTTCCCACCGGTGGCTTCTCTCCTGATGGCCTTCCCAAGGATCAGTCCTGCCTGTTCTCGAACTTCATACACATGGACTAACACAGTATGAGCTGTTTTTTCTTTTTAGATGAGGTTTGCTCTTGTTGCCCAGGCTGGAGTGCAATGGTGCGATCTCGGCTCACTGCAACCTCTACCTCCTGGGTTCAAGCAATTCTCCTGTCTCAACCTCCTGAGTAGCTGGGATTACAGGCACTTGCCACTATGCCCAGCTAATTTTGGGTATTTTTAGTAGAGATGGGGTTCTACTAAATTTTTGGTATTTTTAGTAGAGATGGGGGTTCGAGACCACACTGGTCTCGAACTCCTGACTTGAGGTGATCCGCCTGCTTGGGCCTCCCAAAGTGCTGGGATTACTGGCGTGAGCCACTGAGCCCTGCCGAGTTGTTTTTATCTGGTATCTTTCATTCCATATCAGCCCTGAGGGAGTCACCTGTGCAGGTATCAGTGGTTTGTTCCTTTCATTGGTAAATAGGGTTCCATCACAGGGACAATTTGCTGATTATTTTTCTTAGTGTTGGGCCTTTGCCATGTTTCCACTTTTGGTGCTTGTGGATAAAGCTACTGTGTACCTTTTTGTGTCTTTTGATGAACATGAACACCTCCATCTCTAGGACATAGGGCCAGGAGTGAACTGCTGGGTGCTAGGGTAAATCCTCCTTTCACCAAGAGGGAGAGTGGGGAGGTTTCAGAGGGTCTGAGAGGAAGAGCCTTGCTCAGGGTCACATGGTCACTCAATTAGCCTATCTAACCCTCTTCCTCCCTTTACCTTCCAGTCTTACCAGCCTCCTACCCCCAGCTGCAGCTTCTTGGGAGAGTGGTCAGACTGGAGTTGGGGATGGGGGTTTCTGGAGGAGTCTCATTTCATAGGGTGTGCCCACAAAGTAGCAGTCTTCTCTGCCTTCTTTCCCCACTCCTTCCCCATCCCTGGCTCCAGAGAGAGTGGCCAGACTGCAGTTTGCCCTACTTGGTGGTTGGTGCTGGGAGAGATGAGGAGGCCCTGCTGTTTGTTGGATGTTGGTGCTGTGGACTGGCAAAGCACAGACCCCAATGGGCATATAGGGGCTGTACTGGCGTCTTGAGACTGGGATGGTGCACACACATAAATGAAGATCTGAGCATGGTGCTGCACACACCGTCCACTCACTTGAGCTGCTGATGGATGCAGGTGTGCACAGCTGCCTCTCTCAGACCCAGCCTGTCTGGGGCCGGTGCACGCCTGACCCAGTGGCCGCCAAATCCCAAACCCGAGGCACCATTTGGATCATTCCTTAGCACCCATCACACATCTCTGCCAACTGTGCCAGCTCCCTGGGTGGCAGGGCCTTAAGCTCTTTTGTATCTGCTCCATCTCTCCATCCTGAGCTCTGCAGGGGTGGAGGCAGAAATGAACATAGGCATTAAAAACATTTTTAAATGAGGCCTTAGTTTTTTTTGTTTTTTGGTTTTTTTTTTACCATGGTAGAATATACATAACATAGAATTTACCATTTTGGTCGTTTAAAACTGTGTAATTTAATGTCATCAAGAACATTCACGTTGTTGTGCTCCTACCACCACCATCCAGCTCCAGCACTTTTTCTTCCTTCCAAAACAAAACTCTATACCCACTAAACGCTAACTCCCACCCCCTCTCCTCCCACCCCTGGCATCTACTCTTCTACTTCCTGCCTCTGAATTTGACCAAGGTGTCTCATGTAAGTGGAACTCACACTGTTTCTTCTTTCGTGTCTGGCTTATTTAAACACATAACATAATGTCTTCACGGTTCATCCATATTGTAGCATGTGTCAGAATTAGTTTCTTTTAAAAAATGTTAGAACTTATTTTATTTTTCTTTAGAGACAAGGTCTTGATCTATCACCAAAGCTAGAGCGAGCATGGTGGCACGATCCCAGCTCACTGCAACCTCAGGCTTCTGGGCTCAGGCAGTCCTCCTGCCTCAGCCTCCTGAGTAGCTGGGACCCCAGGAGTGTGCTGCCACACTAATCTTTAAAATCTTTGTTTGTAGAGATCGGATCTTGTTATATTGCCCAGGCTGGCATCAGACTCTTGGCTTAAGCAATCCTCTTGCCTCAGCCTTCCAAAATGTTGAGATAATAATCATGAGCCACCATGACTGGCCTGCTCTTTTTTTTTTTTAGGTTATAATTGTTCTTTTGAGCATATTTGAAATGTATATCACATCTTTGGGATTGAGTGAGGGAGTCAGCTTGATGGCGAGAGTGGCAATAAAATTATATAGCATTTATTGTGTTTACCAGGTACTAGCACTTTTCTTACATTGTCTCATGTAATCCTTACCACATCCTGCTGAAGTAGGTATTTACATCATCCTTATTTTACAGATAAGGGAACTGGGCTCAGAGAAGTTCAGTAACTTAGCCAAGGTCACACAGCAAGTTGTGGGCCAGCTAGGTTTGGATGCCAGTTCTGTCTGGCTGTACAGCCAGTGCTCTGTGTTCCTGACCCCAGCTCAGGCTCTGGCCCTTCCTTCAATACCAGCCTTAGAGTTATTTCTTCAAATCCTTCTTGTCACCTCTCTGGTCTGGGTGTGGAGCTGATTGGTGCCATGGTATGGGCCCTCCTCCCAGCCCAGGCCCCCTTCCTGGGCCCTAGCTTCTTCTGAAAGCCTCTTTATGCAGCAGCCTCCAGGCCAGGGAGGAGTGTCTGCAGGGACCCAGACACTCAGAGCCTGCAGTGAAAGGCTGGCAGGGGTGGCCACATGGCAGGATGTTTGTCTTGCAGGACTTTCCCTGAACGACAATAACAACAACAAAAAACAGCTACCAGGACTTCAGGATGGAAGGGAACGATAAACAGGAAGAGGGAGAAATTTAAAAATATTTGTCTTCCTCTCGTGTGGCCTGGCATTTTCTCCCTGCCCCTTCCCCTGTCACGGGAGGTTTGAGGTGGTGGAGCCTTTGCTCCCATGCCTGAAGCTGCCCGGGGGCCTGGAGAGCCACAGCTGGCAGGTGCAGGTTTCAGTGTCATGGTTTTTGTTTCACTGATGGGTTGGTGTGAGCCTAGGCATTCGGGGCCAGACAGCCTGAGTTTGAATCTTTGCTCCACTGTTTCTTTGCCATGGGCTCTAGGCCAAGTCACTCAGCCTCCTGGTGCATCAGAATGGCTATGATCTGTAGCCACGGATCGTAGAGAGAGAGAACACGGCGGTGACTACTTGGCATGCCCCAGCTCTGGCACTCAGGTCTGTACAGGGGTTTTCTCAGTCCCCATGGCCTCAGAGGTGGGTGTATTAATTTGATAGATGTCAAAGTCTAGAGAGGTGGAGTGCTTCAGTCAGGGGCATCATGCTGGTCATGGCGGAGCTGAGGCTGGAGCCCAGGCAGTCTGCACTCAATCCCCTGCTCCCTTGTTGTTCTGGCATGCGGTACAGACCTTGACATAGGGTACTGTTGGTACCGTGAACTTCTTTTGTAGTTTGGTTGGGGTTGATGAGCTGGTGGTGTGAGCTTTGGGCCCCAGAAATCCCAGAGTGATACCCACCTCCTTGCTCAGGTGCTTCGCCTTGTTGCCTCCTCCATGCAGCCCCCCCAGGGACATAGGCCGTGGTTGTGCCTCTTTTCCATTGCCCCAGCTGGGTGGCATACCACACCCTGCAGAGCAGCACCTAAGGTCCTGGCATGGTCTCCCAAGGATTGGGGTTTGGCCTACCCCACCTCATCCTATATTCTGGCCTCGCAAGCACCTTAATTCTTCCCACAGTACTGCACAGGAAGCACCTTCCTCTCCGTGCTGCTCCTTCTGCACAGAGTACGCTTCCACCCCCTTCCTGTCTGTCAACTGTTGCTCATCCTTTAAGGCCCAGCTCAGTTGCATCCTCTTTCAGGAAGCCTTCCCAGAGTTCCTGACCATCAGTAAACATCTCCCTTCACTGTGTATGTAGCTCAGTATAACAGGAAAGGTGCTGGAGTTCCTGTACTTGTCAGCCTCTCTGAGCCTCAGTTTCCTCATCTGTGGATTGGGGATAATGGGTAGGGGAGAGGAGAAAGCTTGGACTTTCTTGCTCTGGCTTATGTGGAATTGGCTGGAGCCAGTGTAATATGGCCCTCTTAGGGTTAAGTTCCTCCCATGCCAGGAGCAGAAGTGAAGAGGACAATGTGTGAAATGAAGTCACTTCCCTGCCGGGGGTCTGCCATGTGCCTGGCCTTTCACAGCCAATCCTGTTTTCTCCTTGGCCTCTGTATGCCCACCCATTCCCAGCTCCCATGACCCCAGAGGCCACCAGCAGGTGGGGGCTCCTGATTGAATTTCAGCCTATCATTCATCCTGTGAGGTCATTTCCTGTCTGGATAAGCCATCCCACCTTTCCTGCCACCCAAGGAGGCTACATGAGGTCAAGTGTAATGCCCAGCCTGCTTCTTTTACTCCTGGAGATGCTGAGGCCTGGGGAGGGGAGAGGACTTCCTGGTGTCAAGACTCTGGACCACACTCCAATTGTGAGGAGGACTGTGTGGGCCAGGGTGCCTCTCCTGTTTGTTTCTGGGGAAACCAGGCCTCACAGGCCTGCTGCATGAAGTAAGGAAGTTTCTCGGCCTTCCTGGGCCTCTGTGTCTTCTGTGGAACCTGGGGAACCTGGGTGTAAGAGCCACCCTAAGAACTGGCCTGGGCTGGCCAGGATATCATGGCTTCATTTAACCTTAACTGCCCTGTGGGAGAGCAAGGCTCAGAGATGGGGGCTAAGCCACAGGCTGGCACTAGGGTGTATGCAGCTCCTTCTGACTCCACTGGCCAGTTTTCCCATGGAAAGGTGTTGAGCGTCCCAGCAGTGGCACCTTGGGAGGGTCCTCATCCTGTGGGGTCATGGTCTCTTGGGCTGTGAAGTTGATGCAGAACCATGGTTTCTGGTGTCAGTGGCCACCATGTAGTTCTTTTTTGTCTTTTTTTTTCTAAATAGTGTAGTTTCACTTTAGAAAAATGAGAGAAAATAAAGATATCCAGAAAGACGAGAAAAATCATCCGTGATCCCATTTTCCAGAGAGAACCACGGTTTACCATTGATGTTCTGAGAGTCATTCTTCTAGACATTTTTCCTCTGAGAGAGGGGGCGGGGAGAGAAAGAGAGAGAGAGAGAGAGAGAGAGAGAGAGAGAGAGTGTGTGTGTGTGTGTGTGCGTACATATTTATGTTCATGCACATTTGTATACAAGAGGCCTCCCCCTTTTTAACGGAACAAAACTCTAAAATACTGTGGTGTCTTTTTTTTAAACAATATATAGTGGATATTTTCCTACATCAGTAAATAAGCTGCTACTTCATTCTTTTGAAATTTTTAAATTGAAGTTTAACATCCATAAAAGGGACAAGTGCAGTGGCTCATGCCTGTAATCCCAGTGCTCTGGGAGACTGAGGCAGGAGGAATACTTGAGGCCAGGAGTTCAAGAACAGCCTGGGCAACATAGTGAGACCCCCATCTCTACAAAAAAAAATAGCCCATCAAGCTGGTGCATGTCTGTAACCCCAGCTACTCAGGAGGCTGAGGTGGGAGGATTGGTTGAGCCCAGGATTTGGAGGCTGCAGTGAGTTATGATTGTTCCACTGCACTCCAGCCTGGGCAACAGTCAGACCCTGTCTCTGAAAACAAACAGAGATACTTCCATAGAAAAGTGTACACATCACAGGTATACAGCTGGATGAGTGTGCTTAGTGAGCACACCCTTGGGAGCCTCACCCAGATTGAAGAGTAGAATTCCGCCAGCACCCCAGACTCCTGTATCCCATCACCACCCTCTTGCTGCTCCCAATAGAACTTCTTGCCTGACTTTGAACATCATAGACTAGTTTTGTCTATTTTTGAGTTTTAGGTAAATGGAATCATGTAGCATTTGCTTATGTTGGCTCTTTTTGCTCCACGTTCTATTAAGGATGTTCATCTGCTGCTCCATCCATTTTCATGACCTTAATGGTGTCCATGAACCATTCACCTTCAACCATTGCTGATGTGAAAGACATCTCTGATCTTTCGCTAATACCGACAAAACTGTACTGGATACCTTTGTAGCCGTATCTTTCCTTGTTCCCTTTGGATACATTGCTAGAAGGATTGCAGGGTCAGAGGGTCTGCAGGACAGTTTTGTTGATATCAATGAGAGACTAGAAATATCTTCCACATTCACAGTGGTTGAAGTCGAATTTATCGTGGATGTCATTATGTGGTCATGAAAATGGATGAAGCATTGGATGAGTATCCCTAACAGGATATGGGGCGAAAGCAGCCAACATAAGCAAATACTACATGGTTCCATTCATCTAAAAGAGTCATTTTAAAGATATTTAAGAATTATGGCTGGTTTACATCCTGTCAGGTGCTCAGGAGAGAGCCTGTCCCCAGAGCTCATGCCCACATGGGCGTTTCCACCCTGGTTCACCTCCGATGTGATGATGGGCACTGCCTGGTTCTCATGATTTCTGGGTTTTCCGTTACAAGTTAGGTTGAACATTGTGTCTCATGTTTGTTGGCCATTTGTACTTCTCTTTCCAGTTTGCTTGTTATTTTTCATCTGTTTTATTTTCAAGATGTACTTGTTTTCCCATTTGTTTGAAAAAACCAAATCCGTACGTTGAAAGACACATAATAGGCCAGACACAGTGGCTCATTCCTATAATCCCAGCACTTTGGAAGGCCGAGGTGGGTGGATCACCCGAGGTCAGGAGTTTGAGACCAGCCTGGCCAACATGGCAAAACCCCATCTCTACTAAAAACACAATAATTGGCCTGGCATGTTGGTGGGCACCTGTAATCCTACCTACTGAGAAGGCTGAGCCTGGGAGGCGGCAGCTGCGGTGAGCCAGTATCATGCCACTGCACTCCAGCCTGAGTGACAGCAAGACTCTGTCTCAGAAGAAAAAAAAGAATGACAAATAATAAAAATACATTGAAAATATTTTTATCCAGTTTGTCATTTGCCTTTTAACTGTGGTTTTTTTCTGTATTGATCAAAAGCAGATGATTTTTTATGCAGTCTGATCTAGCCATCTTTAACTGTATGTGTTCTGCCTCCAGAATTTTGTGTGGAAAGTTCTTTTATGCCCCAAGATTATATAAATATTTACTTACATTCTCTTCTTTCATGTCTGCGGTTTCCCTTGTATTATGTCTTCTTTTATCCTTTGGCACTTCCTTTGGGAGTGTACTGTGAGATGAGGGGCAGCTGTCGAGAGCATGCCCTGGGAAGCCTGGCTGCCTGGCTTTGAGCCCTGCTCAGCCACCTGTGCACCCTTCGGGCAAGTTACCCACACTTTCTGGGGCTCAGTGTTCTGCACCTGCAAATTGGGAACAAGGCAAGGGTTATGAAGGTGAAATCAAACTGTTTGTAAATGTATTCTCAGGACGCCTTTACACTTAAACATCGATGACTCAAAGAGCTTTTGTTTGTGTGGCATATATATATAGTTACCACTCTGGGAATTCAAACTGAGTATATATATTTTTCTTGATCATTTATTTAAGTTCTGGGTACATGTGCAGATTGTGCAGGTTTGTTACATAGGTATACACATGCCATGGTAGTGGTTTGCTGCATCCATTGCCCTGAAACTTACATTAGATATTTTTCCTAATGCTATCCCTCTCCAATCCCCCAAAACTGAATATATTTTTAAAAACATGCATTTTGGCTGGGCACGTGGGCTCATTCCTGTAATCCCAGTACTTCGGGAAGCTGAGTTGGGCGGTTCACCTGAGGTCAGGAATTCGAGACCAGCCTGGCCAACAATGTAAAACCCCATCTCTACCAAAAATAATAAATTAGGCAGGCTTGGTGGTGCATGCCAGTGATCCCAGCTACTTGGGGCTGAGGCAGGAAAATTGCTTGGAAGCAGAGGTTGCAGTGAGCTGAGATCACGCCCCTGCACTCCAGCCTGAGCAACGGAGCAAGACTTCATCTCAGAAAACAAACAAAAACACATATTTATAAATTCATTTATAATGACAAACCTATTATATGTCAGCATAAATAAAATCTATTACTTTTCCTGGAAAATAACTGTATGTTCCAAGACAAAATATTTGGATGGGAAGAATGGCATTTTGCCTTACACATTTGTGAGCCTCTTTTGTGTCTGGCTTAATAGAAGACAAATTCTCTAATCTGCCTCTGCATTCAATCTATTGCAATACATTGTTTTGACTGAAGCATGGTGAAGAGAATCGGCTTCACCACAGATATGTATTATGAAAAGGGAGGAATATTTTATTAGATTCTAGATATTTTCCTTTGATCTCACGTTAAAATTTGACAGGTGGTTGATTTGTAAAATTAGTTGAAATGTGGAATCTGAAAGCATGTTAATGAACGTTTTGTACCTCATTACAAAAATATCTTGTTATGGGATTTTGTAATATGAGGCATCTGTCTCTTGGAAAATAATTGGCCTGGTGTGTTAGCAGATCTTCCAAATGTGGGTATGTTTCATGTCAACATTTTTAAAAAGTCACATCTGTTACTATCATCACAACTATTATCAGAAAAATATTTCTGTTTTCAGCAGCTTTTGAACTCACAGTGGCTGACACAGTCTTTCCAAAATTCTGATTTTCTTTTGAAGTCTCAAAGCTCCAGCTTTATTATTGGCAACAAATTCAGTCAGTTGTTTTCTTTGATGGGACAGGATCACTTTACTCATTTTGTGAAAATGTCTTGCAAATACCCAAATCTGAAAACCCAACCTGTGTCTGTTGATCATTCTCTCAAGTAAAAATGGTGCTCCTGGCCAGGGGCAGTGGCTTATGTCTGTAGTTTCAGCACTTTGGGAGGTTGAGGCGGGTGGATCGCTTGAACCCAGGACTTGGAGACCATTCTGGACAACATTGTCAAACCCCATAGCTACCAAAAATATAAAAATTAGCCGGGCATAGTGGCATATATAAAAAGTAGCCAGGTGTAGTGGCATATACCTGTATTCCTAGCTATCTGGGAGGCTGAGGTGGGATGATGGCTTGAGCCCAGGTTCAGGCTGTGGTGAACCATGATCATGCCATTGCATTCCAGACTGTGACAAAGCAAGACCCCATCTCAAAAAAAAAAAAAAAGGTATTCCCTGGACCAGAGGCTGAGTTAGCTCCAACTCAGAAGAACTCTATCTGGTCTCTAGACCCTGTCCTTCTTGGGTCTTATGCACACATCCCATTTTATCACACAGGATGTTAAATGGACATGTACCCAAAGGCTGAGATTCAGTGAAACTAATCCTTTTTACTGCCTCATCATGGACCCTTATGTGACATGGGTGAATTTTCTCACTGTGAGTCATGTCTCTGGGAACACAGTGAGACTGGCCCAGTTTGGGGCTGCTGCCTTGTTTCTACTGAGACTCTAACAGTTTTACACACCATGGCTTTTGAGCCACCAAATGTCATTCCAATGAAAGTCATGTCTTAATGCTGCCATGAGAATCCTGTTGACCTCTGGACCCCTGGATGGAAGGTGCTGGGCCCTGGGGTCTGTGGAGCCTGCTTTCAGAACCGTAGGATTAGATGAGAGGCTGACTGAGCCCACTGTCTGGCACACTCCTGGAGTCCAGTACACATTACCTACTGCCATTATTATCCTTTACGCCAGCGAACCTGAAAGGCATAACCTCAGGGAATGGAGTCATGGAAGCCATTGGGGTTAAGAATCCAGTGTTTGTGACTTCAAATCTGGTCCTCAGGAGTGAGTGAGGGGCCCAGGGGACTTCATAGTTGCCCCATTTTTCTTGCCTTTCTGAGTGGCAGGGTGGACATGACTCATCAAGAGACCCAGGGTTCTTAGCCAGGCAACTCTTCCTCATGGGTGGGATCTGCCTGTCAGAGAGGAGCCCCCTCAGAGTCACTCTGTCTTCCTTCTGACCTGAAAGGGCTCCCCTAGCCTCTGGCCTCCATGTGTCCTCCTCCTTAGCCTTCTCACCTGGGGGTGGGAGGTGGTCAGTGGTCAGCACCTCCTGCCCTGTATTTTCTTTCAGGCAGTCAACACATGGTGGCCACTTGTGGATCATATGTTGTATTCTGGGACCTGGGCTAAAACCCTATCTGTGCTGTCTGGTTTATTCTCACAACACACACCTGTAAAGTTGATCCTTTTAAAAAATTATCTTTTTATTTAAAAAAATTGTTTTATAGACAGGGTCTTGCTCTGTCACCCAGGCTGGAGTGCAGTGTTGTGATCACAGCTCACTGCAGCCTTGACCTAGGCTCAAGTAATATCCCCCACCTTAGTCTCTTAAGTAGCTGAGACTGAAGGTATGTACCACCATGCCAGGCTAATTTTTGTATTTTTAGTAGATATGGGGTTTCACCATGTTGCTCAGGCTGGTCTTGAACTCTTGGTCTCAAGCTAGCTGCCAGCCATGGTCTCCCAAAGTGTTGGGACCATAGATGCATACCACCATGCTGGCTAATTCTTAAATGTGTATGCTTTTTGTGTGTATGTGTGTGTGTTATTTTGTAGAGATGAGGTCTTACCATCTTGTCCAGGCTGAATTTTTATTGTTTTTTAAAAATTATCTGGACCAGGTGCAGTGGCTCACACCTTTAATTCCAGCACTTTGGGAGGCTGAAGCAGGTGGATCATGAGGTCAAGAGATTATTACCATTCTGGTCGACATGGTGAAACCCTGTCTCTACTAAGAAATACAAAAATTAGCTGGGTTTGGTGGCACACGCCTATAGTCCCAGCTACTCAGGAGGCTGAGGCAGGAGAATCACTTGAACCCGGAAGGAGGACATTGCAGTGAACTGAGATCGTGCCACTGTACTCCAGCCTGGTGACAGAGTGAGACTCTATCTAAAAAAAAATTCCCAGTTTTGTTCATTCAAGTGGCTCCTTTGTGCCAATGACAGGACAGGCCCTGAGGATGCCATTGAAGGCCAGCCCCAGCTTCTGCCAGGTGGGTCCCTGAGAGACCCTTGTGGTGGGAAGGGATTGAGGGGAGGTCAAGGAAGCCTTCTGGGGCAGGGAGTGGGCTGGGTAGGAAGGCTGAGCCAGTCAGGAAGAAGTAGAATGAGTGAGTGGGGGGCTGCTGTGTGGCCCTCAAACTTCCACTGCTCCATAGAAGAAACAGCAGCATCTGTTCCAGCACTGGAGGAAAACTGGCTGGGCCTGATTGAGAGGTGGCCCAGCCTTGTTGTTTATGGACCATGTCAAGAATCTTCAGAGGCAACATTTCTGCCATAAACAGACTTCAGAACATCCTGCTCCCACCCTCAGGTCCAGTAAGATGCTCCTCCACTTTCTACTTTTTATTTATTTATTTATTTATTTATTTTGAGACTGAGTCTCACTCTGTTGCCCAGGCTGGAGTGCAGTGGTGCAATTTTGGCTCACTGCAACCTCTGCTTCCCAGGTTCAAACCTTAGCCTTTTGAGTAGCTGGGATTACAGGCATGTGCCACCATGCCTGGCTAATTTTTGTATTTTTAGTAGAGACAGAGTTTCACCATTTTGCAGGCTGGTCTCAAACTCTTGACTTTACATGATCCACCTTCCTTGGCCTCCCAAAGTGCTGGGATTACAGGTGTGAGCCACCATGCCTGGCCTCTTATTATTTTTGATATTGATGTTGATTATTTGCCAAGGCCTGTTGATGGTGCCTGTTCTGTAGACTGAGGAGGTGCACTGGCTGGAGTTGAGAGCACAGGAGTTGAGGGCCACAGGTTGGAGAAGATCTGGGCCAGCCCAGTGTATTCCTGGACTGCCCTGAGTGCTGTGCCCTGAGTCCAGCTGATATGCTTAATGTGGAATCTGCCTCTTTGGGAGCAGGGTCGTCCCTGGTCCTGGGTGGACGTGCCCAGTGATGCGTATGAGCAGGGGGTTCCAGGATGAGCAAGGAGCAGGAGACCTCAGTCCCAGCGCCACCACCTACTGTTCTTGTGACTGTGGGCAGGTCTCTGGCCACCCATGGACCCCAGTTTCCTCCTCTGAAATGAAAGAGTCAGACTCAGTTCTCAAAGGCATTCTGGCTCTCAACTCTAAGATGCACAAGGTGGGTTTCTACTCTGTATGACGTGTGTGTGTGTGTGCGTGTGTGTGTACTGGGGAACAGGCCCAGGGCAGGTGAGGGGTTGGTCTGAGCCCCTGCCCTGGGTATAGACCTGGACATTCCATGTGCTCTGCACCCACAGTCGGGAATCCTGCAGCAGGGCAACTTCCTCTGTGTTTGCTCTGGAGTTGAGGCAGATGTTTCTTCCAACAGGCCACTCGGCCCCCTGCCATCCCCCAGAGTCAGGCCCTATTTTTAGCTCCATTGTTACTCACCCTGTACATCTGGCTGCCAGGGGCATGTGAGAGGCCATATCTCTGGAAGGGGTACTCTCTGCCTGGGTTCTATGTGTTCTCTGCCTCCTGCAGTCCCTGTTCTTTGTTTTTTTTGTTGTTGTTGGTTTGTTTGTTTGTTTTGAGACAGAGTTTCGCTCTTGTTACCCAGGCTGGAGTGCAATGAAGCAATCTCGGCTCACCACACCCTCCGCCTCCTGGGTTCAGGCAATTCTCCTGCCTCAGCCTCCTGCCCTGCGGTCCCTGTTCTAAGCCTCCAGATGTCCGTAGGGACAGCTGGGGTAGCATCAGCAGAGGAATGAGGGAGTGGCAGGTGGATGATGCAGGAGGAGCCCAGCTGCGGAACTGAAGGCTGGGCTCTGTCTTGTCTTGTAGCGAACTCTCTGGCCTATTTTTTCACCTACTCGATGGGACAGTTGCCCTGTGTGTCTCCTTCCTCAAAAGATTGTCCTGAAGTTCCAGTGAGATAGCCAATGTGAAATACACTTAGTAAAGTGACATTTGGAATCTACAACTATTGTGGGCTGAACCCTGTTAGTGGGGCTGCCCCATAGAAGGAACATCAGATTCAGAGTGGGGAGGTGAGGCAAATACTTAGGAAACCACAGGGCACTGGGGTCAGGGCCAGGTCAGGTGGAGCATGGGCTGAGTGCTGGCTGGCTTGGAGCGAGAGGCCCTTTCATTTCTGCTGGATGCTGATGGATGTACTGAAGGAGGTGAGGGTGGGGCTGGCATGCCTGGTTATGGGACCCACAAGGGTGAGGGCATGAAAAGGCTTCATGTCCTGGGAGGGCCTTGAGGGCCTTGAGCAGCTCTGGGGGACAGCTCTGGAGCTTCTCTCCAGGAGGGCCCCAGGTGGGTCTGGGGGCAGGAGGTGCTGCAGCTTCTGAGCCTGCAGCCAGCACACCAGCTCTACTCCTGGCTGTTTGACACATAAAGCTTTCACGAAATGTTGATTTTTGCACAAAGAATTTGGCCGCTGAAATGTTTGAAAACCACCCATCTCTCTGATTCAGGTGGAAATAAGCGTGGGCTGCTCTGAATTCTTGGAGTCAGGGCTGAAGGAAAACTTCTAGAGGGGCTTTTTTCTGTTCAACACAACTGGGCAGCTGGGATCTGGATTTGCCTAAAACACTGGGAATGTGGGAGGCCAATTCGGGGTTTTGAGGGTGGATAAGGGGATACTTGAGTGCTGGGCAAGAGTTTAGACTAGAAGCCAAGGGTGGGTGGGATGGAGACAGATGCCCAGGATCCAGGTCATGGTTCTTCCCAGCTCCTTGAAATGATGCTTTAGGTCCCCGCAAGTTTGCTGGAGGTTGGAAGTGGGGCCGAAGTGTGCTTTTTCACTGGCATTCTGGGCCTCATCCCTCATGGCAGCCAGGAGAGTGTCAGCAGGGCAGGCCCTGGGTGAGGTCTCAGGACACTCTGAGTTTCTGCTGACTTTGAAATGTCCAAATGCCCAGCTTCCTGGAACTGAGCACATGAGCATGTCCAGATACTCTTAACCCTATTCTCCCTTGGTCCCCCTCCCCAAGGCATTTGTCCCCAACATCTGGCTGCATGGAACCTGGAGGTGGACGGGAACTCAGGCTCTCTTGGGAGAAGAAGGCATTGCCTTTCCCTGAGTTGACCAGCTCCTTCCTAATTGTTACACTCCCCTCCCTCTGCTCCTTACTGAAAGAACAGGGCACGGTTCCTCCCAACCAGATAATGCCTTCCCTCGTCCTGGGACTTCCTTGGCTCAGAAGGCCCACTAGAGGAAAAAGGAGAGACTCTGCCATCCAGATGGAGAGATGCTTGTGGTCTTTTCTTCGCCATTTTGGAGCAGCTGGGGTTGCTCCAAACATTTAGCAGCTTGGGACTTTCGAAATCTCTGCAGCTGACTCAGGAAAAGCTGCTTCACCAAGCTGTCTCACAGCTGATGGTGCTCTGATGGTGTGCATCTCCTCGGCTACCCTGCAGGCCCTGGTGGGCAGGGATTATGTCTTCTGTGTTCTGTGAACTGAACTCTTGGCTCCTGGGCTCACAGAATCCTGGAGTCACTCTGCCCAAACATGGAGCTGCCAGTCCACAGTGTAGCCTGGCTTTCACCCGTAGGGAAATGACATTCTCCTGCAAGAGGAGAAAGAAAGAAATTCTCTCCTGTTCCCATGTGGCATGTGATCGGTGAGGGTCAAACCTAAATATAACTGAGTACATTAGTCAGGATTAGATTTGACTTCAAGTAATAAGAAAAGCTGAATAACTGTGGTTTATACAAGTTGGAAATTTATTTCTCTGTCCCATCTAAGCCCAGAGCTTTGCAGACCAGGTCTGGTATAGTTGCTCTACTCAAAGTTTCCCTGGGGAGCTTGATGTCCACCCCACCATTCCCAGGCTGTGGCTTCATGGGCTCATGGTTCAAGATGGCTGTGAAACTTTAGTGATCACATCTGTGTCCAGGCAGCAGGATTGAGGCAGGGAGGAAAGGGGTCTTAAAAGGAAGGATTCCAGAACTTGGCATCTGATATTTACCCTTATATCCCTCTTAGTCCCCTTTCTTCTGCTGTCACAGAATACCACAGACTGAGTAATTTATGATGAACAGAAATTTATTTGGCTCACAATTCTGGAGGCTGGGAAGTCTAAGAGCACAGCACTGGCATCTGCTTGGCATCTGGCATGGGCCTTCTTGCTGTGTCCTCTTATGGCAGAAGGTGGAAGGACAAGTGAGCTTGTGAAACAGAAAACTCACTCCCCAAAGCTCCCTTTTAAAAGGTGTTGAACCCATCCATGAGGACAGAGCCCTGATGGCCTAATCATACCTCTTAAAGGCCTCTTAATACTATTGCAATGGCAGTTAAATTCCAACATGAGTTTTGGAAGGGTCATTCAAACCACAGCAGTGCTGTTAGCCTGTTAGTCACATGGCCCCAGGTAGTTGTGAGGGAGCTGGGGAATGCAGTCTTGGCTCTGGGTGGCTGTGTGCTCAGCCGGCTGTCCCTGCTTCTGGGGGATGAGGGCGTTGTGAGCTTTTTGATTAAATCTGGGCCATTCCCAGGCTGACAAGCTGGAGCAGAGCTTCAGAGTTTGAGTCTCTCACAGGGAGATTTCCCAGTGGGGACATCAGTCCTGCCTTGGGACAAGAAAGCCACATGCTGTAGGCCAGCAAGGGGGAAGTAGGGGCTGAGCCCGAGGGAGAAAGGCTTTAGAGGTGTTAGGAGACAGTGGCAGTGGTTAGAATGAGAGAGGCAGCGACCTCTTCTTAGTGTGGTCAGAGTATGCCAAGAAAGTGTGTCTGTGTCTGGGCTGCTGAGGCTCAAGGGCAAGGGCCAAGCTCATTCATAGGACAGTGGCCAAGAAGTGGGGGACTGAAGGCTTTGGAAAATCCTGGAAGCTGTTTAGGGGCACAAGTGAACACGGCACAACAGTGGGAAGGCCACCCCAGGACAGGGTTAGACCAGGAGCACCATCCCCTTCTAGCTCTCAATAGGCCAGGGCAGGGCCCAGCCTGGTGGGCTGCAGGGATCCCCATCTGAATCCAGCCCCCACTGACCTCCTCCAGTGGCACCTTGTTGTTGCACATTTTTAAATTCATTAAGAGAAGCCGGGCCGGGCGCGGTGGCTCAAGCCTGTAATCCCAGCACTTTGAGAGGCCGAGGCGAGTGGATCACGAGGTCAAGAGCTCAAAACCATCCTGGTCAACATGGTGAAATCCCGTCTCTACTAAAAATACAAAAAATTAGCTGGGCATGGTGGGGCGTGCCTGTAATCCCAGCTACTCAGGAGGCTGAGGGAGGAGAATTGCCTGAACCCAGGAGGCAGAGGTTTCGGTGAGCTGAGATCGCACCATTGCACTCCAGCCTGGGTAACAAGAGTGAAACACTGTCTCAAAAAAAAAAAGAGAAGCCAGGGATCTTGATTTTTATTTGAAATTAATTGATTTCAAAGTACAGGAGGCTAATTAGTGTGGAAAATACAAAACTATGAGGGTCACACAGATTGCACCTGAGACCAACACTTTTTGGCCTGTGGGCCATAAGGCATCTTCCTTCAGCAAGGATGCATCCTCTGAGTCCTCAGGGGTGGAACCAGGAGTAATCCATGAAGCACCTCTTATAAGACAGCTTAACACATTTTTCAGTTTTACTTTTGAAAATTTGTAACCTCAATTATCTTATTTGGAAAAATTTTAAACCTACAGACAAATTTAAAGAGTTTGCTGGGTGCGGTGGCTTATACCTGCAATCTTACCACTTTGGGAGGCCGAGGTGTGTGGATCATTTGAGGTTAGGAGTTTGAGATGAGCCTGGCCAACATGGTGCAACCCCATCTCTACAGACAAAACAAAACAAAACAAAACAAAACAAAACAAAACCCAAATTAGCCAGGAGTGGTGGCACATGCCTGTAATCCCAGCTACTCGGGAATCTAAGGCTGGAATTGCCTGAACCTGGGAGCCGGAGGTTGCAGTGAGTTAAGGTTACACCACTGCCCTCTAGCCTGGGCAACAGAGTGAGACTCCATCTCAGAAAAAAAAATGCAATAAGTAAACCCCTGTCCGCCAACACCAGGTAAGATTTATTCCATTTACTTCTCTCTCTAAGTCATATAATCGTCGACAGACATCAAGAGGCCTTAACCCCAAACGCTTCAGACCATATTTCCAAAGAACAAGGTCATTCTCCTTTGAGCCACAATCTGAGGATATTAACTTATTTATCCAGCATATACTCCATCCTCGAGTTTTCCCAGTTGTCCTCAAAATGCTCATTATAGCCTTTCCCCACTCCCCAATCCAAGGTCCCATAGACCGAGGCTTTCTAACAGCAGAGCAGACCCACTTGGAGGCAGGCAACTATGGGTACTGGAAAAGGTCCTGAATTCCAGGAACCTGCAGGCCCGTGATGGCTGGCCCGCACCTGGTGACCCAGGGACTGCTGCTGGCTGTGGGGCAGGCGATTTATTAGAAAGAAAGAGAGTTTCCAGATAAGTTTGGGGTTTTCTTAAGATGGAGTCTTGCTCTGTTGCCCAGGCTGGAATGCTGTGGCACAATCTCGGCTCACTGCAAACTCCCTTTCAGGTTCAAATGATTCTTCTGTCTCAGCCTCCTGAGTAGCTGGGATTACAGGTGCACACCACCATGCCTAGCTAATGTTTGTGTTTTTAGTAGAGATGGGGTTTCACATGTCAGCCAGACTGGTCTTGAACTCCTACCTCAAGTGATCTGCCCGCCTCAGCCTCCGAAGGTGCTAGGATTACAGGAGTGAGGCAAGCCCAGCCTCCGGATAAGATTTGCATCAGTACACAGAGTAAAGCAGATGGTGTTCACTATAGGGTGGGCCTCAGCTAATCAGTTCAAGATCAGAATAGAACAAAAAGGCTGAGTAAGAGGGAATTCTTTTTGCTGACTGCTAGAGCTTGGACATTGGTCTTTTCTTTTTCTTTCTCTCCCTCTCTTTCTTTTTTGAGACGGAGTTTTGGTCTGTTGCCCAGGCTGGAGTGCAGTGGTGTGATGTTGGCTCACTGCAACTCTACCTCCCAGGTCCAAGCAATTCTCCTGCCTCAGCCTCCTGCGAAGGTGGAACTACAGGCGCACGCCATCACACTCAGCTAATTTTTTGTATTTTTAGTACAGACGGGATTTCACCATATTGGCCAGGCTGGTTTCGAACTGCTGACCTCATGAACCACCCACCTTGGCCTCCCAAAGTGCTGGGATTACACGTGGGAGCCACCATGCCCAGCCGACACTGGTCTTTTCTGGCCTTTGGACTCAAGTGGAAATGCTTGCTGTTCTTGAGTCTTCAGCCTGCCAACTTTCAGATGAGAACTTGCACCATCATCCCTCCTGGTCCTCAGGCCTTCAGTCTCCAACAGCAGCTATACCGTCAGCTCTCCTGGGTCTCTAGCTTGCTGCCTGCAGATCTTGGGGCTTCTCAGCCTCCATCATCACATAAGCCAATTCCTTCTAATAAATCTCTTTCTCTGGCATCTATAAATCTCCTATTGGTTCTTTTTCTCTGGAGAAGCCTAATACAGTGGGGCCATGGGTCATCCCAGAGAGAAAGTAGAGGTGAAGCAGGGAGCCCCATCCTAGCAGCTGGATCCTAGGGCCCTCCCAGAGTCTTCTCTGAAGAAATCCCAAGTCCTACCTAGAATCTCCAATAAAAATGGCAACAGAGCCCAGGAATGCCTTCTAGATCCATAAAGGAAGGTGTGTGGCTGGGTGACTTTCCACACTTGTCTGAGTTCTTTCCCCAGCAAGAAGACCTGAAATCTATCACACTGTGTCCCCTACCCCAGCCCCAGGGAAGCCTGGCTTTGCAGCTGTGGCTGAAGTAGGCACCTACCCCCACTCCCCATCACCCCTGCAGCGCCCTAAGAAACACATCTTTGTTGGCTCAGTTTGCCAGCAGGAAGTTCAGAGGGGCACAAATGACCATTCCTCTCTGCAAAGAAAACCTGGGCTTATTATTAGGAGCCCAGGTTGGGGTGGGGAGGGGAGTCAGGTGGGACTCTGTGGCCTGTGCTGAGCCTGTCCAAGCCCCGCATTTCTCAGAGAAGGTCAGACTGCACAGATGGAGTCGATGAAGGAAGACTGGCCTCCCCGGGCTGACAGCTGGTGAGGAAACTGGGCACTGACTCATAAACCCAATGGCTCAATATTTATCAGGCAAGCAAGCTTTCCCCAGGTCCATCTATCAACCAAAGAAACATCCCAGCAAACACCAGAGGGATCCAGCGTTGATGGGTGCAACAGCCACTATCACTTCCCTGTTCTGTGTCCCCGCTCTTGTGGGCTCAATGGGACAGAACTGGACCCCCTAACACCCAGAGCGAAGCATGTCATGGGGATGGGGACACTGCTCCCCTGCTGAACCACAGCAGTTGGTGTGATTATTATGAACTTCTTAGTTCATCATAAGGTCTGGCCCTGCTGTAGGCAGGTCCACAAGTCAACTGGAGCAGACTCCTTTATTCTCTGCTGCAAAGATCCTCAGACTTCAATGTGAATCAGAGTGACTCGGCATACTTGTTAAAGTACAAATTCTAGGGTGATACCAGGTCAGATTCTGAGGAGGTGGGGCCCAGGAACCTGGGCTTTGTTCCCTTTGGTCTGTTTTGAGACGAGGCCTCACTCTGTTTCCCAGGCTGGAGTCCAGTGACACTATCACGGCTCAATGCAGCCTTGACCTCCCGGGCTCAAGTGGTCCTCCCACCTCAGCCTCCCGAATAGCTGAGACTACAGGCACATGCCACCACACCTGGCTGTCCTTTATAAAATCTTTTCTGTAGAAATGGATTTTGCTAGGTTGCCTATGCTGATCTCAAGCTCAAGCAATCATTCTGCCCCGATCTTACAAAGTGTTGGGAATACAGGTGTCAGCCAACGTGCCCAACCTGAAATCTATTTAAACACCTCCCCAGGTGATTCTGATACGGTGGTTCAGGAGCATTCTTGGAAAGCTCTTGTTGCCCTGGTCATCCTCCCCTGTTCGCAGTGGCTCCCTCCACACCTGATCTGGCCTTTGGCCTCCCCGCCCCCACCCCCATGGCTCACATGTGCCCCTGGGGGTTGGGGGAATGGACTCAGGCTGTTGTATCGCTAGCCAAGGCTCACTCCTCAGAGTGTCTTTTCCTGCAGCCATGGGGAGGCAAGAAATGATGGCATTTGGGCCAGCCAGACAGGGACACACAGCACACCCAGATCAGCCAAACATCTCTTCTTGGTAGAGCCAGACAGTAGAAGGAAATAGAAGTCCAAGGGCTTACTATCTGCCAGGCCCCTTACAAGGGGACTGGGTGGAGAGTTTACCGTTCACTGAGCACTACAGTGTGTCTGGCACAGAGGAGGTACTTTATTTTGTTTATATCATGTCTGATCAACCCTCACCCTACAAGGCTGCTTGCAGAGCTGGGCTGGATTGGAGCCTCTGGAGGCAACATCACAGCCCATCCTTTTAGCTACAGTGCCCTGCTTCCAAAAGGAATTTCACCAACTGACCCTCTCTGACCCCCTTTCCCACCTGCTGCCCCTCCCTGCACAACTCAGGCCTCGCCATCAAAACCTACCAGCTCTGGATCCTGAAGCCCACACAGCAGCCCTGGCATCACTGGGGAAAAGACAATGAAAGCTTAATAAAAATGGCAACACTTATGGAACCTGTGATTTCTGACCAAACTCCCAGATGCCCTGGCCTGAAGGGTCAGGAGGTTCCTGGAAACCCTCACTGCAGGCCTTGGTCGACCCGGTCAGACCATCCCCTCCCACCGCATGGCTCCCACCCTTCATCCCAAGTCCTGGGTGTGTGAGGCTGGAGACCACAGCCGCCAAGTGCAGAAGAACCTCAGGGCCCAGCAGCCAGTCCAGCACCCCAGCCCCTTCACTGCCGGGTTCATAGAAAATAAAACTATTTCAACGATATGTGACCAATAACTGTGGCCATCCAAGCCAAATTGGATTTCTTCCCACTGATGAGCTCAGGGCCCTTTTCATTCTGAGATGTGACTAACAAATCTGTAGAACAATTCCCCCAGCATCTCATCTTGGGATCTTGCTGCAAGTTCAAGCTTGGGGGCAAGGGAGGTGGAGGAAGCAGGCAATCTGTGCCCGGGGCAGCACAAGTGGCCCAGGGACTTCAGGTTGGAACCTGCCTGGACACTGGCCTGCTGTGTGACCTAGAACATGTCCCTTCACATCTCTGGATAGGTAGTGTCTTCACTTGCCAGATGGGGAGTGGGAAGAGATGCTCTCTAAATCCTCTGCCTCTGATTCTCTGTCACCAAACAGTTGGAGGAAGCAGAGCAAAGGGAGCCGGATGCTGGGAAAAACTCCCCTTCACCTCTCTGCAGAATCACTGGTGGGGGCAGCATGCAGGGGTCCTGCTGTCTTTGGAGGGGACATGCACAGGAGCCAGGACAAGTGGCAGGAATGGCTGAATAGCCAATAACCATGTGCTGGGTGCCATCAGTTTGCTGGGACACAGCAGGTGGTCACCGGCCAGTTCCTAGCTCTGTGGAAGGCTTGGGAGACTGTGATTCCCCCCACAGCCCCAGCATGCCCAGACCACAATCTGTGGGTCCAGGCATGTTGTAAAACTCTTCCTTGCCCCGTACCATCCAAAGAGAAGCTGGAGAATACATGGGAAGCTAAATGTGCTCAAACCTGCTGGAGGGCCACCATGAGGGGCTCCAGATGGAGCTCTGGGAGAGGGCTGTACCCTCAGCCTCACGGCCTAAGAAGGAGGAGAGGACCTTAGGGCAAATCTCTCTCCCTCTGAGAACTTTGGGCTCCCCCATACCCTGCTGCCTGGGCCTGTGAAGGGCTGAGGAGGCCAGCAGCAGAGGAAAGGAGCTCAGTGAGGAGATGGTGGAGGCTGCCCTTGTGTTCCTGAGCGAGAGCCCTTTCTCTTCCCATCCTCAGTCCTCCTGCGGGGGCGGGGAGCAGTGGGACTGCATCGTGTTGCATCCATGCAGCAACTTACAGCTTGCCAATCATTTTTGCATAGGTTTCTCCTCCTAGGAATTATTTCCACTTTGCAGACATGAAAACCAAGACTAAGGAAGTGAAGGGACTTACTTGAATCTGATTTCTGATAAGCTGAGTACCCTTCTCACTGTGGAGGATTTTATTTGAGTCTTATGTATTTCAATATCTCAGGGTCCTCAAGTCAGTCCTCCCAACCCCTACTTGGGGGGGCGGTGCCATGCATGTACACACACACATAGCATCTGCCCTTCTAGTCACAGCTTAGTTATAGCACTGGCTGGACTATGGGTTCCAGGGAAGGGAGGAGGGTGGAACTGGATTGACCCAGGTCCCCATCAGGTAAGTGGCTCCAGGGAAGGCTTCTTGGCTCCCCTGCTGAGTGACAGCTCAGGCATGGATAGTGGGAAACAGGTGTCTGTCCAGGAGGTGGGCCTAGTACTCCTCAGCCCCTGGAGCCAGCACAGAGCCTCCTGCTCTGGGGCCGGGGGAGTCTGACACTGGCCTCAGCCTCACCACTCCCTCCACAATGATGCAGCTGCCTACAGAGACAGGGGTTGAGGGTTTCTGCTCAGCTGCTGGGGCAGAGGACAGGGGATGGAGAAGGAACTCTCAAACACTGCCCTCCTCCAACTCTGCTGCCTTTCTCATAAAATGCTTGGGAGTCTCAGGGCTGCAGGAACTAAGAACTGTTGCTCCCAGCCACAGAGACCAGGAAAGACCCAGCGAAGCTACTTGGGCTCAAAAATCCCAGACCCCTTCTTTCACATTCCCACCCTGCTCAATGGTGGAGTGCTATCCAAAGTCTCATGGGCATGCTTCTTCCCACATACCAGTTTTTCCATGATAATGGAGCTCTGTCTCCTATTTGAACTTGGGCAAGTCTTTCCTTCACCTGGGCCTCAGTTTGCCCTTCTGTCAAATGGGAGGGCTGGACTCGAGCTTTCAGATACCTCCTAGTTCTTTCATTTGAAGTCCCTAGAGAGCCAGGACACAAGAGTGTAACACAGGAGAGAGGATGAAGTAATTTAGGGCTGGGGAGCCTGTTGAGAAGGTCAAAGCGTTATAGATTCCCTGGGTCCTGCCTGAGGCAGCAGCCTCCATCTGCTTTCAGCAGGTTCCAATCCATGCAACTGCCAGAAGCCAGAGACACCCCAGGACAAGAGGGTCCTGCAGAATGGGATGAGGGTGGGGCAGGCAGGGAGAGAACACCATTCAGGAGTCAGTTTCTCGACCCAACCTGAGCGAAGGGTATTCTGGGCCCCTCATTACTCCAGGACTGGAGAACCAGCTGGAGGAGGTGAAGGCTGGGAATGCTTGAAAGTAGTTCTGCAGAGGGAGAAATAAGCTGCTTAAGTTACTTAGTCTTTGGGGCTGGTGACAGCAGGAATTATGCAAATTGATTCCTATTCAAGTGCTGTCCCAGGCAAGGTGGTGGCAGGGAAGGCAGAAGCCTCCTCTCCCGGAAGCAGTCACCTCCAAGTGCACTTCGTGAGCATCAGAGCAACTTCTGAGCAGGGTAGCAGCGCACCCACCCCGTTCCCCCAGACCTGGGCTCAGCTGCCCATTCTCCATGTCCCCTCAGGATGGGAGGACATCCAAAACTCTCTAATCCAGAGCCAAAGCTCCCCCTCCCCATGCTCCTCCAATCCAGGGCACTGCACTGCTGAGCAGGGCAGCTCCTCAGCTTTTCCTGGGATGGGGGACAATAAAAGGACCCTTCCCTTTCTCTGTATTAGGGATCAGGCCCTGTCAAATAAAACCCCTGATGTCAGAGTTCTTCAACCCCCTCCCCAGTTCATACATTTACCAATTCATTCACTCTCACTTCACTTGTTGGTGCTTGCTATATAAAATAAAACAAAAACTTCAAAGTTTTGCAATAAGCAATGGAACATATTCCTAGAAATGTTTCTTTTTTTTTTTTTCTTGAGACGGAGTTTTGCTCTTACTACCCAGTCTGGAGTGCAATGGCGCGATCTCGGCTCACCGCAACCTCCGCCTCCTGGGTTCAGGCAATTCTCCTGCCTCAGCTTTTTGAGGAGCTGGGATTACAGGCATGCGCCACCATGCCCAGCTAATTTTTTGTATTTTTAGTAGAGACGGGGTTTCACCATGTTGACCAGGATGGTTTCAATCTCTTGACCTCGTGATCCACCCGCCTTGGCCTCCCAAAGTGCTGGGATTACAGGCTTGAGCCACTGCACCCGGCCTCCTAGAAATGTTTCTAAATCATAACCTGAGAGAATGTCCATCTACCTAGAGTGAAAATGACTAGGGCCATGATTTAATGTGTTTTTTTTTTTTCAATAATTCCCTTTGGTTTTTCTCTGATAATTCCTTTCTTTCCTGAGCCGCTTTAGAACAACACGTGCAGGATTGCCTCTGTAACTCTTTATTCCTGTCCCGGAGATACTAACCACAAAATCTAGTATGCACTGGCTTTTTCCAGTGTGGAAGCTTTCCCCTCAGCCTCCCATAGATCACTGGAAAGGACCCAAGGCCTCGGTTCTAACACCTGGCCTGGAACTTACTGATGTGTGGTTTGGCTTGTCCCTTAGTCTCTGTGAGTTTGCTGCACGCTCATCTGTCAAAGGTGGAACTGGACTTGGTTGAGCTGAGGTCCATATAGACTTAGCCCCTTCATGTCCTCGTTATGTCACCTGTACATCAACTTAACAGAGGACTTCCCTGCAAAATGTCCTCTTCTTCCTACAACAGGCTGTTTCTGTATAGGCATGCTCCATGCTGAGCACTTCTTTCTGGGGGAAGATGGCAGAGGCCATTTTACTACGGAGACAAAGTGATCTGGAGAGTCACCTTGCCCCTAAAGACGGAATGGTAGGATCCAGCCACCCAGCGTGCAGTGAATTGAAGCAAGGATCTCGGCACACGGGGAGGTGGGGAGGCTCCCCGCAACCTGGGGCACCTGCTGTTTCTCCAGACTGCGGCGCATGCTCTTAGCTCATCCCCTTACCTGGCTCTCACCATACTCCTGGCTTTAGTCACCACCTCGCTCTCACTCCAGCCTCAGGTAGCCACCAGCAGGGCCTGGCAACATACACTGGTTTGGTTTATTTTAATTTTGGCTGTAGGTGAAATCCCTAAGGGCTCTGCCATGCACTCCAGCCTTGTGACCCTTGCCTTCCAGGAACCATGCAAGAAGAACAGCCACCAGAGGTCCTTAAAACAGCAGGAAGGGTGGGCCTGTCCCCCTTTTGTGTGTCCACCTATCTGCCAAGGAGCATATGGGCCTTGTTTCTCCAAGTCCACTGGAGGGTCTAGAAGAGGGAGTCAGAGGCATGTCCTGGTGGAGTGGGAAGAAAGGCAGAAAGCCTTTCTGACAACTATGGAATACCCTTAGCCAAGGCCCACTGGGCCCAGCATGAAGCAAAGGATGTGTAGTTTGCACAGATGGTTTTGTGATACTGCTTCTCAACAGCCCCAGCGGGTGGGAACTAGCAACAGCACACTTCTTGCCTCATCAGCTGCCCTGAGATGGAAAACTCAGTGGATAGAGGACCCTGATTCTGATGAATGAAGCATGTGGTCCCAATGCTGGAGCTCCTCTGGCAGGTTCTAAAAGCACAATACTGAGCAGCAGTGCCCTGCTGGACAGTACTGGCGGGGACTTAGTGAGCGCTACTCACAGATCCACACCTGATCCTATTGGGTCGAGTCAGGCTGGGTTTGGTCTGCACGGCAGCATCTGTGTTCTTTGAGTTCACATCACGAATGTGGTGACTCCCCAGATACCATCTCAGGCTTAAGCTAGCACATCCTATTTTTTTTCTTCTATGATATCCAAATTGGACTGACCTCACTTCAAATCCACTGTCCCATTTTGTCATCCTATCTTACCTTGGGGAAATTGGGGACTGAGAGCCAGACCAATTCTGCTGAAATTCTTGCATAGAACAAACCTGTGCTCATTTTTAAGTGGCATGGGAGAGGCCCCCAAAGATAGTAAAGCCCAGTCTGTGTCTTCACAGTGCTGATATGGCATGTCTGTGTGTATAAAAGCATGATATAGATTTATATATGTTGTTATCGCCAATGTGTTGAAGGCCAATATAACTGGTGGACAGGGTGGGAGACAGATAATGGAAGTCTTTTTGGTGACTATTAAAGCAAATCATATATAAATAAATATATAGTTTTTCTTTCACTGCTTTCCTATTTCTGCACCAATGCCTTGATAGTATCCACAACTAGAAAGAGAAAATGGGAAAGATAAACTGTGTTTAAAAAGTGCAGAGTCTAATGCTGGAACTCTAACTTTAAAAGATTAAGGTTTTTCCTCTGTCATTTTCTGAGAATCCCTAGTCTGAAAATATGAAAGAATGGGTCTTGAACTTGCTGTACCTTAGAAACAGCTGTGGAGACTATAGGAGCTACATACTGGTCTCCAACCCAAGGAGATTTAGTTGGTGTGGGCCCTAGAGTCTGCCTTTTTATAATATAAGCACCACAGGTGATTTTAGTACATGACGGCTGTAGATCACACTTAAAAAAACAGTGTTCTGTCACACTGCATCAAAACTAAAAATCCATTTAAGACCCTTAAGTCAAAGAGTATGTCATTCCATCAACATTGACATAAAACTTTCAAAATGCTTTTTGGGAAAAGTTCTTTTGGAGACAAGGAGGAAAGTGTGGGACTTTATATTCAAACTCAGTATTAGTCTGGCCATAGTGAAACACAACCCTGAACAGAACCCAACAGCGCTTGATTCCAGGCTGATGTCCACAGAAGCATTTAGACTCACCCTGGGCCACAAGGGAATCAGCTGCCCCAGGAGGAAGAGCCCACCAAAGTTCTGCTCAGCTTTATCACTGGGAATTAATTGGGCTTCAAATAAGTATCAGGGGCAGGCAGGCTGCAGTGACCACAGCACTCGTTGGGCAAACCCTGATGTTGCTTAGGTCTGGAAGATGCCGGACTTGAGGTCACAGCCAGTCTGACAGCAGCAGCTGCAGCAGCTGTGGGAATGATGCATCACCCCTCCCCATACTCCAGGCAGTGCAGCCTACAGAGATATTCATTTTGCTTGGGGGAAATAGAGGAAAGTAAGCCAGAGGCTTTACCTCAGAACCCAGAGAACAATTCCTGATCGTCCCCCAAGTCCAAGAGGGCTGGGGACCTGGGCATCAGTAAGGATTGCAGTGTACCTCGGCCTAGGGTTCCCTGTAGGACAAAAATGGCTGTAGTGACCACTGGCACAGGGAACTGATCAGCCCACTGTGAATCCCTGGAAGGCCCTCTGAAGGACAGGTACAAACAAGACCTGACTGCAAAGGCTGGAATAAATACCTTGTCCTTCAATGCCCAGATATTGACAAATATCAACAGTATCAAGAACACCAAAGTCAATATGACCTCAGCAAATCGACCAGATGAGCCACCACTGACCAACCCTGGGGGATGGAGACATGTAACTTCTCAGGACACTTAGAGTAACTATTTTGAGAAAGCTCAATGAACTTCAAGAAAACAGAAACAATTCAAACTAATCAGAAAAATCTAACAAGGATACTGAGGTAATAGAAAATGGCAAACTAATCCTGGAGTGCAAATGCCTTAGTCAGTCTCAGGAGAATTGATTAAGAAGATTTAGCATTAAAACAAGCTATTTCAAATACAGTCAGAGGAAAAAAAAGAAAAGAATAATGAGAAGGAACACTAGAACGCTTAAGAGATCTAAAGAGGGCGTCAAAAGAGAACATCGAAGATTCATGGGCCTTAAATAGGGGGTTGAGAAGGAGCACAGAGTAGAAAGCTTCTTCAGAGAAATAATAGTAATAACGGAAAACTTTCGAAACCAGAGAAAGATGTAATATTCAGGCACATTGTGGAAGACAGTGTGGCGACGCCTCAAGGATCTAGAACCAGAAATACCATTTGACCCAGCAATCCCATGATTGGGTACATACTGAAATGATCATAAAACATTCCATTATAAAGACACATGCACACCTATGTTTGCTGCAGCACTGCTTACAATAGCAAAGACTTGGAACCAAACCAAATGCCCACCAAAGATAGACTGGATAATGTGGCACATATACACCATGGAATACTATGCAGCCATCAAAAAA
>CM052655.1:21190403-21211758 GCA_028533165.1 Leontopithecus rosalia | reverse complement strand
ACTGGACTGGGAAAATGTGGCACATATACACCATGGAATATTATGCAGCAATCAAAAATGATGAGTTCGTGTCCTTTGTAGGGACATGGATGAATCTGGAGAACATCATTCTCAGCAAATTGACACAAGAACAGAAAAGGAAACACCGTATATACTCACTCATAGGTGGGTGATGAACAATGAGAACACATGGACACAGAGAAGGGAGTACCACACACTGAGGTCTATTGGGGGAAATAGGGGAGGGACAGCGTGGGGGGGGAGTGGGGGAGGAATGGCATGGGGAGAAATGCCAAATATGGGTGAAGGGGAGGAGGCAGCAAAACACACTGCCACGTGTGTACTTATACAACTATCTTGCATGTTCTGCACATGTACCCCAAAACCTAAAATGCAATAAAAATTTTTTTTAAAAAAAGAACTTTTATTTTGATAAACTGTAAATTTGTTGAAGCCTGCCACATTTAGCATTCCCACCCCAAATTCTTTTCCAGTGAAAAAATTAAAAGCTGATATAAAAAAATTTAATTAACCTATTTTGTATCTGTAGGCTGACTTCAACCCTGTAACGTAACCCATTAAAATGAATTTGCTAGATGACTGAATAACAATAGTCCTTTGGTATGAGATAATGACTTGGTTTATGGCCTTAATATGCTACTTAATTACTTAAGACATGTATTCATAGAATGATAAATGTACAAAGTAACCTATAAGCATGAAATACTTTTGCTTTCAATGGTTTCATGTAAAGAAAAAAACTTGAACACAGTAATACTCAAAGACACAAGTGAACAACAAACACTGGGAAGGGTGGGCGGGAGCCTGGCCTCCAAATTCCTTCTTTTTAAAAAAATTATTTCAGCTGGGCCGAGCGTGGTGGCTCATGCCTGTAATCCCAGCACTTTGGGAGGCCGAGGCGGGTGGATCACGAGGTCAAGAGATCGAGACCATCCCGGTCAACAAGGTGAAGCCCCGTCTCTACTAAAAATACAAAAATTAGCTGGGCGTGGTGGTGCATGCGTGTAATTCCAGCTACTCAGGAGGCTGAGGCAGAAGAATAGCCTGAACCCAGGAGGCGGAGGTTGTGGTGAGCCGAGATCGCACCATTGCACTCCAGTCTGGGTAACAAGAGCAAAACTCCATCTCAAAAAAAAAAAATTATTTCAGCTATTCAAACCTATTTGTATTTCTATAGATACGGTAGCTTCAACTTGTGAATTTCTTTTAACATTTCTTTTAAACTCACCAGTGTCTTAATTGAAAATGCACTTAATAGCTCAATCTTGGAGAAGTAATAACACTGGATATTCCAGTTCTTGAATACATGATTTCTCTGTTAATTTTTATCTTTACTTTCTGTCAGTAGTGCTTGTAGAGCTTAGTGTAGAAATTATACACACTATTAAAAAATTGATGCCTGAACATGGTATTACTTTGCTAATTTTTATTTTGAGACAGAGTTTTGCTCTTGTTGCCCAGGTAGAATGCAGTGATGTGATGCTGGCTCACTGCAACCTCTGCCTCCTGGGTTCAAAAGATCTCCTGCCTCAACCTCCTGAGTACCTGGGATTGCAGGCTTCCACCACCATGCCTGGCTAATTTTGTACTTTTAGCAGAGAGAGGATTTTGCCATATTGGCCAGGGTGGTCTGGAACTACTGACCTCAAGTGACCCACCCACGTTGGCCTCCCAAAATCCTGGGATTACAGGCATGAGCCTCTGCACACAGCCTGTTTTTATTATATTAATTGAATTGTGTTATTTAATTTGCAGTTCATTTGAATCAAACACTTCCCCATAAACCAATCTGGAATGACATTTTTTTAAAATTTGTATTTGAATTTATTAACTTCTTCCAATGAATTTTTGGTCTTTTTTCAAGAGAAATAATTATTCGTGGTTCTTTCTTCTTCTTCTTCTTTTTTTTTTTTTGAGACGGAGTTTCGCTCTTCTTACCCAGGCTGGAGTGCAATGGTGAGATTTCCACTCACCGCAACCTCCGCCTCCTGGGTTCAGGCAATTCTCCTGCCTCAGCCTCCTGAGTAGCTGGGATTGCAGGCAGCCGCCACCATGCCCAGCTAATTTTTTGTATCTTTAGTAGAGATGGGGTTTCACCATTTTGACCAGGATGATCTCGATCTCAGACTCGTGATCCACCTGCCTCAGCCTCCCAAATTGCTGGGATTACAGGTGTGAGCCACTGCACCAGGCCTCTTTTTTCTTCTAATTTTGTTGTCTGAATTTTCTTTCTTTAATGTGAGTAATATTGGCCTCATAAATCCAGTTGAAAATAGTTGCCTCCTTTAATTTCTAAAAAGGTGTGTGTAACTGTGTGTTTTATAAAATTCGTCAGCGAAGCCTTCTAGACCTTCTGTATTCTCTATGGGAAGATTTCAATCACAAATTCAATTTCTACAATTTATATATGGCTGGTCACATTTTCTGTTTCTTCTTATGTTTTCATGACTTTTCTCTCTCAAGGAAATTGTTCCTTTGGATGTCAAGTTTATTGGCGTAGAATTATTAATATTCCTTTTCTTGACCTGAAGGTCACAGTGGTCTGATGTTCTTTTATTCCTGATATTGTTACTTTGTATATTTTTGTCTTGATCAATTTAGCTAGGGTTTTATAAAATTTACTGATTATTTTCCCACACAACCAACTTTAGGATTTATCAATTTTATCTAAGTAATTGACTCCAGTTTCATTATTATTTCCTTCCTCTGCATGCTTTGGTTTAATTTGTTCATTTTTGTTTCTTACAGCAGAAGCTAAGTTACTAATTTGACATCTTCGTTTTTAATAGAGGTACTTAAAAATGTCAATTTTTCTCCATTATTTCAGCTGCATCCCATAGATTTTGACTTATTGTACTTTAATATCCTTCAGTTTAGAGGATTTCCTTATTTCTCTTGTGATTTCTTCTTTGACAACATTGTCATTTAGAGTTTTGATGTTTAATTTCCAAATACTTAGTATTTTTACAATCATGTATGTTAGTCTATTTGGGCTCTTGTAACAGAAAACCATAGTCTGTGTGGATTATAAACAAAAGAAATCTATTTCTCACAATTCCAGAGCCTGGGAAGTCCAAGGTCAAGACAATAGCAGAATGAGTGTGTGATTAAGGGTGTTTCCAGATTCACAGATGGTGTCTTTTCTTGGTGTACTTACATGGTGGAAGGGGCAAAGGAACTCAATGAAATTCATTTTATAAGAACACTAACCTAATTAATAAGGGATGTGCCCTCATGACTTAATCACCTCCTAAAGCCTCCACCTCCAAACACCAGCACATTAGGGATTAGGTTTCAATATATGAATTTAGAAAACGACAAACACATCCTGTCCACAGGATCACCTTATTGCTACAAATTTCTAATGCGTTTTCATATGGTCAGAAAATATGTCTTGTATGATGTCAGTATTTTCAACTGTATTGTTTGATGGCCTGAAATATAGTTTCTCTTGGTAAATGTATCATTCACACCTGAAACGATATTTTTTCATTGATGTTCATATGTATTTATATACATTAAAGTCTGTGTGGTCAACGCTTTTTGTTTTTCTAGTTCTTTGTTGGAATTTTCTTTTTTACCTTTTTTTTTGTTTTTTGCCTGAACCCAGGAGGCGGAGGTTGTGGTGAGCTGGGAATTTTCTAAAGTTTTTAAATTTATTGCTAAAGTTTTAACATATCTAATCATGCTCATAAAAATCTCCATTTCTCTCTGTAATTTTGTCCATTTTTTTTTTGTGAACTCTGAAGTTAAGCTATTGGGTGGATTTCTGATTGCATGTCTTTTTGTTGGATTGATTTATCTCTGGTAATACATTTCATTTGAAAATCTCTTCTCTACTGGTAGTAATATAACTGGTAGCAATATAATGCTTTCAACCCCCTTATGTTTACTGTTCACGTGACACTGCTTCTTCCCTCAGTTTTCATTTAACTTAGACCTATGTGTGCCGGCGTTAGTCTGTTTTCACACTGCTAATGTTGTAACCAAGCAAGCTGTAAAAAAAAGTTCCACACTCTGAGATAGAATCAGAAGTCCTTGAATGCTGGAGACCAAGAGACGGCTAACACTCAAAATTCTCTTGGCCCAGAGGAAGGGGCTTGATTCCTTTTTACACCTTGCTTAGATAAAGGGGGTAGTCACCCCCTCAGCATTTTATAAATCAAATTCAAAATAAAAATGATAGAAGATCCAGTCACAGACGCCATTGATTCTTTGATTTTTGTCTTTTGGATTACTCATTTTTCCTAATTATCCACACAAGTTGACTCAGCTGGGAACTTGACCATGAATGTAGTGCTTTCTTTTTTTTTTTTTGATGGGAGTTTCGCTCTTGTTACCCAGGCTAAAGTACAATGGCATGATCTCGGCTCACTGCAACCTCCACCTCCTGGATTCAAGTAATTCTCCTGCCTCAGCCTTCCGAGTAGCTGAGACTACAGGCACATGCCACCATGCCCAGCTAATTTTTGTATTTTTAGTAGAGATGGGGTTTCACCTTGTTGACCAGGATGGTCTCAATTTCCTGACCTCATGATCCACCCGCCTCGGCCTCCCAAAGTGCTGGGATTATAGGAGTGAGCCACTGCGCCCCACCCCACTCTAGTCTTAATCATGTAGAATCAAAATCAAAACACTCCATAACCCCTACTCCTTTCTCTCAAAATGATCAGATTATTAAAAAAAGAAAATGCATGTAATGAAGCTAACGGATACAGGTATTGTTTAGGCACCCCTCCAAATATAAAATTTTCAAAAACATTTTTCATACTTTGATGATCAATATAAAATCTGTGGTCTAAAGCCAGGCACAGTGGCTCACACCTACAATTCCAGCACTTTGGAAAGCTAAGGCAGGATGACTGCTTGAGCCCAGGACTTCAAGACCAGCCTGCACAAAGAGAGACCCCCATCTCTAAATAAATAAGGAAATAAATAAACTGTGGTCTAGGAAATAAATGGAAGGAAATAAACTAACAGAGTTGACAGTCAAATATATAAACATACACACATCCACAGTCTGCAAATGCCTCCTGTTTGCAGACTGTAAATGCACTATGTGATACTTTTCTGCTAAGTGCATTAGTCCTTACTCGACTTTCCTGCTTCCTGGAGTTCACAGACTGAAGCAGGCCTTGAATCTCCATTTTGTGTTCCACCACTTGTTTGTGTCGATCACTCAGAAGGTCCTGCAGCATCCTTTCCTTTTGCTGCAGACGCTGGCACAACTCCTCCGCTACCTCACTCCACCCTGGTCCAAGTCTGCAGAGCAATGTTGCACTAAGATCCTAATACAGAAGGGACACTGTAAATTTCTGGGGGAAAGAACTGCCTCTAGTAAATAGCAAAGGACTTAAAAGACTATCACAGAAGAAGGAGCCATGAGATTCTTGAAACTAAGTATCCTGTTTTATTCATTTTTGTTTTACCAGGCCCGGAACACAGAAGTCTCTAAATATATGTCCCAGGAATGAATACTAAACAATAGAGAAAACTCTCTCTAGTGGCCACTTATGTTAACTACTGTTTTCTGAAATAAGTCTTTTTTTTTTTTTGAGACGAAGTTTCGCTCTTGTTACCCAGGCTGGAGTGCAATGGCACGATCTCAGCTCACCGCAACCTCCGCCTCCTGGGTTCAGGCAATTCTCCTGCATCAGCCTCCTGAGTAGCTGGGATTACAGGCACGCACCCCCGCGCCCAGCTAATTTTTTGTATTTTTAATAGAGATGGGGCTTCACCATGTTGACCAGAATGGTCTCAATCTCTTGAACTCGTGATCCACTCGTCTTGGCCTACCAAAGTGCTGGGATTACAGGCTTGAGCCACTGTGACCGGCCTGAAATAAGTCTTTATCCTATTTGTTCAGGGCATGGAACAATTAACGTTAGAGGAGGATAAATGGACACTCAGTTCATTTACTTATTTTCTCCCCAATGTAACCTGAGAGGGAAGCACAAAACGATAAGCGGAAAGGAATACTAAACACTGTATTTGCTATCATAGCGATGGCTTCTATTTCCGTACTACCCAAAGGTACATGGTGAAGGACACGGAGGAGCCATACTGCCCAGGTTACTGGATCTGCAACTTATCAGCTATGTTAGCTTGGACAGGGTACTTAGCTTCAGAAGTCTGTCTCCTCCTCCATAAAACAGGGATAATAGTATGTGCCTCATGGATCCTGGCAATGCTTCAGTAAAAGTAAGAGACAGCCAGAGAGGAGAGAGAAAATGTGTATTTACGTATGAACAAGAATTGGAAATAAATCAGAAGTATGTGAACAGAAACCAATATTCACTGGCTCGCCTCACAAAGTTCCTATTGCAAAAGAAAGTAGAAATGCTAAAGTCTCTCACTTTCTAAACTACAAGGATGGAACTAATGGCTGCTATTTTTGGTTTTCTCCTCGTATACAAAGCAGAATCCCCGGTTTTCAGAAAACGATGGAACGGGGTCCTGCTTCAGGCTTAGAATACAAGCGGGAGAGGAACACGAAGTCAGAGGTAGGTTTTGCTCCTACCTGCACAGTAGCTTCATTGGCGGAGTCCCAGGCGCTGACGGCGTCAGTGACAGTCGGAGGCATCTACGGTGCGTGGGCGGCGTCCCAGGCGCGGATAGCACCCGCAGAGCGGTCGGCACATCGGAAGTGTAGGCGGCGCAGTAGGCTCCTTGGGGGCGGCAGCGGCGCGGTCAGCGGGCCAGCAGCGTCCGAGGCGCTGACAGAGTCAGTAACGTCGGCGGCGCGGTGGCCTCCGCGACGTCAGCGAGGCAACAGCAGCGTCCCATGCGCTAATGGTGTGGGCAGCGTCTACGGTGTCTGCGTCTCCACGGCGGCGTCCGGAACACTTCGGTGGCGTCCCAGGCTCGGATGCCATCGGCGGCGCAGTAGGCTCTTCCGGGGCGGCCATGGCGCGGTTAGTGGGTTGGCTGCGCGATCCGCGCCAGCGGCGTCCAGAGGGTCTGTGGCGTCGACAGCGCGGAGCATCACTGACGTCACGGCGCGACGGCGGCGTCTATGGTGCGTCGACGGCGTCCCAGGCGCGGATGGCATCGGCGGCGCAGTCGGTGCATCGGGAATGTCGGCGGTGCGGTAAGCTGGTCGGGGGCATCCACGGCACAGTCAGCGGTTAGGCGGCTTCCCAGACGCTCACAGGGTCAGTGGCGTCGGTGGCGCGGTAGGCTAGTCGGGGACATCTGCGGCGCGGTCATCGGTTTGGCGGCGAGGTCCTAGGTGCTGACGGCGTCCGCGGGGTCTGCGGTGCGATGGCGGCGTCCGAGGCACGGTCAGCGCGGAGGGGGCGTTCGCGCCGCCGTCTGCGTAGTGGGCGTCTGTGGTGTGTTGGGGATGTCCGCGGCACAGTCGGCCCCTCTGCGACATGACGGCGACGTCCGAGGCACTGCGGCGGTGTCCCAGGCACGGATGGAATCGGGAGTGCAGTTGGCGCGTCGGGATTGTAGGTGGCGCGGTAGGCTCGTCGGGGGCGGCCGCAGACTGGTCAGCGGGTCGGTGGCGTCCCAGGGGCTGACAGCATCAATGGCGTCGGCGGCGCGGTCCGAGCGTCTGGGGGCCTCCGTGGCGCCGTCCCCTCGGCAGTGTCCAGAGTGTCTGCTGCGTCCGCGCGTCCGGGGCGTCCAGAGGGTCTGCGGGGCATAGCGTCGTTGGAGGCGCGGTCGGCGCGTTGGCGGTGACTGGGCATTAGCGTCACGGTAGGCGCGGGCCGGTGCGTCGGCGGCGGGGCGCAAAGTTAAGGTTTACCCGGGCAGCGTTTCCGAGGTGAGTGTAGCGGCGGGGCAGTACCCGGGATCTGCACTGAAAGTTTAAGGTTTAGTAGGGAGTCAAGGTTTAGAGGGAAGTCAACCCAGCCTTTCAGAGGAAAGGGCACCGTACCAAGCCGGGAGGGAGGTGAGTCTGGGACCCGAGGTGCATAGCTGAGGTGAGTCCGGGACCCGAGGTGCACAGCTGGGTCGATGTGCATGCCGGGGGCCTCCACAACTTTTGCTGTGCCAGTGGGGCGGGCGCGCCGGCCCGCCCCCGCCCCTGCCCCCGCCAGCGCTTAAGTTTCCTGCATTGGATTCCTCGCCTGCCGCTGCCGTCCGCAGCCCTGCTCTCGTGGGCTCTGGGGAAGAAACTCGCCTTCGGGTCTTCCTGGGGCATCCCAGGAGGTGGAGGGATGGAGCGGCTTTGGGGGCACATCCTCCTAGATCTGCTGGAGGACATTGACCCTTTGCCCCACCTTCGAGGCCAGAAATCGGTTCCCTCTGGGGACCTGAGGGCTGAGAGATCTCAAGCCCCAAATTTGCAAAGTTGGGGTGTTTATTGACCTCCGGGATTCTGCACCTGGCGCTGTCTCCAGCTTGGTGGGGGGCAAGCCAGGTGTGCCAGATCCAGGAAGCGCTAGGGGAGCGTTTTTAGCCGTCGCTGAATCGCCTCAGGACTAGCGGGGCAAGCCTCAAATTAACCGCAGCATTTCCAGTAGGTTGGATTGTGGTGCTGCTGTTTGCGCTCCAAAGAGTTGCTGTGGTTTCCCTGTGTCTGTCTGTCTTGGGAGCTTCTCAGATCATCTGGTTTGGCATCCTCTCACAGAAGAGTTAAGCAAGACTTTTGAAATGCTTTCCTCGATTTCCTTCTGTGTTTTTCTGGTAAAGCTGCTTTCAAAAGGAAGTCTTTTCTTGCAGTGCTATCTTTTCTTTGACTCCCAGTGCTTGACGAAGTTAAAGAAAAATAATCTGCTGTTAGTTTTTCATCTTTGTTCTGAGCTGATATGGGTTAGTAGCTTTCTTTTGTTTTTAAATTTTATTGGTAAAATTTCACCTGTGAACCAGAAGCTCTTTTTTTCCCTTCTAGTTTTACGATTTCTGAGAACTTTGTATCAAAGAAATCTTAGAAAAGTTACTGAGGTCTACAGAAGCAGCTTACAATTTTAAATGTGCAGGTGGTCCTGGGACGGCGGATCACACCTGTAATCCCAGCACTTCCGGAAGCCAAGGTGAGCAGATCAGTTGAGCCCAGGAGTTCCAGACCAGCCTGGGCAACGTGGCAAAACCCTGTCTCTGCTGAAAAGACAAAAATCAGCTGTGTGTGGTGGTGTGTGCCTGTAGTCCTAGCTACCTGGCAGGCTGAGATGGGAGGATCACCAGAGCCTGGGAGGTTGAGATTACAGTGAGCCGTGGTCATGCCAGTGCACTCAGGCCTGGATGGCAGAGTGAGAGCCCGTCTCAAGAAAAGAAAAAGAAAATACAGGTAATGAATTTACACTAAGTAAATTTCACCACATATCAAGAAATAGAACATCACTAGATTGGTGTATAAATGTAGGAGTGGCATTGTTGGTTTTAGAGGTATGTGAATGACAAAACTTTAGTATCAGTTATTGTTGATCATTTTCACAAAGGGGTTATACCGCTTAGCAGGAAATATTCTGGTTACCCCACATCTTTGCTTATGCTTGTCAATTCAAAATTATTTTGCCATTCTAGTAGAGGTGCAGTAATGTATCAGTGTAGTTTCATTTTGCATTTTCCTGGTATTGAGATTATTTTTTATTGCCATTTATATGTCCTCTTTTGTGAAGTGCCTGTTCAATCTTCATATCCTGTTTTCATTGATATGCTTGTTTTTCTGTTGATTTGTAATACTTTATTCTGGATGTGTGTTTTTTCTAGGATATATATGTATTACATGTATTACATTTCTCTGTTTTTCAAACTGTAGCATGCCTTTTCACTCTTTTCATGGTGTTTTTACATGATGAAGATTCTCCAGTTTTTTTTTTTCTTTTTGAGTCAGGATATCATTCTGTTGTTCAGGCTGCAGTGCAGTGGCACAATCACAGCTCAGTGTAACCTCCACCTCCCAAGGTGCAAGAGATCCTCCTGCCTGAGCCCCCAAGTAGCTGGGACCTACAGGGGTGTATCCTATTATGCTCAGCTCTTTTTTGTATTTTTAGTAGAGATTGGGTTTTAACACGTTGCATAGGCTGGTCTGGAATTCTGAGTTCGAGTCCTTGATATAAGCTCTTGGAAATTAGAGATGTTGTTTCTTATTTGCTACTGTGTTCTCAGTACTTGACCTTGGCTAGTATGATACAGATATTGAAATAGTTGTTAAATGAATGAATGAACCACATTCATAAATTCTCCAAGTATCACAGCATTCACCATCTAATAAATAAAAGAGCTGTCTAGAGTAGAGTCTCAGTTAACCTACCATACAAGGAAATGTCAATGAAAATCAACCTTTGTATGTGTAGCTGCTAAGATTTGGGGGCTTTTGTTACTGCAGCATAAGCTAGTGAAGCTCAGTGAGATGGCAGATAGAATACACACACACACACACACACGCACACATGCACATATATATATATATATATATATATATATATATATATATATATACACACACACAGACCAGATGGACTAGTAGATGAGATTCCAGTGATAGTTCATTCAGCATTAACTAAACACACCCACACTCTCTTAATTTCCTAACAGAAAGAATGGAATTCCTGTTCAATAAGATCTGCCTCAAAGAGTACTTTGTGAAAACTTCTCTGGGTATGCAAGTATTTAATCAGGACCTTTTCTTTTTCCTCCTGCAGGTTGGAGTGCAATGGTGCCATCGTAGCTCAGTGTAACATCTAACTCAAGGCTTGAGGAGTTCTCCTGCCTCAGTCTCCCAAGTAGCTGAGACTGCATGTGTGCACCACCATGCTTGGCTCATTTTTTATTTTCAGAGGCAGGGTCTTACTATGTTGCCCAGGCTGGTCAGGACTGTTCATTGCATACAACAGAAACCCAACCAACCCTAGTTCCCGCCACCTTTCAGTCTGCTCCTTTCTTAGTCTTCCGAGTTTCAACAAATGGCAGTTTCATCCTTCATGTTGCCCAAGCCCCAAATCTTAATGTTAACTTTGATTTCTCTCTTTTATGTCATAGCCCGTATGAAGGCCAATCATGTTCAGACCCAGGCGGAGGTTCCTGCTGACCCAGGCTCTCACCGGCACATTGTCTTTTACTGTCCTCCTGAGGGCGTCTGGAGCTTCAGAGCTGTGTGCTCTGGGCCTCCATGCTGGGGCACCACCGACTCTTGCTGTCCAGGGCTTCCAGTGGACTTTCTGAGGCACTGATGTAGAATCTTCCCCATTCAGCGCACCAAGAGCAGCCTCACACGGTGTGGGCTGACATGAAGAGCTGTCATATCCAACAGGTAAAAATCATGAGGCACTGCCAACTGGATGGGGTCAGAGAGTTCTCTCTCTATTGGGATTCAGATGAGAAGGGAAGATTCCATAGACCCTAAACACTGCAGCATGACCAGCGTGTGCCACCCACGAACTGTAGTGCATGGTCAGGTGGAAGTTATTTGACTTCAGGAGAGGACAGTGTTCTCTTCCGGCCTTTTTCTCAGTCCCTCTCCTCTCTCTTCCCCCTCACCTTCTAGTCTCCATCCCCATTTGTCTCTCTTTTCACCTGCTTTCTCCTCTTCAGCTTTCATGGTTCTCCCGTCCACCCACATTTCCCAGGCTAAGGCCCCTGCACTGTCCTGGGTTGGGAGATGTGTCTGGATTTAGGCGGTGCCCTCTAGATGTGTCCAGGATGGGGAAACATGGCTCAGCTGCCAGTATAATGGTTTCAGAGAGTGGCCACTTTTGAAGGCCTTACAATCTCCTAGTCTAGAATGGTGTAGGACTTAAAATTGATGGACCACTATGGAATTCTTGGTTCCTCAGGACTTTGTGGTGGATGCCATCTTTCACTGAGCATTCACAGGTGGCTGTTAGGTGCCAGGCCCTGCTCTGGGCTAGGGGCACCATAATGAGTAAACATCAGGTCGCTATCCCATGGAACCCACCACTGCAGGCATCGAGAGGGGGAGAAAGAAAGTGACATGGCCTGTTTGTGTCCTTCTCATATGGTCACCTGCCAGGTCCTGGGGGAGTGGGAGCCAGTGCAAGGAGAGAAGCCCAGTGAGAAAGGCAAAGGGACAATGTCAGACCCAGGGGCTAAGACCCCCACCTGCAGCTGGGTAGCTTCTGGAGTGGACGAGGAGCAGCAGGAAAGGTCGTGGCCTGGTGTTCAGGGATTCACTGTCCCATCTCATTCCTGTGGATGTCAGAACTTGTCCAAAGGGAAGACTCAGTGTCTTTAGCAACAGCAGGCCAGAGACAGAAAGTGTCCCAGAGAAGCAGGAAGGATTGTACGTCATGGACACAGTGTACGGTTTTATAGTAGTGCGTCTCTCTCTCTCAACTAGTTAGCGTGTTCCTGTTAATGGAAAATATCGGTGATGTAAGTTCCCCTGGATCTCCTCATCTTCATGTAATTTTGTCTGTTCCCCCATCCCTCCCTTGTTTTCTTCTTTTCCTTCCTTCCTGAGTTTTCTGATGAGGGAACTATGAGGCTAAAATCCAGGAATGGCCTGGGAATGCTTTTTTCTCTAGAGCTCAGGCTATTTTTCTGAGTTCACTACATGTATTGAAAGAGTTTGTATTCTTATTCTTGGAGGACTGAGGGCCCTTTTACTATGCTGGCTGTCAGCCAGGAGACACACTGACTTCAGATGCCACCTGCTTTCCTCCTTACCTGTCTTTTCCATCTTTCAACCAATCACAACTCATGGAGTCCTTCTCAGGCTTCTCCCTTCTCTGACTTCATCTTCTCCAACCCGTCACAGAAAGCTCTGTCACCTATGGGGTGATGTGATTCGATCCACTTCATGCAGGTAACCTCACCATTTTCAAGTCATGTAACTGTCATGTAACAACGTAATCATAGGAATGGTATTTCATCACCTTAACAGGCTTCAGAGACAAGGGTATGGCATGTTTGGGGACCATTTCAGAAATTCCGTCTACCACAGTTGGACACTCATATTCCCTCATCTGCAAAATTACATGCATCCTCACCTCTAAAGCTTCCAGATTTCATGTCATTAAATCAGTAGTTCAACATGAAAAATGTCACATAGACCACATCAGATCCAAAGTTTACAATCTCATCTAAAACATCCATACCAGGTGTGGATGAGGCTTCTGAGGGTGTCCATTAAGTACAGATCCTTGACATAATTCCCTTCCCTCTGTCGACCTGTGAAACTGAACACACTGCTTATCTGCTCCTAATGTGGAATGGCGGGACAGACACAGAATAACAATTAGTGATTCTAGTTCAAAAAGGAGCATGGAAGGGAGAAGGAAGTCACTGACCCAAAATTGTTTGGAAATGGAGCTGGGCAAAATCCAGCAGGAGGTTCTTAAGTAGGATCCACAGCCTGGGACTGACCCTGCATCCTGTGGGACTTAGCCTCTGGGATCTTTGCTCTGCATTTCTTGAAACCATTATTCTCTATCTTGTTTTTTCCCCCACTCCTGTGGTTCTTTTCCTTTCTCCTCATTGCAGCACCCTCTGCTTAATCCTTGGTCCGTCATCCCCAGCAGAATCGGTCAGATATTGCCCATGTCTCGGTCCTGACCGTCTCCATGAGGGGCTGTCCTTGTGAGCCTGTGCTCCTCTGGGACCATCTTCACTTGTTCATTTCATTGAACAGGTTACTTGTGATAAAAGCCACTAATTGTAAATGTAGAATTTAATAATTTTAGTAGATATGTAGAATTTTGTAGCCGTCGCCTCAGTCCCCACTTAGAATACATTTCTTACCTCCCCAGGTTCCCCAGAGCCTCTCTGCAGTCATTTTCCAATCCCTGGTCATCACGATGGAGCCTGAACAAAGTTAAAATTTGGAAAACAGCACATTACATTTCAGCTTTTATTAGATTGGAATTTTATATAATTGACCATTGTCTTGTGTAAACTAGAGGAGTTATTTCATTCTAAGGACTTTGGGGGAACTTAGTAGTAGTCCTGTTTATTGCTCTCCTTGAATTGGTTCATCTGTGCTGGTGACACATAGTTGCTATCAAACCTTGTCTGGTGAGCACAAGTGAAAGAGCTAAAAAAAAAATGAAAACCTATTAGAAATGTAGATGATGAATTTGCAGATAATGTTATGCGGAGTTAAGTTTGTTTTTGAGCTGGAGTTTCACTCTTGTTGCGCAGGTTGGAGTACAAGGGCGTGATCTTGGCTCACTGCAAGCTCTCCTTCCTGGGTTCAAGCAATTTTCCCGCCTCAACCTCCTGAGTAGCTTGGATTACGGGCATGCACCACCACGCCAAGCTAATTTTGTATTTTTAGTAGAGATGGGGTTTCTCCATGTTGGTCAGGCTGGTCTTGAACTCCCGACCTCAGGTGATCTGCCCTCCTCGGCCTCTCAGAGTGTTGGGATTCCAGGTGTGAGCCATCATGCTGGAGTGCTGTGGTGCTATCTCAGCTCACTGCAAATTCTACCTCTAGGGTTCAAGTGATTCTTGTGCCTCAGCCTTTTAAATTGCTAGGATTACATGCCTGGCTAATTTTGTATTGTTAGTAGAGATGGGGTTTCTCCATGTTGCTCAGGCTGGTCTCGAACTCCCAACCTCAGGTGATCCACCCACCTTAGCCTCCCAGTGTGCTGGGATTACATGCATGAGCCACCACACCTGGCTGGGAGTTAAGTATTTTACCATCTTTTTTTCTTTCAGAAATTGTGTTGGTAACATTGAAGACACTTCTCACCTTCCTGAAATGCCCTTCATTATCTTCTTCAAGTTGCAAGGGCTCTGAAACAGCCCTTGCAGTGCTCCCACAAAGGTAAGTATAACATTTTTCTGTAGTCCTTTGCTTTTTTTTTCTCTTTTGTGCCTGTAGGAATTAGCATACATGTATGTGAAAATATAAAAAGAGTACAGATAGGCACCTGTAACTAGTTTTCTGTTGATACCTTTTAATGCATTATAACAAGTTAGTGGTCTGAAACCACAGAACTCAGGAATGACTGGGTTCTCTGATCAGGGTCTTAGGAGGCTGACATCCGGTTATGGGCTGCCTGTGTTTTTCATCTAGAGCTCAGGCTACTCTTCCAAGTTCACTACAGATGTATTGGCAGAATTCCTCTTCCTGTGGGTGGAGGACTGAGATCCCTTTTTCAGTCCTCCTGGCTGTCAGCCTGGAGATACCCTGACTCCAGAGGCCACCTACATTCTCTCTCATTTTCCCCATATTCCAACCAACAACAGCTCCTGGAATTCTCCTCCAGCTCCCGTCCTCTCTCTGACCTTGTCTTCTCCTACCTGCTAGAGAAATCTCTGACACTTAGGGAGTGATGTGGTTTGATCCGGCTCACTCAGGAAAGCTCAGCATTTGTATTAGTCTGTTCTTGCAGTGTTTTTTGTTTTGTTTTGTTTTGTTTTGTTTTTCGTGTATTTTTTGAGATGGAGTTTCACTCTTGTTACCCAGGCTGGAGTGTAATGGCACGATCTCGGCTCACTGCAACCTCCGCCTCCTGGGTTCAAGCAGTTCTCCTGCCTCAGCCTCCCGAGTAGCTGGGACTACAGGCATGCGCCACCGTGTCCAGCTAAGTTTTTTGTATTTTTAGTAGAGATGGGGTTTCACCATGTTGACCAGGATGGTCTCGATCTCTTGACCTCGTGATCCACCCACCTCGGCCTCCCAATGTGCTGGGATTATAGGCATGAGCCAACAAGCCTGGCCCTCTTGCAATGTTATAATTGACATGGGTGATTTATAAAGAAAGTTTAATCCGATCATGGTTCTGTGGGCTCTTCAGGCTTCTGCTTCTGGGGAGGCCTCAGGAACTTAGAATCATGGTGGAATTGGAAGCAGACACGGTCTTCACATGGCTGGCAGGTGAGAGAGAGTGAGAGAAAGGGGAAGTGCTACATATTTTTAAACAACTAGATCTCATGGAAACTCTTTCAGGCGATGGCACTTGGGGGATGGTTCAGAGCCATTAGAAACCATCCCCATGATCCAATGACCTTTCTCTAGGGCACCCCTCTAACACTTAGGATTATAATTCAACATGAGATTTGGATGGGGACACAGAGCCAAACCATATCACTCTTTAAAGTCCGATGACTGCCATTAACAGCGTAATTACAGGAATGTCTCACCAGCTTAACAGGTTCAAGAGATAAGGGTACAGCATGTTTGGAGACCATTTTAGAAATTCCACCTATCACAGGTCAACTTCTGTTCCCCAGACATTCATATTCCTCAGAGATGCAAAATAGATTCACCCTCTCACCTAAGGTTTCCAAGTTTCATGTCATGAATGTGTTAGTTCAAAGTGAAAAATGTAATGTAGCTCTAATCTGATCAAAAGTTTAAAATCTCATTTAAGTAATCCACACCAAGTGCAAATGAGGCTTCTGAGGGTGTCCTCTAAGTACAGATTCTTTTTTGTTTTTGAGAATGAGTCTTGGTCTGTCCCTCATGCTGAAGCGCAGTGGTGTGATCTTGGCTTCCTGCAACTTCTGCCTCCTGGGTTCAAGCAATTCTCCTGCCTCAGCCTCTTGAGTAGCTGAGATTACAGGCATGCACCACTGGATTCAGCTAATTGTTTTGTATTTTTAGTAGAGGTGGGGTTTTGCCCTGTTGGCCAGGCTAGTCTGAAACTCCTGACCTTAAGGGATCTATCCCCTTCAGCCTCCCAAAGTGTTAGGATTATGGGCATGAGCCACCATGCCCAGCCAAAGTACAGATCCTTGATATAATTCCCTTACCTCTGTTGACCTGTGAAACTGAACAAACAGCTTGTTTGTCCTCAGTGTGCAACAGTGGGACCGTCACAGAATAACGATGCTAGTGATTCTTGTTCAAAAAGAGGGAAAGTGGAGGGAACAAAGTCCCTGATCCAAAACCATTTTGAAATGGGGCTGAGCAAAGTCCAGCAGGAATGTCTTGATTGGCTCCTCAGCCTGGAACTAACCCTCTGTGACGGGGCTTTGCCTCTGGGCTCTGCAGTTTTTTCTATCATTATTGAACACATTTTGTTTTCCTTCTTCCCCCACTCTTTTGCTTCTTCCCCTTTCCCCTCATGGCAGCATCCTCCACTTAATCCTTGTTGAATTATCCCCAGCAGAATTGGTCAGATATTGCCTGTGTCATGGTCCTGACCATCTCCAGGAGGGGCTTCCCTTGTGAGCCCATGCTCCTCTTGACTGTCCTGATCTCTCACAGTCATGATTGTTTTCAGCTGACCTGGCTGGCTTAGGAGAAAACCTAAGACTATGGCATCCCAGAACCCATCTCTGCCCTCTATATCTCCAAGAGAGGAAGAAAATAACAGGGATCTTCTTGGAGAAATGGCCCACGGGAGAGCCTGGACTCTTCAGCAGTTACAGCAGAAGAAAGTTTCAGAGGAAGAATGGAGGAGCTGAGAGCCCAGGCCAGGAAAGCAAGGTTGTGTGAAACACTATTTAATCCTACGTGCTCCCTGCCCCAATCTAGCAGCTAGTGAATGACAGCTGACCGAGTATAAATGCCAGGACTATAGGACTGTGATAAAGGGTTTGTCCAAGGAAAGGAGCTTTTACCGTTTTTGTTTTCACACAGGAAATTGCTATTTTTAATCTAAAGTTTTCTGAAAGGCAGCAGTGAGCTTCTGGAGGGTGAGTTACCTGCTCTGCACAGGGAGGCTGAGGCCAAGGCTTGTGTGTGGGATCTGCTGCCACCAAGAGGTGAGGGTGCCTGGGAGAGTCTTAGTCTTTCTGGGCTTCAGGTTCCTCTTTTGTAAGGTGGGGACTTATTGAACCTCTCTGAGGTCCCTTCCTGCTCTGTTTCCTCTGAGTCTCCGAGGAATTGAGATTGTTTTCAGTGCTGCCTGAGACCGTCAGCTGAGGCCTGACTCTGTGTGTCTGTGTGTGGAGTCTACACCCTGAAATCCCAGAGCTGAGGAAAGAAAGAAAGTCAGCAGGTTTAGGGGATGAGAATAATACACAAAGGATAAGCCATTGATAGATGAAAACCAAAGAAGGGAGAATAAGGAAAAACTGGGACAGAAGCCTCAGGGGAAATGGGCAATGCCTGTGATCACTTAAATTCTCAGGGAGCAGCATGAGCTGAGCAGTGGGGACTGAGAGAGAAACTTACTCCACAGGAATCTCCTGCCTCTGGCCAGGGAGAGCCATAGGGTAGATCAGAGCTGGTTTGTAGTGAGGGGCAGCTTCAACTCCAGGAGGGGGAGGATGTGACCCTGAGCCCCCCTCCCTCAGACCCAGGAGCGTCAACTTCGGGGCCGCCGTAACAGTGGATGCTCTTCAAGTCAGTGTGGGTTAGAGGGAATAACCGTGCTTGGAGAAGGGTTGGAGGTGTTCATTCTTATATTGAACAGCTCTGTCCTAGGTCAGGTGCCAGAATAAGTGTCCCTCAATTGTACATGAAGCAGTGATACTTTACTATTCTTCTGTACCTTCAGTTGAGGGAAGTTTCTCATAAATATTTATTGAGTATTTAATTTTCTTTATACTGAGCTAAGCACTTGGGATTCAGGTATTTAATGTCTCCAAAGAAAAGCCAGTGAGTGGAAGAACAGAAACAGATCATTTCAACAAGATACTGAGGTGTTGTGGCAGTCTGGAGGCTGGGAGGGTATGTCAAAGGACATTGCTACTAATGACAAGGGGAAGCATAAGAGAACATTTTCAGATTGGCCAGGCCTGTTGGTTGATGCCTATAATCCCAGCACTTTGGGAGGCTGAGGCAGGTGGATCACAAGGTCAAGAGATCGGGACTATCCTGGTCAACAAGGCGAAACCCCATCTCTACTGAAAATACAAAAACATTAGCTTGGCATGGTGGTGCATGCCTGTAGTCCCAGCTACTTGGGAGGCTGAGGCAGGAGAATTGCTTGAACCTAGGAGGTGGAGGTTACCGTGAGCTGAGATCGTGCCATTGCACTCCAGTCTGGGTAACAACAGCGAAACTCCGTCTCAAAAAAAAAAAAATCAAATAAGGAATTTGCTTTCATAAGTAGTATTTTTCTATTTACATGAGAATTTAATCTCAAAAGAAATCATAAAAATAGTAAGTCCAGGGCATAAAACCAGAAACATAGCTCATATTTATTCTTCCTAAATGGAGCTATCAGTAAATTCTTCTTCATAAAATATACATTGTGGATATAAAAAGGCAAAAGTTGACCAGGTGCAGTGACTCATGCCAGCAGTCCCCGCACTTTGGGAGCCCGAGTCGGGTGGATCACGATGTCAGGATATCAAGACCATCTTGGCCAACATGCTGAAACCCTGTCTCTACTGAAAACGCAAACCTTAGCCAGGCGTGGTGGCACATGCCTGTTGTCCCAACTACTTGGGAGACTGAAGCAGGAGAATCACTTGAATCCAGGAGGCAGAGGTTGCAGTGAACCGAGATTGTACCACTGCATTTCAGCCTGGTGACAGAGCAAGACTCAAAAAAAAAAAAAAAAAAGACAAAAAGCAAATTCTTAGTGAAAATCGTAGGTGTTCCTTAGAAGAGAGAATTAAATATAGTTAAGGGAAAACCAAGTCTCATAATTCTCTTGTACATTCCAAAGTTCAAGGGAAATTCCAGGTAATAGAGGTTATTTCCCATGCTGTTAAAGCAAGGTTGCAGACACTAATGAATTTTGGACCCAATACTCTAGGAGGGCACTCCTCTGACCTGGAAAATGATACAGGAATGAAAACCTTTCCTGGGACTCATTCTGGTTATTCATCCAGGATCACATTCACTAAACAACGGAAATATGGCCAAATTCGTGATTTGCTAACCCTCTCCTCAGGTTTCTTACCTGACTCTTAGGATAACAGCATTACCTTGAAGAATATGATGAAGACATGCTGTCCAAATATGTGCACAGTTTTGAGAAAAATGCCTGATACAAATTGGTCAACAAACATTTACTGAATGATTCTATGAATATTTACTGAATGACATGGATCCTATGAATAATGGTGGAATAATTGTTGTGATTGCTTTTATTAGCAGTGCTCAAAACTCATCTCTGTGTGACTTTGCAAGTAAGCCACATAACTTTTTGAACCTGCAGTTTCATCAGTTTCAAAATGAAGGAACCTGACAGATTTTCATTCTGCCACAGAATGTGAGGCATTTCAGACACCAGAACATACATTTACTTAAAGCCTTTGATGTATCTCCCTGCAGTATCCCTACAAGTAGTTGGAGGATGGTGGGGGCTGCAGAGAGGCACACTTTCCAATGGGATTGAGGCAGTCCTTCTTCCTTGACTTCCACATGAATGCTGGGCAGCCCAGTGTCACACCCATTGCACCCTCAACTCAGGCAAGCCCAGCAGCCAAACATAGGAGACTTGGGCTACAGAACAGTCTCCCAAATCCTAGGCTCACAAAACCTAGGTGGAGATGATGGCTGAGAAAGTGAGGGGGTGGTTCGGGGATCACTCTTCCCTACTCGTTCCTCTCATCTCAAATTCACCTTCCATTGCACAGCAAGACTGAGGACCACCAACCACCCCTGACCATCACCTTGATCTTGCCATGTTTGGTTAGTGGGATGCAACCACACATCAGTGGTGTTAGACCAACTCAGAAAAATATCTATCAAACAGTGTTCTATAAGAACCGCTCATGGCCCTGTTATTTTCAATATATGGAAAAAATAAAATGAAATCAACAAAATCATACCAGGTTTCCAAGACTTCCCAAGATAGATGGTCACACATGATTTCAGGAGATCACTATAGAACTGGTTTCAATGGTGCGACACCTTGAAAAGAGCTTTTCTGGGACTAGAATGACATCTCTAAGTGACAAGTATGAAATGTAGTGTTCAGTCACATTAAAAAACAGAATTTAAGGCTGTTTTTTAGAGGAAGCTTTGGACATAGGGACGTCACAATGGTCTTAATTGTAATGAAAAGCCTCTTCTGCCACAAACATTAGTGTACTGGTACCTGCCAGTAAGAAAAGCTAAATCGGCATAACCATGGGATGCAGCAAGAAGAATATTGAGCCAGGAAAGAAAACGTTTTTAAGAAATGAATTACTCATTGACTTTCTAGTGGATACAGAAAAAACTGCAGAAGACTCAGAGGATATCATGGCAGTGTAATAGATTGATATCTTAAACTTGTGGAAAAGCCTTAAATTCTGTTTTAACATGTGAGAAGGACTCACATGTTTAACATGACTGACTTCATGAGTAGCATTAAGAAAGTATCACGTGTTGGGAAACTTTCGCCTTGATGATTTTATACACATAAGAGATGAAAAATCAGGCACATGCTTAGATGTATTGGGAATGAGATGGGACTGTGGCATTGTCACAATGGTAAAAATATACTGAGAGTGACTTATAGAGTAATGGTCCCCATCTGTTGTGACCGGTGTTGAAAACACAGGTGAGACCAGGAGGCCTGTGTTTTAGCAAACCCTGGGCAGTTGGAATGAAGGGCTCCTAAGATTCCATGACACG